>JANRMT010062822.1:27959326-27991566 GCA_026402145.1 Polypterus bichir lapradei | reverse complement strand
AACTGTGAGCGCTGAAGTCGAAAAACAACGGAAAACCTTAAACCCAATTAAAGTAAATATAATTTCTTTATTCTTAATTCTTGGTGAGTAGAGAGAATGTGAGACTGCCTCTTCCCAACTCAGTCAACTGATTTGGATTTTAGCAGAATATCTAAAGTAAACCCGTTTTCTCTTTTATATCCTAGAAAAGAAAAAAAACCCTAGCAGTTCATTCTGAGGTTATACATAGCTTAGGTTAAATCTTAACTTATGATATATTGGAATGTCCTAAAACATGAAACAACAGACATTTGCATTCCTAAGAAATACACCCTTCTAATTATACACACTTAGAATCAATTTAAACATTCTTTTAGTCCATAAAGATCTTAAATTCTGCACAGGGTCTTCTGATAGTATCAGAGGTCAGTCTTTCCTCAAAAAATGATAAAAGTTAGTCTCTTAATGCTGTGCACACAGCCCAACTCCTTTTCTGCATAAATCAGGAACAAATCATATAGTTTTCTGCAGCATGATGATCTCAAAACACAGTCCTTGATATCTGTGAGTTAAATAATAATGTTTTCTCTTCCTCACAACTTATTGACATGAAATGCAGTCAATTCGCTGTGGCTCCTTTAAGAATTTCTATCTTTTTTAATATGCCGTGAACGAGCTATCAGAGTCCTGTATGTGCTGACAGCCTTGAAAGGAAATCTGATTTTAACAGTGCTCTGAAATTTTCACTAAGCAGTCCCTTCAAGGATTTTCCACTCGATGCACACATGCCCAGTGTAGGCGAAGTTCTAAATCATATTAGTTCTTTTGTAAACAATGCAAAACCTTCAGTGTGAATGGAGAAAATTGTTTTTAAATGAAAACATGATAGTGTGGACATAGCCTAAATCTACATATCCATCGCTTTCTGTGTGAACAATAGTGGTGTAAACTTTATCCTTAACCAGCTTCCATCTGTGCCCCAGTGTTGAATAACTGACATCCACCACACAAAATGTTTCTATCATGTCTTCTCATAACATAATCATAGTTAACTTCTTCATTCTTTTCTTTTAACTCATACATCATACTTCTGGGATCGGCTTAGTCACTGTTCTGTAGTCTTTTTGAAGTAGTGCTGTATCTTATTCTAACAGAGAGACCAAATACACACATATTTCTGACGAGGTCTCACAATGTGTGTTGTCCAGCTTAAGAATGACTGGCCTAAGGTTCTGTCCAGATCCATGTGTACTAATTCTACTGACTCAAGGGTTATCGTCCCTTCCACCTATTTTAACATTATCTGAAAGCTAAACTAAGCTAAGGCTCTATCAAGATTACTTATCCTAATTAAAAAGAGAAGCAACTCCAACACCAGTACCTGAGAGATATCACTTTTAATACCACCTGATTAGCTTCTTGCACCATAGACCTTTTATTTCGTTGTTTCAGACAGCTTTGCATCCACTGCATACTTCGCCATGAACTACTGCTTCTGGAATTTTGTGAAAAGGATTTTTGAAACACCAATAGACTGCGTATGCGAATAGAAGTTTACTTGCTGTCGCTGCCTTGTTGTGCACAGTGCCCAGCCTGGGATAAACAAGTCACAATGTTTATTCACTCTTTTTTTAAGTCACTCCACCCCCCCGAGTGCAAACTATGTCTCTTGAGAGAAGGATTTAAAACCCTTTCTAGGCACAGTCATCGTGGGTTTTCCTAAAATAATCACAGGCTTCTTTGCACATCCTAAACATTACTTTTATTTGTTTTTTTTACTTTCATATGTTTACATGTGGTTCTGGTCAGACTTTTCAAAGAAACACAAGGTTGCCGTTGATAAGTTACATGGTTTGCACAAAAAAAAGCAAGAATTGTTGAAATAAAGATTACAATAAACATATTAAATGTGTATCGCTTTGCTCTAAATGCAGTTTGACTAAGCAATGGCATTTCAGGCTGACCAATGTTATATGTTTTATTTTAAACAATTGACTAAGGTGAAAGATCAGCATAATGTCATTACTCGGTAGCTCTAAATTATTCGACTTGTGTTGGCAGGAAGTTCACCTGGAATTTCGAACTCAGCAACTATATGAGTGCACATGAACACAGCAACGCTCAGTGGGCTCTGCAAAGTAATATACCCACCACTAAGGGTCTAATCAAATTAGTCATGTCAATCATCTTTGTTCAACTTAATACATACATCGTGTCACTTTCGTAGTAACTTAAGAAGAGCAGGCACAATGTTCACCTGTTTTGTGTGTATTGAAATCACCAATTGTATGGCATTAACATTTAAAAAAGGCTGGTTCATACTCAAAAAAAAGTCTTCAGAGTCAAAACTCAGCCTTTTTTATTACTTTTATTTTGAGATTCACACAGATTCACTCCCCTATAACGTAATCCCAATTATTCTAGAATGATTAATTCCTTACAAATAGACTTATTTAGGTCATCTTTTGAATTTTTTTTACTATATATTATTTATTATTATAATTATATATTATTTTTTTTCATATTGCAATATATATCGCAGAAAAAAATTGCTCTGTCAGTTTTTTTCCAATATTTTGTAGTCCTTGTCTGATAATATGGTCAGAAGAGGAAAGCAACATCTCCAGCTGAAGTGATGCTAAAGAAAATAATCATCAAGGCCACCCAACTCCACTGAGCATTCTACAAATTACTATTATGAAAAAGTAATTCATTATTATGTTGTACTCTCCTATAGATGAAATGCAATGGATTTTGATGATAGTTGTAGTGTCCACGTTCCTTCCAAAACCTAAGTATGTATTAAACTCTAATACAACTAGCACCAAAAAATAATTTATGAAAAAGCTAAATTAAGGAAGTGGGTTTTTATTATTTATTTATTTTTAAATATTTCAAGATTTTAGCATGGCATACTGTATATCCATTGATATATTTTTGATTCATTAGGGGAAAAGGCCACCTCACCACTTCTGCTATACTTGGTTCTTGGAATAATAGGCAAACCAGTAATAAGATTTGATTACAAATAGCAATGTAAGCATGCACCCCAAAATCTAGGAAGGAGCGAGATCATTTAGTGCCTTATGTTTGATTATCAGTATTTTAAAATCAATTTGAAAGACACAGGTAGCCAAAGCAATGATATAAAGACCAGTGAAATATGCCCAGATTTTCTTTTTTTGGTTAAGATTATAGCTGCTGGTGATTTATGTCTTTTTAGCTAGTCCCGTGAGGAGTGCATTACAATAACCTAGTTGGCTAAAAACAAAAGGGTGTACGCTCTTTTCAGCATCTTCCTATGTCATTAGAGGTCGAACTCCAGAAATATTTCTTAAATAAAAAAATCACAGGCTCAGTGATATGGTTAATATGTAACTTGAAGTTTAGATGTGAATCTACACTAAGATATATATATATACACTAGCTGTCCCCCGTGGCTCTGCCCATGTAGTAGTGAAACAGAACGAACCTTAAAAAATCAATAAAAAAAAAAAAAAAAAGATGCAATTCTGTCCAAGCAGAAGGTATGTACACTCCATCGTCAAACGTTGGCTGATCGTGTTCAGGTCTGACAGAAGAGCATCCACTGCATGGGGAGAAAAGCACATGGCCATGATATTTTTGGCAATCAGCAGCTACACTCTAAAACACACATAGCTGTGATCTCTCTCTCGATTTGAAATGAGGCCTGCAGCCGCTCTCTCAGATTCGCACAAATAAAACGGTACTCAAGCGAACTATGATACTTTGTGCGATGAGGGAAGTCGCAAAATCTACCAAAATGTTCAAGCAAATTATAGAAAAAAATCTGATCTAAATCCGTTAAGTAGTTCTCTCGTGAAAATGTATATATTCTGTTTATGTTACAACATTATGTATTATGTTAATGTTCATTTTTTGTATATTTTTAATTATTGTATAGTGTGCTGGGCTTATGAGTGGAAGTAAGCTCAATGAGAATAAATTGAGTTGAATGAAATGAACCCGCACTTTTGCGCAAATAATGGTACCAAGCAGTTCATCTGTCTTTCCATCCATTTTTATCCCATATTTTAAGTAAAGGTTCTCAAAAGCAAAAGAAAACCCTGAACTAGTACATCACATGGCACTCTTGTGTGCTGTCATTCACAAAAGGCTATTTTAGATCAACTTAATAACAAGTGTTTGGACATCATGAGAAAGCAGGTATATGAACAAATTTAACAAGAAGGATCAGCTAAGAAGAAAATACTAGCTATTAGAAAAATGTAGTCCTTGCTCTCGGAGGCAGCAGTACTGTCTTCTACACCAGGATTTCTCAGCCTTTGCTGTCCCGTGATCCAGTGTTACCTTTTTAAATTTATTAATGATACACCAATGTCTCTTTCACGCCACCCCAAAATGTTGCCCAGATTTTCCTCAGGTCCTTCTAGGCAGCCGCAGACACTCTCATCTGGCTTGCACACAGTCTGCCTCTACTTTCATGCTGCTGGCTCAGCCTTACACCTCTTTTTTGGGTTGCCGATAATACCATCTTTGTTCACTTTCCCCAACTCCATAAGGTCATCCAACTTGCACCAACCACATATTTAGGCCAATGGATTTTAACAACAGACAAGTACTTGCCACTACATGCTCTGTAGCTGTGGCACCCACTTTCAACAGTCTGGAACATAATATGTTGTACCATGGTTTTTTAGATGAAGAAAAAGGTTGCAGATGACATGAAACTACATCTGCTAATGGTGCAGATTTTACTTGTGGTGAAAGAGTTTGATTTGCATATTTGTTTTGTGAAGTGAATCTGTTTATTTTCACAGTGAATAGCTTAGCTCATCACTACTCACCTCTTTATGGATCAGGGTTAATTTTTCAGCCAGGTCATGTATCATATGTATCATTAGCATATTTTCCCTAGCCATGTTTGTTTTGGGATATCCAAAGTTTCTATCCCTTATCCTAAAGCCCTGCAAGTTATATGAATTGGTAATGCTAAATAAATGTGTTTTCAATAACCCTGTTTGTGCTTGCCCTGAGGTAGATGGATGTCTTTCTGTTGCTGCTTTTCTGCAACTATAATTAAGTATAGAAAATTGGATGGGTGGAAGGACAAATTGCAACATAAGGCATTATATCAATAATAGTTTGTTCAACCAAAATCTTCCTTTAAGTTGATAGTATCCATTACTAGTTTAAAGATTAAATAATGTTACTAATCTTAAAACATATTTGCATTTTGTTTGCCTTTTTTCTCATGAAATACATAGAGGATTATTCTACTTGAATGATGTAGTTTTCTTTACAACATTAAGCACTGGTTGGTGTTGAGACTTTCCTCTTGGTATTTTGTTTACTCATTTCAGCAGTACAATTAATTGTGGCATCCGACCTTGAGGTAATCATGATGCCTCAGAGATTGTTCCTGTAGCAGAGGGTAACAGAGAGCTCTCTGCCAGGCCAACAGGCATGTCTCAAAGGCACATACATGATATGAACTTGAGCTCCAGTCAAAAGTATTTGTGTTTATTCATGAGAACATATCAATTTAATGAAAGCAGTCACATATGGAATGTCCAGTTTAACCTGCTTAAAAGTCCCAAAGGGCAGATTTTATGATAAAGTGACAGAAAACTAATCATGTGCACAATATTGGTGGTCTATGATGAACAAGTGCCCTGTCCAGGGCTGGTTCCAGTCTTGCACCTGACACTGCCAACTTTGAAGCTGAAATGGATTAAGTGAGTTGTTAAAATACAGTAGTTAACTAGATATTTGTATGTATTTAACAATACTATTTTTAAAAGTAGATTCTCCAATTAGCCTGGATATGTGTATGCAGTTGACATGTTCTCCAGATTTTCTAGGGTACTCTAGTTTTCTCTCATATCCAAAATGATATTTAAATTTTCTAAATTAATAACGCTAAATTGTGTGATTGTGAATGTGCACATGAACTTGTCTTATAATAGACTGATAGCCTTGTTCAGAGTTGCATCTGGCTGTGTGCCTAATGACGCACAATAGGATCTTACCTCTAGAGTCTTTACAAAAGAAACAGCACATTCAGAAAATGAATGGATGGATTGAATTGATGACTAGATTAATGATTTTAGGCTACATGCATTCTTAATAGTTTTGAGATATATACAGTATATATATATAGTGGCATCCGGCCGAGACGCCCAGGAGGACCAGAGGAGGGCTTGTACCTCCTCCAGACCACGAGGGGGCGACCGCCCTGGTTATGTTGGGGGCCACGGGTAAAGGGCTTGGAAGCCCAGCCCTGTAGGGACCCGTGGCCACCGCCAGGCGGCGCCCCAGTGCCTGTAGAAGTCTGGAGCCCAGCACTTCCACTACACCAGGAAGTGCTGGGGGGAAGAAGACAGGGGACACCCGGAGGGCTTCCGGGTGCGCAGCCGGCATTTCCGCCACACTGGGGTGTGTCTTCGGTGGAGTGCCGGGAAGCAGCTGGAGCCCATCCAGGTTCCTATTTAAGGGGCCGCCTCCCTTTAGTCGATAGTGGAAGTCAGGTGGAAGAGGACGGAGCTGGATAGAGGACTGGAGGCGGCCAGGAGGAAGGCACAAAGACTGTGAGGCCTGGACATTGGGGGAATCGGTGCTGGAGGCACTGGGGTTTTGTGTGCACGTGATTTATTGTAAATATTGTAAATAAACAGTGTGTGGTGGAGCCAACGATGTCCGTCTGTCTGTGTCCGGGCCAGCGTCCACAATATATATATATATATATAACTCTGTGAAACATCGTTCTGCACCTTGATATTAAGTTATCTTTACCATCACCTCACTCATGTGTCATTAGGTGAAAATACAGAAAGCCTAAAATGACATTAACTACACTACATCGGTGAGGATGCCATGAACAGGATGAGAACTTCTTGCAGTCAACATAGCATCACAGAAGACCTAAATTTGTCTAACGTGTTGCCAAGAAGACTTACCATTGCCCCAACTTCCTTTTAGCCCGAATGTCTCCATTGCTGCACCTCTGCTTCTACACAATGGACTGCATCCTCACTTACTGTACAGCATTCTGGCATGGTATATGCTCAGAACAGGACTGCAAAAAATACAAAATGTAATGCAAATGGCGCAGAATACCACTGGAGCGTAGTTTCCTTCTGTTCAGGACATACAGTTCCTATTAGAAGTATTCACCCTACTTGTAACTTTTCACATTTTATTGTTATACAGAAATAATAATAATAATATTCAAAATAGTAGTAAAAGAAGGAAGATACATAATAAGGAAGGATATTGCTCTAAACCTGCATGTAATTGTTGCCACTTTACAACATGAAGAATAATACTGTAATGATTTTAGGATTTGATGACTTCTTTATTAATTTTAGGGTTTTAACGGCTTTAGATAATTGCTTTAGACTCCAATCTGAGTTTATCTCAGAGGTTGCTGAGGTACGCTCACAGTATGAGCCTGTGTTGTGTGACTCTGATTGAAATTTACCTCTGAGGTTGACAGAATATAAGGAAAAAGTAGGTTTTTATATTAATGGTTTTAGTGATACTAATGGGGTGTTAGAATTGTCAGGAAAGGAAATGGAGTCAGGAAAGGAGGGGGGCTGCTTTTAAGATGCCACGCATGCATTTGAAACCTTCTTGGTGTCGTGTGCCTTAAATCCAGTGAAACACCATGGTCGGGGGGGGATGTCACCTGATGACCTCTGTGATTCTCCAGTGTGACTGACATTCAGACAATTCGCAACGATGGCATAATGTACAGGAGGTTGGAAAGCGCAGCACATACAGTACGATTCTGTTAAGATAAGGTGGAGAGGATCTCCTCTGAGTCACCTGTTTGGTGCATTGCACTCTGTTTAATTGAGCTTTGAGATGGAAAGACCAAGACCAACACACATTGAATGATAGTAAAGCACAAAATCAGACACGTTTATTGCTTCAGGGATTATGCTTGCTGTGACAAACTACAACTTTCCAGCGACTGTGCTCAGAAAATAGAGGATTACAAAAATAAATTGATCGATGGATGGATAATACACAGCTGTATTATCAGATGAATCACCTTCCCACTGTTGTGGCCATGGGAAACACCCTGTAAAGTAACAGATACTGAAATTCTGCAAAGTTTCTGAAGTCATGTTCACTCTTCCAGTGCCCTGATTGTCTTCCATTGTGCTGTGCTGTGTCTTTCTCTGTGATACCCCCATATTTTCTGCAAAGCTCTATTTATCAAATGCCCCGGGAGTTTCCACCATCCTTCTTGAACATTTCCAGGCATAAAAAATAATCAAAATGTTCTAGAGATTTGTGGAATGCACAGCTCAGCGTACCAGTGTGACATTTTGGTTTCAATTACACATCCAGAACCCACTTATCTTTAGGGTAATATGCTAGCTACTTTGTGCTGATACTGTGATATCACTTGCAATTCATAAATACATGCTCATCCACACATGAGAAAGTTAACTTTACGGGATGTGCATTCTGTTTTGAATGAATGCAGCCTGCTTTACCAATAACTCATATGGAGTGTTAGGGAAATGTATGAATCTGTGTATTGAATCATGCATTTTAGCAGTGTTTAAAATTTGGTGCAAAATTCAACAAATGGTTGTTGGTGACATACCCAAATCATCATTGCTGCAAAGCCGCATTTTACACATAACGTTAACAATACTTTCATTTGGATGGCAGTGCACTGCTTCTCCACTTAGACAGAGAGATTGTGTAACATACAAGATTTGTTACAAATATTAATCCACTAGCGACTGGGAGCCCGATCGAACCGGGCTACAAATTCTACGTTTGTGAAATCCATACTTTCTTTGCAAAGAATTATTTGTTTTTTTAAGTCCTTGAAATGATTTTGTTATCATGGCACTGATTTGTGCTTAAAATAGACCTTTTCGGCCGATGTAATGAAGAGCTTCCTGTTTAAATGGGGCTGCTAGACGAGAACTCAGTTCTTCGGCGCACCTCATTTGAGTTTTTCCGGCAAACAAATTTTCAAAACAAACCGTATTTTATGACTCTAATCAGAGTCGGTGTAATAATTATGTTGGCGTGGTCATTTTAGGTCTGAGATCAGCTAAAATTTAAATAATGACCGTTGTTAATGCCCAGCCGTCATTACTCAGTTTGCCAATAGATGTCAGAAGGACGGATGCCAAAGATAGATTTTGACGTACCAAGTAAATGGCGATACATTCTAAATTACTTACGGTTCCAGAGCTGTCAAAGGGTTTAAGTCAGTCAACGATGTTAGTCCTGGAAAGTACACCCCACCTAACCAACGTTCCAAAAACCAACCGAACTTACTGTTACCTGCTCGAACCAACACCGACTTACTATACTTGGTCGTCCAGCGGCGTCACTGAAGCATTCAAACATTCTTAGCCAATCATGCAATACTGCGTCCGCGTTGGCCACGTTATGTTTTAACTACAGTTGCAGAGTCCCATTGCATGGTTCTAACTTGTATTGAGTTAAGGTATTGACGCGAACACCATACATACGGCGTATTGACGCGAACACCATACATACGGATAGTATCAAATTATATATAAGGATTTCTGTAATATCAATATCTTATTACGAGTTCGCTGTCACGGTTACCAAAGATGGATCTACTAAATACTGATTTGAAGGAAGTGAATACTTAGGCAATCATGAATTTTGCATTTATATTTGTAATTAACTCTGATCACTTTGCAGATATCTGGTTTTACTTCGATATTAAAGAATCTTTTTTTTCTGTTGATCAGTTTCAAAAAAGCAAACTTAAATCCACTGTGATTCAATTCTGTTTAAAAATAAAAAGTTAAATCAGTCAAGGGGGCAAATACTTTTTGTAGACACTGTATACAGCACACACTAAATTAGAACTAAAAAGTTCAGTCATCCTCTACAGTTGTCCTTTTCCCCCAGCATTATGGTAAATGGTTAAGGACCACTCACACTGCTAGGCTCAGGAACTTTTTTTACCTTCAAGTCAACAGGCTACTTACTCAACTGCTGCTCATACTGACTACAATATTAACATACCTGAGGTATGTTTCGGATATGTGTTTACTGCTGCCACTAATTTGTGGAAGATCTACAAATACTTTATTCTCATGTGCATAAAGAAATTATTATTTCTTAAAGTTGACTCAAGAATATGTAAAGTTTGAGAGCAACCTATACAAGTGATGCTGAGTTTTTAATAAAAATTTGTGAAAATGTCTTTTTATAACAACAATAAAAATGCACAGAAATATTTGTAATATAGTTTTCTCCATCATTCCATGTACTCTAGTTTAAGTATCATGTGGTGCTGGAGCCTATGCTTTAGATGAAAAGCAGAATTCAACTATAGATGTGGTACCACAATCATGAAAGGGGACATTCATGCACACTGGGCAATTTTAATGTTTCCAATTAACCTGACATATACAAGTTTTGCATGTGGAAAAAAAAATGTGAGTACACACTACTAGATGGACATCTCTGCAATTTACAAATAAGCAGTTACCAGGACAGGATTCTCATTGGGCTAAAAGGTAGTAATGCTAATTGCTATGACAGTGTGCCAATCTATTTAAAATATAAGGATTAAATAATATTATATTTTGGGTTGACAATAAAACAGGAAAAAAAATGAAAGTGAATTTCTACACTATATAATAAGATAATACAGTACTCTGTGTATGTGTGTGTGAGTGTGTGCATGTGTGCGTGTGTGTGTGTGTGTGTGTGTGTGTGGATGTGGTCCCTCTGACCAATCTGATATGTCTGTTTGGCTTTAGTACCTAAGCGGTAGGTGCCCTGACACAATACTTTTAGGATTCAATTCCTTTTACAAAAAAGAAAATAAAATGGAGCATTTCAATGAGAGCAAAGGCGAATAATTAACCAAGTGACAGTGGGTCAGTAAATAATAATGAAGCACAAACAGAGTTGCTGTCAGAAACGAGAAGTATTCGCAAGAATGTTTTCACAACGGGTAATGGGGGCCTGTCTACCATTGGTGGTACTCAAAAAGTGGATAGAAGGTGAAAAAGGCACTTTGAAATGACAGAGGCTGAGAAGTAGACTTTACAAGAATGCGATCAAGAAAGGAAGTGCCAAACAAGAGAGGTTGAGACACACAAGGATACAGAGAAAAGGCATAGGATGAACACTGAGAGTATATGTAGGACAACATAAATTGAGATACTTGAGTATAGCAAGAATATGAGTAGGTGGAATGCTGAGAGTACACAGACATGCTAAGATACCAAGACATGTCTCACATTACAACAGGCGGGCATATATCTCTCTCTGCCATTGTTTGCATATGGCCAGTTGTATTTGACTCAAGAGCAGTCAAGGGAAGAAAAGATGTGAAAGATAATAATAACTGGTGAAGAAAATAGTGATACAAGAAACATACTGTACAGAGGGGTCATTTAGAGTTAGAAATAAAATGTATTTTTTGATAAAGAGGAAGTATATTTGGTATAATTTATGTTACAGTTATACGATGATTAGTCTGATATAGAAGTCATCATGCTTAGTGTATTTAATAATATTGTTTGATAAAGAAAATAAATACAAAAAATTCAAATAGTTTATTTTTACTCAGATTAAACATTTTCTTAAATTTTAACTTTTTTTTTTACTAAGTATTCATTTTTAATCATTTGAAAACCTACTGTAATTATATTTACAACAACAATTATCAATTTAATAAAAATATTTTTTACATATATCAATCACATCATATCAAATATGTTTATATATATTCTGTAAGGTTAGTGCAGCTAGTTTTTCATAAAATGTGACAAAATCTGAATTTTTCATGGTCCAAAAATGCATATTGAAAGAATTGCAATGAAATATAGTGACATACTATATATAGTATCCATCTATCCTATAATGAGTCCACTTATTCCAATATAGATTCACAGGGAGTTGAAGCCTGTCTTCACAGCATTAGGTGCATGGTTGGGTAATAACAATAGAAAAGGCATTACTTAATTTTGGACAAACACCTGATTCATATTCCCTATTCCTATCCAGTTTATCCGATTCAGGGTTATAGAAAGCCAAAACCTATCATGGCAGTATCAGACACAAGGCAAGAACTAACTCTGTACAGGGAAGAAAACTAAAACACCCAGAGAAAAGCCTTATTTAGACATAGAGGAAACATTTAAAATCAACAGAGAAAATGACTGAGAAAAAAATATAAATTAATTCTTGTAGAGCTGCATTTCAACAGCAGCAGAAATAACTACTGTGATACTCTGCCACATCAGTGACTTGTATAGAAGTTAAAATGAGGTGTAGGTGTGGACAAATTAAAGGCAGCACATACAGAGGTAAAATATTATTTTTAGCAAGCTCTCCATAATAATGTATTCTTGTACCTGCATATTAAAAACTATTGAGAATCAAAGAAAATAGGTGTATCTTGTGAGTATAAAGCACACACTCCATTGCGAGTAGACAGTCATCATGTAAGTCACCTTGGATTAAAGCATCAGCTTAATTAAATTAATGCTAATATCCTTTTGCCTTCCTGTCTTATACTCCATGTGCCTGGCATTTCATGGAGGTCTATAGATTGCAGAAGTAAGAACGGACATTACAATTTGAATTCAAATTATAAATTCCTGCAAAGAATTGTAAATTTATGTAGGAAATCAGGTTTTGGTATTCTGAGTAATAATTACACAGGTTCAAGACTTACACTAGCATTTTACCCTAAGAAATGACAGTTACAAATTATTAGTCTGCATTAAGCGATCTACTGTATGAAGGACAGATCTGATTTTCTGAAAGTCAAAGATTTAGATATAATAATGTATGTGGCATCCTCTTGCCATAATCTGAAAATGAATCATCAGTTGAAGAATTTGTGTATCTCTCATTCATATCCCATTTCCCTGATTTTTGTTATTTTGTTATTTGATAGTCACACATTCCCTCTCAGTTTTTATATATACCTCCCAATGCCCAAAGTCACTCTTTGGTGATGTGTCATACTATGTCATGTTTAGAGGCTCTGCCGGTCTTCTCTATATATAACCATACTGGATTTCACATTATCAGCTTGAGTTGTTTACGGTCTTTTCACATCACATAGTGTTATAACCAGGGTTTTAAAACTTGTGAGCCATAAGTGTTAGAGTGAATGCGGCTTTGAGGTTTGCTGTTTAAACACAGTATAATAACATTCACTGTGATGTGCAAAAAAAGCTCAAGGAGTCACACAAGACTCTTGTGCCATTCTTTTCACATAAATGTCTTTTTATTCAACATTATGCTTTAAGTAAAGAAACATTGTTTGCTAGAATGTATGCAAACAGACTTTGTGATGCAAATGCAATCTGTAAATACCTTTGCACTTGGTATTGTGAGGTAAGTGACTCTTGTGCTTCTTAATCCAGATTGTCTTTTGCTATTATAAGACTAGCCAGCTTTAACTGAATGGATGAGTACTGCTGAGAGGACAGAAGTAATTCCGAGAATGCCTTTCATGCCCTACCTTGTAGCTCTTGACAAAAGCTTCAGCAGTAAAGGACAAAAATAGACATCATCACAAAATGAGGACTGAAATTATCCATTCATTCTTCGCCCTTTGGGAAGTCAAAACTCTATGAGTGTAGGGAAACTTTGGATAAGTGTTCCAAAATGGAAGGACAGAAAAACAAAAATAACCAGATACATTAGCATCAATTATTTATAAGGCTTTTTCAGAGGAAGTGAAAACCATGCTACCAACAAAAGTTCAGTATAAGGAGAAGTTAAACTACTGTGGCCTTCTCATGAACCCATTCAACAGATTTCATTGAGCAATATAAACCCAGAGGATGCAGTCCTCTCATCTGTTTTCCAAAGAACTAATGATTAAAGAGATGAGTCCCTATTGTGCAGTGGTGTAAACCAGGCACTTAATTTTTTTGTAGTTAATTAGATGTTATCGAGGTGCTATCATATCTGTTCTTTCTTTAGAGGTTATAATGATTACTTTAATAGTTTTTATGACATCATTGCCTTGAATCCTGCAATATCAAATATTGTACATATGGGGGACTGCATTCTCCTTGTATGATGAGTCAGTATGGTTTTTTAGGAGATTACATGATATATTATTTACATTAGTATTTATTATTATTTATATCATATATTATTTTTATATTATATTAACAAGGTATTTCCTTTCATCTTTATGCAGACGACTGTCAGGTTATTTCCCTCTGAAGCGCCCAGGTCCATGTTCTGTTCAGCCCCTGCTCGATTGCCTTATTGACATAAGGAATTGGATGGCATTAAATTTTCTAAATTTTAATGAGAACAAGACAGAAGTCATGCTATTTAGACCCAATGGCACCAGCAGGACCCCCTGCATCGACCTTTCCATTGTGGCTCAATTTGAGAAATCCATAATCACAAATTTAGGTGTGGAAATGGATTCCACTTTAAAACTTGATAGCCATGTGAATGCAGTGGTAAAATCTCGCTTTTTCCAATTGAGGCGGCTATCAAAAATTAAGCCTGTTTTGTCTAAACGCAACCTTGAAACAGTGATCCATGCTTTTATAACGTCTCGTCAAGATCACTGCAATGCGCTTCTTTTTGGAATTAGCCAGGCCTCCATTGTTCACCTACAGCTGGTGCAAAATGCTGCAGCTCAGATTTTAACTGGCACAAGAAAGCATGAGCATGTTACCCTGATTTTGGCTTCCCTCCACTGGCTTCCAGTTCGTTTCCGAATCCATTTTATGATCCTTGTATTTGTTTTTAAATCCTTTAATGGTGTACCCATTTTATTTGTCAGAACTGCTGCACCCTTATGTACCATCTCGCTCTCTCAGGTCAGCAGACCAGGGGTCTCATGCATAACGCCGTGTGTAGAATTCACACTAAAACGTGGTGTAAGGACAAAAGCGGAAATGATCGTACGCACAAAAAAATCCAGATGCATAAATCTGCGTTTGCCAACTTCCACATTCTTCCGTTCCATAAATCCCGGTCAGCGTGAAAAGTAATGCACGTGCATGCGCCTGCTGACACTGCCCAAAATCCTCCCAGAAATATGTCTCTTTGAATATGCAAATCAATATAAATAGCCCGTAAGCTCAGCGTTCTGTGAAAAGGCAACGGCAAAACCATGGGGGGAAATAGAAGAATTTCAGTGAATACCAAGTGGAGGCATGGAAAAACTTACTATTTTTTGGTTTTAATAGTGGTATAAACAACAAAATGAATTTGATCGAGTGACATAGAGTGTCGGAGAAACTCGAAAGCTCAAGTTCACAAAGTTGCACAGTGCCAGAAATAAAAAAGAAGTTGTCAGATATCAAAGTTGCTGTGAAATGGCGAGTCGTAGCCCACCATCTGAGTGTCATATGAAAGCTTATTAGGATACAGAGAAAAAAAAAATAGGAACACAGTGGGAAAAAGCATGAAATGTCAACTTTAATCTCGAAATTTCCGCTTTAATCACGTAGTTTATTTTGTCATTAAAGTAAAACACTTCATCTTAAAATTGTTTAATTTACTAGTTTCTCAAATCCAATCGTAACTAAAGTAGCATGTTAAATGCTTTGTTTTGTATTTGATCTTCTATGTGCTCTATGTGTATGAATCACTACGTGCTTCTTTAACGGGCTTTCTCTTCCTCCGACAGGACACAGAATCCATTACATTCGTGATATTATAGCTGTATGACCAAAATTCTATATCAGAGTATTTTTCAAAATTATACCGGTTTCACGGTATTCAACAGTATTTTTTTCCCATGCATGAGTGGATGTTAACCACATTTTCCACTGCAATTACTGCAGAAGACTGGCTAAGAATAACCTACGTATTAAGGTGGAGCGGTGGCTCTGAGGCTAGGGCTCTGCTCTGGCAATCGGAAGGTTGCCAGTTTAAATGCCAAAAAGGGACTCTGCTCTGTTGGGCCCTTGAGCAAGGCCCTTAACCTGCAATTGCTGAGCGCTTTGAATAGTGAGAAAAGCGGCATATAAATGCAAAGAATTATTATTATTATTACTCCACTGTCATGAGAATTGTACATTGTACAAAAAAACATTTTAATGTGCACAAAAGTATTAAAGTGATAGTTTTCAAGGGGGTGGCACTAATGAAGAGAAGGAATCACATTGCATGACAGTTGCAGTCAAAATATAGAACCTTTTTATTGAACAAATGTTGCAAACAACTTAAGATAAAATTTTGACAACATATTTTCAACCATCCAAAGAGGCATTTAGACTTAATAAAATATTCAGAGGTGCTTGTCAAAAGTTGTATTGCACTGAACATGTCTTAGAAAAGGAATAAATAGTGAATATTTTTTTGTAAACCAACTACACTTTCTGTTAATGTTAACAAACTCTGCCCACTGACACATTAAAGTGACTTTTTAAACAACTTTACCATCATTAAACTGCATAATATTTAAACTAATAAATAATAATAATAAAATAAATAATAGAGCAACTTCCAGTAATAATACTATTACTTCAAGACTTCAAGCATTATACAGTATTCACCAAATAAAAATAAAATAAAACAAGTGCAACTTGTTGAGACATCGTTACCAAATGAACCATCATTAAGGCAAATTGCATTAATATGGACCTTGCTTCAAGCTAAGCTATATACATAAATAATAAAACTGCAAATTGCATTTATAATGCTATTTGTGGTATAGCCCTACGGAAGCGTATTAGGGCCACAGTGAAGAAAAAAAACTATATGTCGACATTTCCACTTTATTTTCGCCGTTTATGTCGAGATTAAAGTTGACATTTCCACTTTATTCTCAGTTTATTTTCTCATTAAATTAGAATGTCGTAAACTAAACTTCATCCTAAAATCAATGTTTAATTTACTAGATTTTCTCAAACCCCGTCATAAGTTAATGTAGCACATTAAATGCTTTGTGTTGTGTTCCCTGACCCAGTTGTTAATTGCTACGCGCTTCTTAAACTGACTTCCTCCTCACTAAGAGAAGGCGCAGGCAGGGATTGCCGCATAGAATACATTCACTTTATGATATTCCTGCTCTCTGAAAATTTAGAATGCTAAGATAAATACTTGATATCATTTTCATGATGAAATGCATTAAAGCAGGTATTAAACATGCACAGTAGTGAGGCAGTAGTGCTGCTCCCTCGCAGTAAGGGGTCCCCAGGTGTTCGTTCAGTGTAACCTTTATGGCAGGCGTGATGAGGCTTCAAAAAACTGGATGTACAGTATGAATGGGTATTGCACAGGTTTAACTTAAATATTGTCCAAATGTTGGGTTTGTGATCTGGTGGTCGGAGACACGAACACGGAAATCAATGGATGTTCTTCTGAGTTGGCTTTCTTTATTGCATGCAAGCTGTCTCTATCTGATGTACTAAATCCCCAGTTCCTATCCTTTTTCTTCCTCCACATAACCAATCACCACACGATAAACGTCTTTGTGAAATTAAAACTAGTTATAAACTTAGACCATGGAGCGTTCAGAACTTTAAAAAAATCTTCGTTATACATGTTTAAATATGCCATCCATTAAGGTTTGCGCCCATCCCAGCAAGCATTGTGTGCTAGGCAGGAGCAAATCCTGAGCGAGGCGCCAGCACATCGCAGGGTGAATTCGAGCAATACATACACTAGCAGGGTCAATATAGCATAACAAAACCCCACATGACTTTGAAAGGAAACTGAAGCATGCCGAGTAAACCCACCAGAAAAACATGCAAATTCAAAGCAGGGAACACCCGGGACTCCCTTGCTGCGAGGCAGCAGTGCAACCTCCATGCCACTGTGCCCCCACAGGATTAACACATGCTTCAATGCATTTCATCATGAAAATTATATCAAGTATTTATCTTAGCATTCTAAATGTTCAGGGAGCAGGAATATCATGAAATTAATGTATTCTGTGTGCTGCCTGCGCCTCCTCTTAGTGCAAGAGGAAGTCAGTTTAAGAAGCACGTAGCAATTAACATGGCTCGAGGAACACTTAACACAAAGCATTTAATGTGCTACATAACTTACAACGGGGTTTGAGAAAATCTAGTAAATTAAATATTCATTTTAAGATGAAGTTTAGTTTACGATGTTCTACTTTAATGACAAATTCCGAGAATAAGGTCAACATGTCGACTTTAATCTCGTCATAAGCGTTGAGATTAAAGTGGAAATGTCGAGAATAAAGTCAACATGTCGTCACACTATTACACAGTACCCAGGTACATTACACAGTATTGAAAAAATAAAACAAGTACTACTTTGCTTGCAGTATTATCCAGTAGTATAGAAACAGTATTCACACATTTGAACATAATGGTCCACATCCGACCTTTTAAATCCAAAGTATCTCCAGACAACAGATGTGACTCCTTTTTCCAGCAAAAGTTCTTCTGTGTCATCATGTTCAACTTTATCGTCTGCTACAGCTCAGTTTCGGAATGTTCTCTGTCCATTTTCACTGCACAATACCTCCACTACCACATATACTCCATTGCATGCTTGTTTAGCGGTGTAGCAGTGAAAAAGAGCCCCAGCACAACACCTTCACTAACACATGTACTCAGTTGTATGTGTTTAGCGGTTTAGCAGTGAAAAAGGTCCCCCTTAAACAGTTTCCTGCTGCACCACGTTCCAAATGTTGTTTAGGCAATTTAAGAAAAATCCATATCATAATAAAAATAAAAAATGGTTTTCAGTATGAACCGGTATACCGCCCAGCACTACTTGATATCATTTGCATGATGATAGGAGTTAAAGCATGTTATTAAACATGGGAACACGGTGGCACAGTGATTGTTCATGCTTCATGCAAGATACTTGCTGAGTTGTGTGCGACCTTCGATTAAATAATTTATTGCAGCAGTACTTTCCCTTTCAAACATACTAACCCCCAGTTCCTGTCCTTACTTTTCTTTCTCCAAATACCCAATCGCCACACAATCAGCTCTGTAATAGACGTTAAGCCATCTGTAAGCTCAGAACGCCGATTCTTCAAAACTTTTAAGGAACATTGAAATATCTTCGTAGTACATGTTTAATTATTCTATCCATCTATCCTTCCAGTGTCGCGCCAGCCCCAGCAAGAATACAGCACGAGGCAGGAACAATCCGTGAATGGATAGCCAGCTCCTTGCACCGTGTCCTCACATGTTTAATTATTAACAATACAGATTATTTAAATTAAGTTAAAGTTTTATCTGTATAATATAATAAACATATTTTGCTGCATTTCATCTTAAAACTGATATTGTCATCATAAGTAAATACGCACTTTATAAAGTGGCTCAGGTTGTGCAATATTTTAACTGTATCACAAGTTTACAGTGAGGTAATTGTACTTATAAGTACAAAGCGGTCTACATAGAGCACTTGATGGACTGATTGAGTGTGTTTAGAGTTCTTGGGATGAAACTGTTTCTGAACCGCGAGGAAAGGCTCTGAAGCGTTTGCTGTATGAGAGCATGGCTGAGGCAGCGTGTGCTTGATGTTGTATACCGATAATTCTCTTTCCGATCAGCCTCTGTAGAGCTGTGATTCCACACTCAGATACAGTGATATAAATATTCTGAGTGGTGCAGTGAGAGTAATATGGAAAAAGATGATCTGCTGTGGCAACCCCTAACGGGAGCAGCTAAAAGAAGAAGAAGAAGGCACAGTGACAGTAACAACGGTAAATCAGCTATGGTATTTTGAATAGTTTGACCATTTTATTGTTACAGGTTAATTACAATCAGATGCATTAAACTAATAAACAATATGCGGTTAATTTCAGTGTATTTATAAAGCTGCATCAGGGATGTGGATCTAAAAAAGAAATGGAAACCACACTAGAACAGTAGCACAGCTTTGATGCTGGGTGCCGCCATGCCGCCACTTTACAAAACTGAGTGGCGAACTTGCATACACCAGGGTTTTAGCTAGCGTGAAAATGTGCTTGGCTTTAGTGATTTGAACATGGAAACGGGCTTACGCAACATTTTTGTGCATACACACCATTTATACATGAGGCCCCAGATGCTTTTACGTGTTCCTAAGGCCTGATACAAACTCCGAGGTGATCGGGCTTTTTCAGTTGCAGCTCCAAAGGTCTGGAACGATTTGCCGTTGCATGTTAGACAGGCTCCTTCACTTGCTACCTTTAAATCTTATTTAAAAATGCACTTTTACTCCCTGGCCTTTAACCCAGTTTGATATGTTGACTGTCTGTGTATTTTTTATTATGAATCTCTTCAGCTTTTATGTGTTTATGTATTTCTGTTTCTTTTCCGTTTGGTTTTTGTTTGTCTGATATGTTGGGTTTTTATTGTACAGCACTTTAGTCAGCCTTGATGTTGTTTTTAAAGTGCTTTATAAATAAATAATTATTTCTATATATCAGTGTTTTCTATTAACAAAAGGACATTAAAAATGTTTTTGAAACATCAGCAAGTCAATACTGGTGCCCAGTCCAGAGATGGTTCCTCGGCCTGATGCTGCTGTGATCTACCTCCATCCATCTCTTCTACTCTATAATTGAATTGACCAAAGTTTATTAATGGATAGATTAATTCTTTTGTGTTTTTTAAAATGTCATAAATGATTGAAAGGTAATGCAGTATTCATTTAGAAAAGGCAATATAGTCCTTTCTTGTTTGAGAATCTACAAGTTCTTAGTTTCTTAATAATTGACTGATATTTTCCTTTAAAAAAATCTCATTCAGTTAGTCATAATGCAAATTTATTCTTGAATGTATATGCATGTTCTTTTTGTTAATGTATATTTACATCAGATTTTTTATTGATTTCTAGCATTTCACATGGTGATGTCTCTTCAGTTTTCTTTTTATTACAAAAAAGCTGTTGATTTGCAATGCTGGATAAGACACCTACAGTAAATAGAAATGAGAACCATGTATTTTCATCTACAAGCACTCATGTCAAGCTGGCCTTTGACTGTCCTTTAAAATGGAGACCAGAAGGCATGAATCTACAAGACTGCATGTTAAGATTCAACCATTAGTTTGCAGCAAGACCCCTAGCAAGTCTTTTACCTTTCCCATGGTGTAAATGTATTAATTTGGTGAAATGGGGCAACCTTGTGGCATTTAAAATAGGGATTTTGTTGTCTTGTAAGATGATGAATAAGTATTCAGTTTCAAACAGAGGCACCCTGACTACAGTTGTGTTCTCTGAATTGCTTCTCGTAGTAGAGAGTAACTCAAATTGCCAAGTACTTTATGAAGAAATGTATAAATAAGAAATAAAGCATGAATTAGTTACTATTATGGAAGTTGGTTTTAAGACAATATGTCTAATAATTTTTGATAATTAGAACCAAGATGCTCATATATCTTTTAGACTCTAAAGAAGATTTTATTCCAAAGAATTAAATACATATTTGAATATAGGTGGTTAGCTTATTATAGAATTTTTAAATAGCCATTTTTATATTAATATTCACTTTCACCATTGAGTTATTGGCAAATATTAAGTTTGCATAAAATAAAGAATATGTTATTTTGCATATGAAGACCTCTGGTCACAATGTAGAATGAATACTTGTGAAATCTGAAAGACTAATGAATGCATAAAGCAAAATCAGTATGTATCAGCATCAGCAGCTCATGTCTAATGGTTTTTATAGTAACGTGTATGTACCGAAGATTTCATGAGAAATGTTAAAAATATATTCAGAGTACATGAATATGTAGGAAAGAAATATTGAATTAGTTATCAATATGAGTAGCTGTTGAGTAGCATTAATAACACAAAATAAAAGTTGTCATGAATCTAGTGGTGTGAGATGTAATGGTCCTGTCAAAATCAAGGATGATGAAAAACAATTGTGCAGGATGGGTGAGCTGTTTAATAAAACTTTGTGCCTTTCTAAGGAAAATTGTGGTATACTATTTATGCATATCAGGAGTTACTGAAAGGCTGTGTCAGTGTGCATTTGCAAGGAAATACAGTATCTATGTCACCATACAGTGGGCAAATTCTGAAGGACTGTAAAATTATCCCGTTATATAAAAAGGGTGACCGGGCAGATCTAAGCAACTATAGACAGGTAAGATTAATGTACATCACTGGTAAATTATTAGAAGGAATTATTAAGGAATTGATTGCGCAACATATGGAAAGAACAGGAGATTTCCTGAACAGTCAGCATGGGTTCAGAAGAAGAAGGTCATGTTTTACCAACATGCTGGATTTCTTTACGGAAGCAACAAAAGTGTACAACCAAAGTGGTGCATATATGTTGACTTTAGAATGCATTTGATAAGGTGTTATATGAGAGGTTGTGCGTCAAACTAAAAGAAGTGGGAGTTCAGGGTGTTGTTTATATATGGATGCAAAATTGCATCAGACATAGGAACCAGAGGGTTAGGGTGTGAGGAACTCTATCAGAATTTGCTGGAGTTAAGAGTGGTGTTCCACAGGGGTCACTGCTAGGGCTGCTGCTATTTTTAATACATATAAATGATTTGGATAGTAATATAAGTAACAAGCTGATTAGGTTTGCAGATGATACCAAGCTAGGTGGGTTGGCAGACAATCTAGAATCCGTTGATTCTTTATAGAAGGACTTGGACAGCATATACGCTTGGGCAGATTTGGGGCAGATGAAATTTAATGTAAGTAAATGAAAAGTTACTGCATGTAGGAAATAAAAATGTTAAGTTTGAATACAGAATGAGAGGTGTGAAAATCGAAAGTACACCTTATGAAAAGGATTTAGTAGTCGTAGTGGATTTGACACTGTCTTGTGCCAGACAGAGTTCACAAGCCATTAAGATGTCTAACAGAATGCTAGGTTGTATAGCATGAAGTGTAGAGTACAACTCCAAGGAAGATATGCTTAAGCTTTAAAATGCAATGATGTGGCGTCAACTGGAGTACTGTGTGCAGTTTTGGTCTCAAGACTACAAAAAGGACATAACAGTGCTGGAAAAAAATCCAGAGAAGAGCGGCTAGGCTGATTCCAGAGCTACAGGGGATAAATTATGAGGAAATATTAAAAAAGCTGAGCCTTTTCAGTTTAAGCAAGATAAGATTAAGAGGAGACATGATTGAAGTGTTTCAAATTATGAAGGGAATTAGTACAGTGGATCAAGATGGTTATTTTAAAATGAGTTAACCAAGAACACAGGGACACAGAAACTTTTGGAAACTTGTTAAGGGTAAGTTTCACACAAACATTAGGAAGTTTTTCTTTATACAGAGAACCACAGACACATGGAATAAGCTACCAAGTAGTGTGGTAGACAGGAGGACTTTTGGATCTTTCAAAACTAGACTTGATGTTATTTTAGAAGAATTAAGTGGATAGGACTTGCAAGCTTTGTTGGGCTGAATGGGCTGTTCTCATCTAGATTGTTCTAATGCACCAGTATATAAAATCAGCATAGTGAATGCCTGTTTTTTTGAAATAGAAACAATGTTAGAATGGTAAGTATGTTTGTTTCAATCAAGTCATGAATTTTGGAACCTCTGTTCACTGAATACACTAGCCATTACACCTTTGTTCATCAGATATTGCAGTCCTCCTGTGGATGCTGAACAACATTATGCCCGTGCATGGACACCAAACTTTTTTTTTGTTTTATATACATTGTCGCAGATGGCTGGGGGGAGGGCGACCCAGTCGGGACGCCTTGGAGGACCGGAAGAGGGCTTGTGCCTCCCTCAGACCATGTGGGGGCGACCACCCTGGTGCCTTTGGTGGCCACGGGTACAGGGCTTTGAAGCTCAGCCCTGTAGGGGCCCGTGGTCACCGCCAGGGTTGCCCCAATGCCTTGGGGACCCTGGACCTCAGCACTTCCGTCACACCCGGAAGTGCTGGGGGGGAAGAAGAGCAGGGACACCCGGAGTGCTTCTGGGGATGCAGCTGGCACTTCCGCCACACTGGGGTGTGTCGGTGAAAGATTGCCGGGAAACACCTGGAGCACATTCGGGTGATTATAAAAGGGGCTGCCTCCCTTCATTCAGGGCTGGAAGAGGACAAGGTCTGGAGGAGAGAGAAGGAGGCGGCCTGAAGAAAAGGCATAGTGTGGTGTTGGCCTGGACTTTGGGGGAGTCTGTGGATTGTGTGGCACTTTACTTGTAAATAGGCTGTAAATAAACGTGTGGTGGTGATCTAAAAACATGTCTGCCTGTCCGTGTCCGGGGCTCGTTCCACAACATACATAGAATTTGTGTCTGTTAGAGCATCATGCAAAAATCACTACAGCTATTCTTACAAGCCTTTGCAGGCATTTCCAGTCTAGTCTAACTTAGAATATAGACTAAAAAAAACTGTGAGATTTTCTAAGTATCAATATCCAGAAAAAAATAAAAAGTGACACAACCTTTCTACAAGATGCAATTTTTCACTGGACCTGTGTGTGCCTTTTAATCTTAGTATCTCCAGAACACAGCGTGATATTGATGTGACTTTTACTTCAAAAGAATTAGAATTGATTGTGTAACTAAACAACTTCAATTTCAGATTTTTATGTTGACCACAATAATTATTGAGAATATTTTTAACATTTTGAAAAAGAATGAGATATTTATGCTTAAAAATTGTTTAATAAATGATAGTATCAAAAATATGTTCCCTCTTTACTGAATGCTTATTTTATGATGTACAAAAAAGGTCTTATTCAATCTTTGTCTAGGGCAAATAATATGTCAACAAATGACCCATTTGTGAAGAACTCCATGAACTGGAGTAACAAGTCTTTTGAGGTGGTAGGAACACTTCATGGGGCTCCTGAGGGAGAAGGAGTGTGTATGCCACTAAACCCTCATTTGTTTTTGAGTGATCAAATTGTACATTACAACTGTGATGCATTCTGCAGGATCTAAAACATTTCAGTAGTATTACTGAACTATTGACATAATAATTATTATTACTGTTCTATGAATTGTTCTTTGCTGAAAAATTACTTCAGTTTTGCAAGGGCTTAATAAGCAGAGATGCACTAGATCCCAAATGATACTAACATAATACATGTGTTTTGATTCTTCTGTGAGGATGTCATAAATGTCAGATCTGCTTTTTATTTATTTTATGAATGTAGTGTACATTTTATCAGTATTCAGAGTGAAGCAGAATACAACAGCTAGTATTTACATACATCCATCCATCCATTATCCAACCCGCTATATCCTAACTACAGGATCACGGGGGTCTGCTGGACCCAATCCCAACCAACACAGGGCACAAGGCAGGAAACAAACCCCGGGTAGGGCGTCAGCCCACCGCAGTAGTATTTACACATGCAGTATAAACTATGTTTGTTAGTTTTTTTTTTTTTGGTTGTTCACTTTATTGAATTCTTCTTCAACTCTTAAAATCATTCCAGCATTTTATGCTCGTTTAAGATAAATGAGTAACTAGATAATTCTTAACTTGTAGTATGCTTCTGTTAAAGTATCATCAAATATTTTGATTAATTTTATTATATGCGTTCTGAATGCTATTTAATCATTGTTCTTTATAGATCTGTTTATGCATGTACAATTTAACTCCAAGTCTAAGTTGGACCAGTAATGTATGTGGAGATTAGTTTTATAAACATAATTACCTGTATGAAAACTGCAACTATTTAAAGAAAGTAATCTAGATATTGCACCTACTGGATTGAAGTGCTCTTACACACTTCTTTTTCTAATTAATTTAATTTTTTTTGTAGATCTTCCATATGACCTATGACCTGGCAAGTGCAGTGGTAAGAATATTTAATCTCATTGGAATGATGCTTCTTCTTTGCCACTGGGACGGTTGTCTCCAGTTCCTGGTGCCACTGCTCCAAGATTTTCCACCAGATTGCTGGGTGTCGCTAAACGGTATGGTTGTAAGTATTGTTATTTTTTCATTGTGTTTTTATTTTTCTTTAAAAATGTTGTATGTGATTTTTTTATTTGTTTATGTACTCTGAACATCACTGTGAGTATGTTGTTTCATTCTCATCACATTGCAAATAACTGCACTGTGGTTTATGAAAATGTTATATAGAAAATAAGGTGTGTACTTCGATATGCCAGGAATCTCTCACAAGCCCAAACCACAACATCAATGTACAAAAAAAGGCTGTGCCATTTAAAAGATGCTTTTACCCTAGTCTAGAAAACCAACAGATGGCACAAGAGTGTACGGCTCTCTGCAGCCTTGTCAATTATACAGTCATGGTCAAGTCCAACAAGAACATTCCTCTCAACTGAAGTGAGCATACATGCCTCAAGGTGCTCCTGTGTATCTGTATAACAGAGGTCCTCAGCCTGTTCTTCACAAGCTTCAATATGGAGAAGCTTCATTCACAGGCCATTTGGGACTTGATGTTCAAAGCCAATTACATGATAGGCATTGGTTAACAGATTGTAGAGAAACAGGAGGACATGGAAGAATATACCACAGTTTTTGGATGCTGAACAATTTCTGCTCATTAATTTCTGGGTCTAATCAGAATTCTGACAATTATCATCTGATCTTAAAAAGCTCTGAACTCACACATAAAAAAAAAAAATAATATTACAAATAGGTAGACATGTTAACACCCATATTGTTACATGGATACCCCTGTTTGAGCTTTAGTAATAATAATATTAATAATATTAATAATAATAATATATAAATAATTTTAGTAACCTTTCAGCTAATAGTAACTCAAATATCTAACGCCTTGCTACCCTCAATATGTCTTATACAAGTTTAAACCCCTTCTGGATATGGAAATATCGCTGTTACAAACAGCACAGCAAGCTAATGTAACATTATTTTTAAAAGGTATAATGTAAGGGTAAAATTTGTATACTGTGACGGAAAATTAGTTTTGTATTTTTTTTTTAGGGTGCTCCTCCATTTCAACATGACTTTTACAGAAACAATGAAAAAGTAAAGTTCCACAGTTAGGATGTGTGGAGTGCTTGCATTGGCTATAACTTTCATACAGAAATATTGTTAAATTATTTTAGATGAAAAGGAACTTCTGGTAGATTAAGGATCGTTGGAAGGATAGAGTCAGGGAAAAGGCATTGATTTTTGAGCGATTTTTTGATCGTTGATTACCTGCACTTGATGCTGTTGCGGATTTAAATAAATCTGTGTGATTTTGGTGAATTTTGCACCATCAACATTTTCCTCTTATTTTTTTGTTTTATTTTAGCTCCTTTTAATGTTCAGTTATGTTATGTTCAGGCTGAAAATAAAAAAAAATTGGATGTAAGCATCAGTACGCTTTGCGCCCTAGAAACCAAGTTACCCAAAGTATTCTATAACATTTCAGTAATTATTTACTGCTCTGATGCTGATCTTTCTGATTATAAAATAGGTCATTAGCAATTGACAAGAAGAATTCATAATTAATTGCAGAATTATGGTATTTGAGAGTTCCTCTGGATTGCCTCTTTCTCGTCTCACGATTTGGCACAAATCTCATAACAGGCTTAAGTTTCGAGTTTGGTATTTTTCCGTCCAGCTGTTTTAGCTCTAGACTGTCCTCAAGAAACTGTGACACACAGACGCAGATACACACCCATTATCGAGATATCGATGTGTTCAATATCAGGGGACCCTAAAACGTTGAGATCCTTTGAAAACCGGAGATCGAAATTTTTGACAAATGTTTTCGCTCAACCCCCATTGATGATAGGTTATGGTAGGGGAGGGCACAAAGCCAAAACAACTAAACACTGTGTAGGGCATTTCGGCCAAATCAGTTAAAAGATAGTCCCAAGCCTCCTGATGGCTAGTCTAGTCCTGCCAATAAGTTACACTGTTGCAATTAGATGTTTTGAAGCCCAATAAAAAAAAACAAAACAGATTGAGGCCTGTCAGGTATTAACCAAGGAGCACCAAAACACAATGCATAAAACAGAAGAACAGAGGTAGCTATATGCACATTATCTTGTCATAATCCAAACATCTCACATTTGAAGTAGTTATTTAATATTTTACGCTGAGAACTGTAAGAAGTGCAACCCATACAGTGTGCTCAGCAGAGGCAGCTATCTTATTTAAAATTATTTAATGTCAATGAAATTTCAGAAATGTTTTAAAACTAAGCAAAATTATAAAAATGATAAACACTTTTGCTCAACTGTCATCTACATGCATCATGGGCATTAGTGTTAGGCTGACTGTGTTTATTTATAGTTTGTGGTGTTCTTTGTAACATACTATTCTGTTTTGATGGTATAAACCACTATGAATATTAAATATATTATAGTTTTAGTAGTGTAATGTACATCTAAACACTTTTAATTTGAGTTTTGATGTGTTGTCTTGGAAACAAATGTGAGATTTTGGACTGGAAATGTCATTTTATGAAACTGAGAAATGCATATTTTTAAAAAGTGTCTAGGCTTCTTATAGAGTTTGTATTATTGCACTTGTGATATTGCTTTAGTTCTCTGTCAGGCTGCCATCACCAGTAATCATCAAAGTTATAACATAAGGGTGTCTTTCATTCTGTCTGTACTTTTTCTGATGTGGAGTAGAAAACTACAGCAATAAGTTTTAAGAAGATTTATATCAATGAATAATGGATATTAATATGCAGCAGTCCAAAGAAAGTTGTCCTTTTAATTACCATCATTTAATATTTGAAGATGAGCTTGTGAAGCGGCTAGTATAAATGGCAGTCAGTCTTTATGCATGAATGGCCTTCTTTACCACATTAATTACAATTATGCAAGGGTATTAAGCTAATGCGAAGGCAATCCCATGTGCTTGTGCAATTTGATATTTAGGTTTCCTTTAGAGATAATTGCAGAATCACCTCCCATTAAACTTTTAGCAATTTTGGTTGCCTTAACATTACTCAAACTTCACATTACAGAAATGCGAGAGACAAGGAAGTCAGAGGATAAAAGAAATAAATGGAATATTTGTAAATGTTCTTTCGAGACAAAAGGCATGGTGTAAAAGAATATCCCTCATTTGTGGCTTTGAGTGCTTTTTCCTATGCATTTTAAAAAAATATGCTACATGTAACAATATTTACAGGTAATTAACAACAAAATGAATGATTAAGCATTTACATTCATATACTGTAACACAAATAAGCATTTTCTCTCATTTATTAGAGAGATTAGCATCATATTTTCCAACAAACAGATTGCTGTTGCTACTTTACTGTTAGTTGAAACAACTACTTGTGCATAATAACATCTGGCAGTGCCATGAAGAAAGCTGACCTATTTTTATGTGATGGTCCTAAGCAGCAAGTGGCTGAACCACTGGGGATTGCAGTCCGCTTGATTAATCTGTCTGGTCTTTAATCATCCTCTTCTTGGTTAGTGAGGTCAAAAGAATATTATGATGCATCACAACACTGACTCAGGCCCACCACTTAGTGCAATCCAAAATGTGCTGGCATTTAAACCTGCAGCCTTTAGTAGCATGAGTCATGATTCTGACAATATGGAAGAACATTGACTTAATGAGTCAGTTTAAAGTGTAAATGCAGCAGCAAAAAAACTTAGTTCAACTATAGAGTTCTGCCCATATTGAACGTTATAGTCTTATCCAAAATATGCTAAAATCATTATCGCGAGGCTTTATAAGGTGGTCAGAACATAAATATGACAGGAGACAATAAAGAGAAGAGAAATGAAGGAACAAACATACACAAAGTGGCTATAATTACACTAAAGCAAAAGATGATGGAAACGGAGGTATGTAGAACAGATGAAAAGGAGAGGCGGGATGGCAGAATAACAGATGCATCTTCTTCAGTACTACCTCATGATTTATGATTATGTTTGAAGTTATGCAAGAATACACTGGGGATAAGATGCTTTTAGCTTAGGAAAATGCAGTGACAGTGTCCTGAACTTACAAAGGCAGGAAAGTTAAAACTCAGTGAAAGTTTGAAAAATGATAAAATTTAGGAAATTTGCAATAACCTGAGTGGAAATTAAATGGCAGTCTTTCATAATTGTATTTTTCAAGCCACATAGGATGGAATCAATTTTTTTTAGAGAGGAGTGCAGCATTTTATTCGTTTACGCAAAGCACACAAATTCTTTCTGACAAGGGAGATTCACTATTAATGTCTAAGATAATCAAATATAAAACATATAGATACAAGAGACATTTCTACAGTATGGATACTTTTGTGGCAGAAGAAGAAGAGAGGCTCCGCAGGGCTGCTGTTTGAGAACAAATGACAAAAACAAAGTGTGAAGTAAGAGGCAAAGACATGTTCTGAACTAAGGTTTAAGAATGGTTAATAATATGCACGCTGTGAAACATCGGGCAATACAGGAGTTAAATGTGCTTATTTATTCATATTTTTAAAACCCAGTGGGAAGCCTCCTGCCATAGATTATTATTAATACTACATGCTGTGAATCTTTAAGTTCCAATTTATTGTTTTCACTTTTAATTTGTTACTTGATCCTGTTTTCTAGGTTAAAAAATATAAATTCGATTACGTTAAGAAACGCCTTTGTCCTGCTGCACTCCATTACCCAGGGAATAAGCATAATTTCTGTGATATCTTAAACACATAAATGCCATGCATATTCTGTGCTGGTAAAATGTAAAGATCATCACTTTATTTGTTTCCTGAACCTGATTATTCTTTTATAGAGATGTGAGATGCCAAAGCTCCAGCTCGGGAAGCAATTTACACCCCTGCACTAACTCATAAAGGGTAATTTGTGCAGATATAACCTTGGGATGTGGTAGGAATCTGATATATCAAGAATAAAAAACAACTGGAAGGAGGGAGAGTATGTGACTGTCACAAAGATCTGATCTGGGTCTGTGGAGCTGTAAGGTGGCAGCAGCAGTAGTAACCACTGTTTTTATAATTCATCACAAGTCATTTTTAGATTATGCAATACCCACTGACAATGATTTACATATTTATGTGTGCAATTAATAAGAAATAATACAATATAACTATTCAAATAAAAAAGATGCTACAAAAAGCAACTGCCCATGCAATTTAAAGTTAACAAACATATCTAAATTGTAATCATTAATAATTACTTCTTTACATTTATATACCACTTTTCTCACTACACAAAGTGCACTCTATGCAGAGAAAACCCGTGAAGCAAACCCACAACCTCCTTACTGCAAAGCAGCAGCTCTACTGCTGTACAAAATAAATCATAAAGTCAAACTCTACAAAGAAGGTTTTGGTATAGACCAAGAGCCCATTTAGTGTAGTACAAGCTGCCTGCTTAAGACATGACCGAACTCTTGTGTATTCTTCCTCCTTTATTTTATTTCTTCTTCTCTCTCTTTGTCTATCTGTCTTTCATTCCCTGTTCCTATGAGTGGAGTATGAAGAAGGATAAAAACGCTCACTTTTTCTAAGGATTTGGGGAAGGCATTCAAGTTCATTATACTTGCTCAAGTAGTATTTTGTTAGAAGCTCGGGTTTTCAGTTCATTGTTTAAGTCAGCGTTTCTCAACCTTCAAGTATTTGCGACCCGAGTTTTCACAAAAGTTTTAATCGCACCCCCCCTAACATTTTTTTGAAATGTAGATGCATATTTTATTATACCTACTTAACTTTTATCGACATTTATCTAACTCTATATTTATTGTTCTAGTATCAGAATGTAGTTTAAGTTAATTTGTTTTGGTTTCAACAGATGTTTTTTTTCATATTTTTGATTCTTGTCTTTTTTTCATATCTTCGCGCCCACCTTTTTGTTACTTTGCGCCCCCCTAGGGGGGCCCACCCCACAGGTTGAGAACCACTGGTTTAAGTTTAAACGGTGTCATTAATTTTTAAAGTTCCTTTGTGCTGATTCTACATAAATGTTGTGTTTCAGTGTTATTTACGTCATGATTTATGTATTTTTTTAATGATTTGAATGTTTTAATGTTAGCTGCGATTACCGTAATTACATATAATTATGCAATTAATTTTTTTTATTCGATTCCCAGCCTATATCTAGTTATTGCTCTGCAGTGCACATTTACTTTTTTTAATGACATTACAACAACAAACTTGTATTAACATTTGGTCAACATCACTTTATTTTGTTAAAATATTATCTTGCAATAAGTGGCCATTGAACATTATATTGAATTCCTCTAAAGTATACAAGTTTGCCCATAGCAACAGTTTAAGTTTAACAAACTTTCCATTTTCATATGCATTTAATTTCATTTTGCAAGATTTTCTAGAAAGGTTAACGGTTATATAACAATGCAATTTTCATAGAGAAGGTTTTGATTCTAATACACATGATGGAGCATGGGCAATAATTATTTATGTATTAATAAAGTATCTATCTATCTATCTATCTATCTATCTATCTATCTATCTATCTATCTATCTATCTAT
>JANRMT010062822.1:27948382-27959316 GCA_026402145.1 Polypterus bichir lapradei | reverse complement strand
TATCTATCTATCTATCTATCTATCTATCTATCTATCTATCTATCTATTGTGACAGGCGCCTGGCGTCCATGCCCAGTCGGGACGCCCCTGTACACTGTATTCAGGGGGAGCAGCCCTGGACAGTGCAATACCTCCCCCTGGACGCTAGATGGCCGCCCCCCTGGGCTGGTGTAGTGCCTCAGTTTCCCACAGGGCTCCCTGGGAATTGGAGTTGGGGGCAGCCCTGTTGGGTCCCGCAGGTACCGCCAGGGGGTGCTGTGTTTGGGACTCCTGAGCCCGTGTGGGCAACAGCTTCATCACACCTGGAAGTGCCGTCGGATCTTGGTGATCAAACACCTGGAGCACTTCCAGGTGACCTATAAAAGGGAGCCAGCAACCACCACTCAGCGGCCAGAGTCGGGTGGAGGAGGACAAGGTTGCGAGGGAGGAGTGGTGGTGCCAGTAAGAAGAAGAGTGTTTGTGCTTGTGCTGTATTACTGGTGTTTGGGACTGTGTTGTGGCTGGGGGGAGTACGGGGAAGACGTGCCCTCCAGCTGAAGAGGAATAAAAGAGCATTTTATTTTACACGTGCCTCCAGTGTCCAATCTGTGTCGGGTCAGGCGCAATATAGTGCCGTTTACACTATCTATCTATCTATCTATCTATCTATCTATCTATCTATCTATCTATCTATCTATCTATACTAACACAGGGTCATGGGGGTCTGCTGGAGCTAATCCCAGCCAGCATAGGGCGCAAGGCAGGAACAAACCCCGGGTAGGGTGCCAGCCCACCGCAGGGCACACACACACACCAAGCACACACTAGGGACAATATAGGATTGCCAGTGCACCTAACCTGCATGTCTTTGGATTGTGGAAGGAAACCGGAGCACCCAGAGGAAACCCAGTTAGACATGGGGAGAACATGCAAACTCCACGCAGGGAGGACCCGGGAAGCAAACCCGGGTCTCCTAACTGCGAGGCAGCAGTGCTACCACTGTGCTACCATGCCACCCATTGTATAACAGAGTATACATTGTATATATTATAAGTGTTTACTAGGTGATATAATATTCTAGGAAAAAGGTTTCTGTAGTGTTAGCTGTTCCTCTTTCTATACATTTTTAAAGTGCTAATCAGGGTTAATTAGGGCATATAGTGTACATAATTTAGAGAACAGATAGACATGTCTAATGTATGCATTGAGCTTTCCCATAGGTTGATGGCAGTTAGGTACTACAGTAAACAGTGTTTGCAAGCAGCCCTATTTAAGATAGAGAAATAGACATGATTTGGTTTGTAGCAGTCCATCTGTGGGAAAGACTGTATGAGATTGGGCTACTTGAAGTTGAATAGTGTGATTTTTGAAGAAGGGTGTCATATTGTGCAGGGATATAAAAAATAAAAATATTGTGGAAACAACAAAGTTTTGTTGAATCATCAAGGTTTAAGAGAGACAAGTGGACATCAAGAAGCAATCCTTTAGTTTACAAGCCCAGAAATTAGTAGCAGAAATAACAGTAATACCCTGTTAAGGACTGATATAGCAAAAGCCAGAAACATGTTAAGCGGCAAGACTGGATCATGGTGTTCATCTGCCTTAGTACTGTCATATGTATTAGGCAGTGAATCAGGTTTTTTTTTAATTTTTCTCATGAGACCTACAACAAACAAAAAAGTGATACCATCATAGGATACCTTGTAGCCAAGAGAACCAGTGAAATTATCACTTTTAGCAATTGTGCATATAACTTGCAAATAATACCTCTCTTATATTCTTTGACAAGATCAGGTGAAAAAAATAAAATTTTCATATGAACAAAAACAGATTTATAGCATGCACTCTTAAAAAAATGATTAAGTGATTGAAATTTAGCATGTGCCTTAGCCATTCCACATGGAAAAACAAGAAATTCCTGCAACTTTTCCATTGATCTTGCTCACCGATGCAAATAAACTTAAAAGCATTCCTTTGGTATATTATTGTAAATATACTGGACTTATAAAAGTAGCAATGTGTCTACAAGAAGAAGCAGGTACTTGTTTTAATATTTTTTCTTTAAAGAAATAAAATTAATAGATAGACTAGGGAGAAGTAATTGTTTTGTCCCTAAAAGAGAAACCAGCACTGTTAAGATTATTAGAAGGTCTGATGGAAGTTCTTCTCCATGGTTTTGACCTCCAGGCTAGAGAGAGGATATTCCCCCATTACAATGAGACACCAAGTTAAATATTTATTGAACATTATTAGGTCCTGTAGTAGTAGCTAAATTAGTGCTTTCTGTTTTCACAATTCTTCTTAGGAATGAAAGTATTCACAAGTAGATTCTCCAAGGAGCAGCAATGGCAAAATATGGGCTTAACTACAATCAGAAAAGACATGAAACAATTTTTAGAACAAAAATCATTTTTGCCAGTCTTCCAGCTTATTAAGGAACTGTGTTGCTTAGACTGGGTGGGTGAAGAAGATGGAGGATGGGGTGTATAGGTACTGTAAGTCTACTATTAAGAATGATGCTTGTTACCCATATAATGCCTCAGTTAAACATGGGGAGGAGTTTCAATAAAATATTTGATTTTCCATTATTAACCTTGTTTTTTGCTTGCCTGAATAGCCCCAGACACAATGTGAAGTTTATTTAGCAGCAAAAAAGCATTCAGCTGCACCCAAATCAATAAAAGCCTCTACAAGAATGGACTCATTATTAATAATTAGTGTAGCAGTCATGGTGAGCATTGAAACATTTGTGTGAAGCCCTACATTTCCACTTAGCAAACTGACCTCATTATTTACTAAGTAGAATCCTTTCCTTCCATCTCAGGGCTTTTGTTTCATATATTCAGCACTACCACATAAACATATGCCATACTTCAAAGAGACTGGTCTTTGAAGATTTAATTATTCACTTATGTAGTGACCAGGGGCCTCATGTATAAACAGTTCATACGCACAAAAATGTTGCATACTCCCATTTCCATGATCAAATCACTATGTATAAAACCTAAACTTGGTGTAAAGCCACGCACATTTTCACACTAGCTAAATGCTTGGCGTACACAAGTTCTCTGCACGGTTTTGCAAACTGGCGGCACCCAGCATCAAAGCAGTGCTTTTGTTCCAGTGTGGTTTCCCTTTCTTTTTTAGTCCACATCCCTGACGCAGCTTTATCATATACACTGAAATTAACCGCATATTATTTATTAGTTTAAGGCATCTGATTGTATTTAACCTGTAACAATATAATGGTCCATGGAATGGCCAAACTATTCCAAATACCTTAGCTGCTTTAGCGTTGTTCCTCTCAATGCACCACTCAGACTATTTATCCCACTGTATCTGAGTGTGCAATCTGAACGAAAAGAGAATTATCGGTATATAGCATCAAGTACACGCTGCCTCAGCCATGCTGTCTATTGAACTGCTCTCAAACGGCAAACGCTTCAGAGCCTTTCCTGTACGGACCTCGCGGTTCAGAAGCAGTTTCATCCCAAGAACTGTAAACACAATCAATCAGTCCATCAAGTGTTCCTTGTAGAACTGTTTATACTTAGTAGTACAATTACCTCACTGTAAACTTGCGATACAGTTATAATATTGCACAACCTGAGCCAGTTTATAAAGCGCATATTTACATATGATGACGATATCATTTTTAAGATGAAATGCGGCAAAATATGTTAATTATATTGTACAGATAAAACGTTAATTTCATTTAAATAATCTATATTGTTAATAATTAAATGTGAGGACACGGAGTCGCTCTGCTATAGCGACGATCTGGTGTCTCATTCAGGGATTGTTCCTGCCTCACGCTGTATGCTTGCTCGGGCTGGTGCGACACTGGAAGGATAGATGGATAGAATAATTAAACATTTACCACGAAGATATTTCAATGTTCCTTAAATGTTTTGAAGAATTGCCGTTCTAAACTTACAGATGGCTTAACATCTATTACAGAGCTGATTGTGTGGCGATTGGTTACTTGGAGAAAGAAAAGGAAGGATAGGAATTGGAGGTTAGTACGTTTGAAAGAGACAGTACTGCTGCAATAAATTATTTTTATTGCGCATGGCGCAACAGGCATCTTGCGTGAGGCAGTCTGTGGACAGGGTGTCAGCTCGTCACTATCATTGCACCACCGTATTCCCATGTTTAATAACATGCTTTAACTCCTATCATCATGAAAATAATGTGTCAAGTATACATCTCAGTATTTTAATTATTCAGAGAGCAGTAATATCACAAATGTAATGGATTCTGTGTCCTGTCGGAGGAAGAGAAAGCCCATTTAAGAAGCACGTAGTGATTCACACACATAGAACACATAGAACACATACACAACAAAGCATTTAACCTACTATAGTTACAATCGTATTTGAGAAACTAGTAAATTAACAGATTTAAAAATGAAGTTTAAGATGTTCTACTTTAATGACAAAATAAAGTGCGTGATTAAAGTGGAAATTTCGAGATTAAAGTTGACATTTCAAGCTTTTTTCTCACTGTGTCCATATTTTTTTTTTCTTTTCTCTGTACCCTAATAAGCTTTCATATGACACTCAGATAGTGGGCTACGACTCGCCTTTTCACGGCGACTTTGATATCTGACAACTTCTTTTTTATTTCGGGCACTGTGCGACTTTGTGAACTTGAGCTTTCGAGTTTCTCCGGCACTCTATGTCACTTGATCAACTTCCTTTTGTTGTTTATACCACTGTTTAAAGCAACAAATAGTACGTTTTTCCTTGCCTCCACTTGGTATTCGCTGAAATTCTTCTATTTCCCCCCGAGCTTTTGCCATTGTCTTTTCACAAAATTTGGATCTTAAGGGCTATTTATATTGATTTGCATATTCAAAGAGGCATAATTCTGGGAGGAGACGGGGTGTGACGGCAGGTGCGTGCACATGCGTTACTTTTCATACTGACCGGGATTAATGGAGCGGAAGAATGTGGAAGTTGGTGAACACACAGATTTATGCATTTGGATTTTTTTGTACGTATGTACATTTCCGCTTTTGTCCTTACGCCTTGTTTTAGTGTAAATTCTACGCATGGCATTATGCATGAGGCCCCCAGACTTATTAAAATCTGATTAGGCTACTTGAATATTATCTGTTTATATGTGTTGCCCATATATTGGTTGCCAGTTTGAATTTAGTAGCTTCAGAATGACCCTCCTTAAAAGAGTAACTTTGTTCCCTGATATTTTGGCTACAAGTATTGTAAATTAGGGTACATATTTGACAATGGAAAGACTGACTTGCTTCATTCCTATTGGGAGCCTGGAACAATGCCTAGAACTTGCACAGGAACTCCAACAAAGATTGGTAATTGGTAGCAGTAATATTGGGTTTCCAAAACTCGTGTTGCTCAGTTCAGGTATATGTGTTCTTCCAGCTGGGGATGGCATTTATTGTAAAAGAAGGAAACTCCAGCCAATTCACAATACATTTAATGTTAGCGGAAATGTGTGCCATAGCAAGGCTACAGTGCGTGAGGCTACATTCCTTCCAAGGGAAGAGGGCTAAACTGATAGTGAGTAATGTAGCAGCTATATTCAAATAAATCATTCTACAGCTACATATAGGTTTGGCAGAGGAGGTGAATGGCACAGCTGGCAGTGAGTGAGACATTACCCTCTGCAGCAGTAAAGGGCAGTGTAGCATAGTTAATACTGGAAAAGGCTATGCCCTAATTGGGGAAAGTGGGTATGTGCACCAAAGCAATAATCGACTGAGGTGACTAACCCTGTGAAAGCCCTGTGGTGGTAGGTAGCATCATCAATTAGAGTGACTGGTGGGCTCACAGTTGGATGCATCCATTCCCAAAGTAGAGGACAGCAAACCACACTACTGTTGTACAAATGCAAGTCTCAGTTCATAGGTTAGAACATTAGAACAATTTTAATAAGAACAGCCATTCCAGGTCAGTAAACCTTGTCAATCCCATTCAGCTAATTTTACAACGCAACATCATATCAAGTCTCAAAGTACTGTACTAATGTCTACCACTGTATTTGGTAACATATTCCATTTTTCTGTGGTTCTCTATTTGAAGGAAAACTTTCTAAAATTTGTTCAGAATTTACTCTTATCAAGTTTTCATTTTTGTCCCCTTGTCCTTTTCGAAGACCATGTATTAAAATTACAGTTCAGGATTCACTGTACTCATTCCCTTAATAATTTTAGATAGATAGAACTTTATTTGTGCCAAATTGGAAATTTGGGCTTTAACATCAACTCAATAAATAATAAAAAAGCAAGAAAACAAATAAATACATAAATATAACTAATAAATACACACAAGGATTACAAAAAAGAAAGAAAACTAAAAAGAAAGAAAAACTTCTGTCTTTGTCTTAATTCTCTCCTCCACTACTACCTCCAGCTGGTCAAGAGTGCAGCCCATAATTGAGTGTGCCCTTTTAATAAGCTTGTTAATTTGGTGCCCCTCTCTTGAAGTGATGCTAGTACCCATTTGCTTTAACAGAAAAGGTTCAGCGTCTTCATTTTTTCCTTATATCTCACACCACTGTGTCCTGGAATCATCCTAAGTTGCTCTTCTGTGGACTTTCTCTAGTGCTGCTGTGTCATTTCTGTATGATAATTGATATTTTATACATTTACCTGGGGAACAGTTTTTACTCTGTTTTTACAGATAATTTACATTTACTTTTGTTTTTCTTTAAATTATTTTATTGTTTAAACTTTGTTAATTTCACATCTCTTATGTTTTAAATTTTACCATGACACAGTCCTTTTCTAGTGGGTACCACCATTTTGAGAAGCCATTTGTTATATTTAAGTTAGGGTTTCTCCTGTTTGCTTTTGGCATTGCTTATTTTGAAGGTGTTGCCTTCTGGGCTTTTGCTTTGTGCTCCTCAGAGCTGATTTTTGTGCTGCTGAGTATTTTTATATAAACAAATCTTTTATTTATAAGGATTCTTTGTTGCCATTTTTAGGTGATAAATGCATCTTTTATTTATAATGATTCTTTGTTGCCCTTTTTGGGCGACTACACAGAGTTGATGGTTTGCCCCTCTGTTGGGCATTTTAAGTCATTGATTGGGACATAATGCTTGGGAACTCTCTAGTTCATAACAATATTGCTGTCTATTTAAGCCTGTGTCATGTGTAACTCGCTATCCATGTTTGTGGATATTCTGAAAATCTTCAGGCTTGAAAGTTTTGAATTTTATTTTTGTTTTTCCTTAGATACTCAACCATTTTGTCTTCCCTTATTGACCATTGGCTTTGTTTTAAGCTTTATGATTTATTTCCCATTCCACACTGTTCTCCAACTGCATGCCAGATTCCAGAGGCTAAAACTGCACTCTTTACTTCAGATGAAGCCCCACTAGTGCATTATATAGCTTAAGTATAATCTCTCCCCACTTGTGCTCCACACATCGGGCTGTTTAACCTAACATCCTATTAGATTTCTGAATCTGTCTGTGCACTGTCTGGATGTAGATAGTGAAGAGTTAACTGCGGCACTGATGTCCTTCTCATAATGTGTACGTACAGTTTGCGCATCCTTGGCTTAAACAGAGTCCATCTATGCCTTGTCAAAAAAAGCAGGTTAACAGCCACAGGTGTCAGTGAGTCAGCATGTTCACCATCATATGAAAAAGTACTATTAGGAAAGGTAGTATTTATTGTATGCATTTAAATGAAAAATAGATGCTTGCAGGTTTGGTATCACTCAAATTTATATTTGACTTTGTTAGCTGAAGTGGACTCCACTGTCTTCAATAAATCATTAATCTGACCTTGCTCTAATATATGATGGAACTCCAAATAAATAGCATTTTTAGCTACGCAGACAATAAATTCTGAAAGTAATTTGCCATTTAAGCAATTTATTCTTCTTATATTTTTTTATAAAAGCAGAAGTGTGAGGTCTTTGATATTTATCGCCTTGTCACATAGCATTAATTTCTTCAAGAGTAGATTTATATGCACCCATGTTAATGTTTAAAAAGTCATTTGATTTCTGTGTGCAGTATTTTTCATCTAAAAGAATTCATTATCAGTGCACATTATGGAAACGTACACTAGAGATTAATACAGTGTACCAAATACCAAAATACCAAAATGAAGTGAAAATCTGGATTTAAAATGTATACACAGTGCAAAAATTATAAATACCTGCTGCTTTACATAATCTTTGTTAATATTTTGTAGTATTTGAAGGTGAACAAAATTTTTGACTATCATACCAAAGAGGTGAATAATATAGTGAGATAATAATCATATGCCTAAGTAAAGACAGTGTCTAAAATAAACAGAAATGTGATTATATGTAAATAAAAAGTCCAATATTGTCATATTTGTATATCATAAAAAATACTGTTTCCGTTTGCAACACATTTAATATGCGTTTTTTTTTTTTTATTATTATTTACAAGTCCTGTAGGACAAAATGTACCTGCATGAATGTCATTCAAGGGCACAAAGAAAATGGTTTCCCTGCACAGCATATCATCATGCAGCACAATGAGTGAGGACCTTCCAGAGCCCTGAAGTCGTACATTATCAGCTGCCCATGATTTTCCTGCAGCACAGCGGGGGCTAACCAGAAGCTGAATACTTATAAGTTGAACTAAGGACTTGATATACTTGAGAAGCTGATCACAATGCACACTGTAATTACACAAGATTTAATTTACAGCACAAAACATTGTGTCATATCTCTATTTTATTCTGACATGGCTGTAACCCAATTTTCAGTAATCTTTGCAGTAATCTCTACAACTGAAAATCTACCTAAGCTGTCCTTTTCTTCTTAAGGAATTTTCCGTCTGCTCTAATGGACGTAGATAAGGGTCTTTAGCTCTAAACTACTGTAAAAATTTCCAATTCTGAAAACGGCTACAGAATTAAGGTCATTACTGCATCAATCTGGCTGACTTTTTCTTTCTTTCTTTTGGACATGCTATTATGCAGATTTTCCAAGGGAATACTGTAAAATATTCAATTAAAATGTTTTCCAATTTAAAAAACCTTTCTGATCACCGGATTTGCTTCAGAGACATGTTGCACTGACAGCCATTCTAACTAATTATTGCCTAGCTTTGATTTTATTGTGTCCAGGAAGAATAAATACAAGATTACAATAACATGTTTCCACAAGACATTTGTGTGTTATTGAAATCTGACTTATTTGGCAAGGTACTTTTAATCTTTTTAATAGAAGAGAGGAATAAAACAACATTTCAACCTTTATAAATAAGGCAGACATATTATGAAAGTGTTCAATTTTTATACTTCCTCCCTTTGATAAATGTGAGGAGTAATATATTTAAAGGCACCACTCTAATATTTTACGATCATTGGTTTGTTAAATTTATGTGGTATACATGTCCTTAGCATATGGACGGTAAATGAGCTTACTTCACCTCCTGCTATAGTGTTTTATGGTCCTGAGATGAGCAGATGTCATAAGAAGTTTTTATGGAACCAGTGAGGACAAACCCAACTCTAGGGTCATCCACAAACTAATGCAAAGAGTTCAACTTTGTAGAGTCATTTCACCACAAGGCTTAATACAGTGTTTGTTCATTAGAAATAACTTGCTTACTTGTAAACTTTTTACCTTATTTGTGACACATTTAGAGATCGCTCCATTCTGAACATTTTTTGTGTGTAATTACTACGTATGTACTCTTGCATGGGATTATGAACTGGCTAAGTGATTAGTAAACAATAAAAACAATGAAACAGAGAATATTCTAGTGCTAACGTAGAGCGCTCAGAACATTCTAGTAGTAAGTAGAAGTTTCCAGAGCATTCTAGTATTAAGTAGGAGTTTCAGGAACATTCTACTAGTAAGCAGAATGTTTTTGTTTTAGTCCTTTTTTGAGTCCCAGCAGAAACAAAGTAAAAGATGGTGCAAAGCCTGATGCTTCCAACATTTCCAGACTTTCCTCAACGTCTTAAGTTGACAAATGAATCGGAACAGCTGAAGTTGGAGGATCTAGAAACAGTGCATGATGTATAGATTTTCTTTTAAGAGAAACAGTACATTTCATTGTGTATTTATTCGGATTTAGACAACCTGGCTTTCATCAGTAAAACAGTTGGCGAGCCTTCTTGATGAGATGTGTTGTGCCCACTCCAGGTTATCAGTGATGGTAACTCACAGAAACTTAAACTGTTTACCCCAACCACAGCATCCACACCAAGGTGTCTTCTGCTTTGTGCTTCCTGATACATATGACTAGCTCTTTGATTTTGTTGATATTAAGAGAAAAAATGTGTCAGATGGCAAATCTCTTCTCAAAGTCATCTCATCATTGTTGGTGATTCAGCCATGGGTGAATATAATAATGTAGTTGGAGCTGTGTTTGTCCACACAGTCATAGGTGACCAGAGCAGGTGGGAGCTCAGCATACTACCCTTGGGGACGCCTGTGCTTAGGATCAGCATGAAGGAAGTAAAGCTGTCAATCTGCATGTTAAGGTCTGCCAGCTAGAAGTTTAATATCCAGTTTCAGAGTGTAATTTGGCCTTGCAGTCCTTGGTAGCAGAATAGGCTCCAGTGCTTTGTGATCCTTAACCTTAATAGTGCATAATTTGTTATAGCATTACATTATAGTTAAACACTGATTAATATTTAACTAGGTTTTTTTTAAATGTCTTAGAAATGTTTGTATGTTCGAATAAACAGTGAAACTGCTTTCAGTGAAGAAGAATCTGGGAAAGATTATCATAGTGTTAGGCCACTGAACGGCTGAAAATTGTATGCTACCATAGAATACTGTACTGTACTTAAAGAGTGCTTAAAGGTGCAGTCTCACAATTTTATAAACCTAATAATTTAAAAAAATGTAAATTTTTGCTTAACAAAACTACTTCTTTATTTGTATATAGAAGAAAGAAACTGAATATTTCATGTCCCAGACCTCCATTGATAGGCACAGCATTGGTTTACTTCAGTTGGAAGACAC
>JANRMT010062822.1:27912475-27948282 GCA_026402145.1 Polypterus bichir lapradei | reverse complement strand
CCCCAAAAAAAAACAATTGCTTTATTTGAAATGTTACCATGTGAGGTAAGGAAGTAATTACAATTTTTACAGGCAAACAAAGGTCATATTATGCTGTAGAAATGCATGTAATTCAATCCAATTTAATTCAAAAACTATGTTAACAATTTAACATTCTTGATGCAAGCCTACACTGTTCTCAGTGGGTCAGTACACATATACTGTATATGGAGACAGTTGTGAGATCCTATGCTCCTTCTGTTCCACCCAGGTCTGCTAATGAATGCTGTCTGGTGATGCCACCTCTGCATGGCATCAAATCTCAGTACAGAACTTTTGATGTTTAGCTTCTAGCTGGATTAAGCTATCCACCTCAATTCAAACTTTTGATCCCCTCAATGAGTTGAAGTAGTGCTTCAAAATTCTCTTGACTGGAGAATTCCTGTCTAACTGATATCAGCCGTGAGATTTTTGTAACCTTTATTCTGAGCTCATCACTGGTGGTGATCAATTTTGTAATTTTGTCTCATAACACTTGTTCTCAAATAGTCCTGCAAACTGAGGTTTATTTGATAATGTTGACTTCTTTTGTATGTAGTTTTAATTTTATTGTCTGCTAAGTAAGCAAATGTAAATGTAACAATAAAAAATGTGCTGTTTATATGTACTGTAATACATGGAACCAAAGCTGAATGACACAGCTCCACAGTAATAAGTTCAAACAACCTTACGTATTTGTAGTTACTGCAAATATCCACTCTACCTTATGTGCTATACTGTGTAATTTTCACATAGTCAAACCATGCAAACCAAATATACTGTAATAGGTACATGCTAGCATACTTTTACCCCTGTGCTTGAAAATCCATTGATGAAGGATTTATATCATGTGGTCTGCTTGATTCTTCTTTTGAAATGTTGGTCATCATTCTAATTGTCTGACACAGAGTATTGCAAAACCATTTTGAGAAATACAGTAATCCCTCCTCGATCGCGGGGGTTGCGTTCCAGAACCACCCGCGATAGATGAAAATCCGCGAAGTAGAAACCATATGTTTGTATGGTTATTTTCATATATTTTAAGCCCTTATAAACTCTCCCACACTGTTAACATTATTAGAGCCCTCTAGACATGAAATAACACCCTTTAGTCAAAAGTTTAAACTGTGCTCCAAGACAAGACAGAGATCTTCTTTCTTCTTTCTCACAATTAAAAGAATGCAAATATATCTTCTCTTCAAAGGAGTGCCCGCATCAGGAGCAGAGAATTTCAGAGTGAGAGAGAGAGAGAGAGAGCACTCGCAAAGAAAAGCAAACAATCAAAAAATCAATACGTGTGCTTTTTAAGTATTCCGATAAATCGGCATTTTTTAGAGGAGCGTCAGTATCTTCTAAGCAAACAGCCTCTGTGCAAACAGCCCCTCTGCTCACATCTCCACCGTCAGGCGCAGAGAACGTCAGAGAGAGAGAGAGAGAGCGCGAGATTAAAGCAAACAATCTAGCACCGCGCGGGATGCATATCTTATATCATGGAGGAGTTTTAGTTAATATGCAATACATGCTCTGATTGGGTAGCTTCTAAGCCATCCGCCAATAGCGTCCCTTGTATGAAATCAACTGGGCAAACAAACTGAGGAAGCATGTACTATAAATTAAAAGACCCATTGTCCGCAGAAATCCGCGAACCAGCAAAAAATCCGTGATATATATTTAGATATGCTTACATTTAAAATCCGCGATAGAGTGAATCCGCGAAAGTCGAAGCACGATATAGCGAGAGATTACTGTACTACAATATCTCTTATATTTAGCAGTGCCACATCTTTTGGCAGAGTAAATGATCCCATACATTTGTGAAATCTAAAGCTACAATCTGCTTTTACAGAGTATCTTCTTAGGATTATGTATACATTCAGTCAGAATGCCCTTGTTCATTTAATTGTAGGTTCATTGTCTGGCAGTACTCTGATGCCAATCAAACATTCCTAAATGTGCTTTGTATTAAGTGGCAGAGAAATCATATTTCAATAAAGCCACAAGCTTCAAGCCTAAACATGTCAAAGAAGGTGTACACACAATCCCATTAACAAATCAGAAAGAACAGAGGTATGATTCCAGAGTTGAAGTCAACATAATTTTCCTAAGTGGTTGTTGCATCATGTAATCCATGAGGTTTTCATTTAGATATCTAGCTCTACATTATATGGATCATACATTGACAGTGTTCTAGATTATTAGAGTCGAACATTTAGGAAAATATTGAATAAACCCATTAGTATAAAAGTAAACATGCAACCCACTTCAAAATTGAATTCACACCTATTAGAGCAGGAGTGGTGCAGTGCTTATATAGTAGCTGTTGCCTCAGCTTCTTAAACATTATGTTCTATTTACAGCCTCGTTGACCATTCTCTCTGTGTTCACTTTGGCTCGGAGTGTTCTGGTTTCTCCACATATCCTTAAAGATGTACTTGTTAGGGGTTTACTGGCAGGACTAAACTATTATGAATATACAAGTGTGCCTTGTCACTGCTTGTGCCTAGAGCTTCCAAGACAGGTTCTGACTTCCCTTTAATTGAAAAATAATCAGAATGTGGATGGACGGGTCTACAAACATATTACATTTCAATGTTTGAAAGATAAGACTAAAAACATTAAATTATAGGAAAATGAAAATTGATCAGATCTTCACAAAGTTTAAGTGATTTTTTGTAGTTCAGATGGACAACAATCAACATACTATATTATAAATGTGCTTATTAACAGTAAACTGTCATTCAAATAAAAAAAAAACTATATATGGTAAAAAAAAAAAAAACTATATATGGTGGTTACTCTTTTGTGTTTTATATTTTATAAGTTAAATAGTATAGGTTTTGCAGTATAAGTTAAAAGGAACATGTTGTACATTTTTGTTACATTGCTCTATTGCCCTAACCCTTCTTTAATTTAAAATGCGTGGACAGTATGCAATAAAAAAAAGTGTGTTTCAATTGCAGGGCGCCATGAGGATTTATAATTAGGTTTGCAATTTTTCCAGAGAGAAATTAAGTGCATGACAGATACCTTGCAGGGCTCTGCCAGATTCTTGTCTAACTAAAGCCGACTGGCTTAGTAAGTTGTCGGAAATTTGAGGGAGACACACAAACAAGTAGCACAGGGGAATGCAATATGTGCATCACTGCAATCCCATGTTGATGGTAACTCTGGGAACACAGGCTGGAGTGCCTATCAGTATCACAGCTGCAAAGCTGCTAGGCTTCTTACTTGTAATTTTGCAGTTTATAAGTATTTATAGCACAATATATAATTAAGCAGAAAATCACTTCTTTTTTTAAAGTTATGTGATATTCTGTATATTAGAAAGCAAGAAATAATTTATAAACAACCTTTTACAAAAAGATACATGAATATCAATGAGAACTCTAGGTTAAAAAATTGCAAACTTTAATAGAGCTTACAAAAAATAATCAACATACACAGCACAAAATTAATGTGTGACACAATAGGGACAATATTAGAACATATATTACAGAATTTTTCATTTAACACGCATGGTGGTGCACTGGATGTTGCTGCTGCTGCCTTACATACCCAGTGTTCCTGGTTGAAATACTGCACCCTGATGTTATCAGTGAGGGTCTGCGTATTATTCTGCTGTCTGTGTATTTTTTTTCTCCATGTACTCTGGTTTTTCTCCAAAGACATGAAGGTAAGGCTCATTGACAATTCCAAATTGGTCATTGTGCAAATATGGATGTGTGCATGTGCATGACCTGCAGTGGACTGGTTTTCTCTCCAGGGCTGCTTGGTGGACAACAGCTCTCCATTGCTAGCATTTGAAGTGGGTTGGTCAGAGAAAATAAAAATCTTAATTCATTTAAAATGAATTTAAAAAGAAGTAGTAAAATTAATCTATTATCTATAGAAATTTTTTGATTGTATAAATACTGTACAGCTTATTTGTTAAAAATTCAGTAGTAATGGAAATAAACCTTTTTTATCATTTAAGATTGAAAGTCTCATCGATACTTTGGAAAAATGCAGTAGAATTTGGTTGTTGTGGGATACAGTGTTCATCTTTGAACTAAATAAGATTTCAATGAACGGTGACTAAAATAGAAAAATCCATCCATCCATTTCTAGACTTACTTCAATTAATTCCGGATTATGAGGGGCTGAAGCCTGACCTGAAGTGTTGGGTGCAGTTTAGGGATCACTGAAAAATTGATCAGAGTGGCAGAGATCCATTAATGGAAATCAGTTATGTGACACGCATATTGTCTTGCAATGTGCCTTAGTAGCCTGATCTTGATTTAAACAAGGTTTCAAATGCTAATTTCAACATAATACTTGCATTGATCTTTGCACCACCCCCCACCACTTCAATTAATGATCTTTAGATTAAATGATAATGAATTTTGCTTAAGCAATCTGAAGCATGAATTTGTGATTATTATACAACAGTTAATTGAGACACAATTGCCCTACAATAATTTCATAACATTTTATGAGTTTCCAGTGTATCCTACAAGATAATTTCTGGAGCCGTATTATGCAGTATACAGTTGAACACAAAACACTGTATAAAATAGTGAAAGATACAAAACTATCACAGTGTTAACAATAATCTTACATATGTGAGACACTTTGATGGCATCAGTCAATTTATACAAGTGTAGACTATAAACAGTGCAGCAAGGTTTTTAATTATAATAAAAATCAGACGTCTGAAAATAAGGTATTTGCATAAAGTGATTTTGTGCTTTTTCACAATAGATAGATAGATAGACATATAGACAGATAGATAGATAGATAGATAGGGTCATTAATGTTACATATATAGAGTACTGTACAGTGAAGAGCTACAGGAGTTACTAATCAACAGAAATATACATTTTTTAGTCAACAATTTTCTTTAAACAATATATGGTTAAAGTTTTAATTAATCTTTTGGAGTATCATCCTTATTGTAGATTCTGCAAGTTAAATGACACAATAAAGAAAAACAACTTTAAAAATGAGCAGCAGATCTACCAGTGAAATCTCAATACAAACATGTCTTTCATAACATAACAAAACTGTAAAGCCGAGGGTCATGGAGGGTCAGGGTTTATTCTGGCAGTACAGGCTATCATTGTATTTCATATTTTTTTAATACATTTAACCCTAGGCTAGCAGCAGCAGATACAAGGCAGAGGTCCACATGCCAGTTCATCACATAGACATATCTATAAATCCAGTCATATTATGTAGCGTAGATTCTTAACTTTGAAACATTTCTTTATGTTGTAAAAAAACACATACCTGGAGGATTTGTGAATGGACATGAATGGATAAAGTTTTCATGCAAGTAAAATAAAAATCCCACTGAAATGTCCAACTACTGATGCTGAAATATAGTGAAAAAAATATTGGTACAGACAATACTCCTTCTCATGTATGTTTTTTTGGAATATCAGTGGTTTTTATATTCAGAATCTTTATATTTCATGCATTTTTACAGGTGTTAGGAGGTTAATTGGGTCTTCTGAAAAATTAACACATCACTCATTGTCGTTTAATAGATTGTGATCCTGAAGTTCTCATTTTAATGGCCATCCTAGAGAGATAAATAAAGCAATAAGTTTTAGGAGTTAGAGGCATGTCTCTGTACGTGTGAAGCTTGTGTTACTTTCAGCAGAAGAGGTGGTGATGTATCAGTCTTGCAATGCTCACAAGTTCTCTGTTACACAAACAGATGGAGTTAGCGGCTGTTCTTCTGCTATAACAGTACCATGGAAGCATTAATTTGATTCCACTAATCTCCCCAGAGGCTAGCATTGAGATGAATGCCATTGAACATGTATGGGATCATTTACTCTGCCAAAACACAAGCCTCTATGAAAAGAGAAAGGTGAGCTAAATTAAAATCTCCATTTATTAATGGGATAATCTTAAAGCAAACAATCTATGTGCCTTTATAAAGGAGAATGCCAAATGATGAAATACAATATTTGATAAAAAGGCCAAGTACTGTACAGTAATCCATTCAAATTATTTATAAAAGGGGCAGTTTATGTATAATTTTGTCAAGTATACAAGCGGTTTGGCAACCTTGCACTGGGGATTTAAGTAGGAGTGCCACTGATACCTGAAGTTTGGGAATTCTTACAGTAGGATGTAGAGACAAAAGCCTTCAGAAGGAGGTCCCCAGGAGGATGGAAGGACCTAGGGGAGCGGATATGACATAAGGACATATCAAGGTGAAGATGTTACAGAGCTGGAGTAGTGAGAAACCACATGGTAGAGAGAAAATAATGAGTAGTCAGCCACATATCTTGGGGTGTGTGATAAATCATGAGCGTGGTTGTAATGAGTGCAAGTGATGAGGAAAGTGTGTGTTATTGCCTGAGAGTTTAGCAGCACATTTATTGATTTCTTGTGGCCACTAACAGAGGGAAAATTCTCTTAGGCTTGCTAGGGTTGAGACGTTGCCTGTTTGTTTGGGGGATTAACTACTCATTTTGTGAGGTGTCTCTGTCGATCCCATCTTGGTACTCAATTTTTTTCTTTTACTTTCTCATCATTTAGATGCTTTTGAAGATATGGGGCACTTTTGGGCTCTGAAACTAAAAATCTCAAGCCTCATCTGGAAGCACTGGAACCTTCCCTTATAGAATTCCCCTCAGACCTAGATGTTTCTAAAAACATGAATTCCACTTTTCTCCTAAAGTGAATGTTAATCCTTAGGTAGCCTTAGGCAGCCTGTCCTCACTAGTATATACCTGGGATCCATACATACAGTACAGGCAGTCGTCAACATATGACCACATTCGGTTTCCGATGTCGATTAGGACGTAAGACGGACCAGTATATGTATTCAAACCTGACTGTATTTATAGTACTGTATTATAAGTCCCTTAAGTTATATTGTTTGTTTTATATCATTTTGTATCATCATTCTTAGCACATTGTGTAGATTTTCTATCTTTTTTTGTAATTATTTTATTATTATTACTGTTTTGCACTATGTTATTATTATTATTACTGTTGCTCACATGGGTGTCGAACCTTCAACAGCTTCATGAATCCATTCAGTGTCTGTGTTATTTAAATCATCAGTGTGAGCCTCTTCCAGTGTTCACTTTTAACTGTGAGAGGAGGAGTTGTACTGGCAGAGTCTGAACACTCATATGTTTTCTGTTTTAACTTTTCAGCCTGCTAATAATAAACATTAGCAGATAAAGGAGTTCATTGTGAATTCATTACCGCTTTGTGGCAGTTTGCACGAAGAGGCACAATGCAGAAGCTTAGGAGGTTAACTGGATTCAAAGCCAAAGCACAGCAGTACAGTGCGTGCGGTGGGCACCGGTTACAATGAGATAAATTAAGGTCACATACAATTGCATTCACTTTCTTTTCTCCCTCATACTGCTTTATCACCTTCATTTTTGTGTCTTTTTTACATGTAATTGTGAGGCAAATATAGTCAAACGTAGTAAAAACCGCTGCAGGTAATAAACTGTGATTGAGATGAATGAGTCATGGCATATGGAGCTGTTGTGAAGAAAACTTTCATTTGCCCATGAGATGCGGTAGCAGTCGTAAGTCAAATGATCATAAGACGCATAGATCATAAGTCGATAACTTCGTTGAGTCCCCAAAGTCCTAGCCTCCAGAACTCTATTTGATAATGTATTCCATTTGCCTATGTTTCTTTCGGGGAAGAAAAAAAATCTTAGAATTTATGCGCAATCCACCCGTAAGAAAGGTACAACTGTGTCCCTGTGTTCTTGCTGAAGAATTTAAAGTCCCAGTTGGGATCCCCTGTTCTAATACTCTTCATAGTAAACCTGAAGGCAATATCTTTTTAGGACTACTTTAATTAGCAATAATAAAAGTAAATAAATAACTTCATGAATTCAGGATTATTATTATTTATTTCCTAGAACCTAGAAGAGAATAATAAAAGATAAATAAACAAATATTTTATGAGCTGAGCATCAGCAATGAAAATGCAATATTCTTGATAAAATCTGTTCTGTCAGATAAATTCAAGCTGTGTAACATTGCATAAATAAAACAATAGTTTATTAAAATAGTAGATACTAATATAAGATACTCCATAGTATATGTATGTGCTTAAGTTACATAGGTTTTCTTGCATGTTCATTATTATCAGTGTCCATCCACACCATTAGTTCTTAAATATGATAAATGCCTGAATAAGTTATAATATTTATTTTTCTTTGTTTTCACAGATGCTTTTATTCCATAAATGCATGAAAGATATTTGAAACCATACAAACTGGTATGGTGTTTTTGTGCTTTAAAATGTAACATTTTATGCTGTAGTCACTGACTATGTAGAGTTTGAATATTCTTCTCAGATTCTTTTCGGTTTTCTTTGGGCACTCAGCTTTTCTTCTACATTTTTAACACACGTCTGTGTCATTTTATTTGGTGACTTCAAATCAGTGAGTGTAGGTGAAAGTGAGTATACTCTGTGAGTACCCTCTGATTATGATAATTTATCTAGTAATTTCTTCCTTATGCTGATTGGTAAGCTTGGAAATGGATGGATGGATTTCATTGTTAACATATGTTGAAAATGGCAAACAACATATGGATTGATAGTCAATAGTCTATATTTATTATATAGGCATGGGCACAAGTGCGCTGAACTGGCAGAGTGCCTGTGTTTAAAAGCAAGTTTAATTTTTATCCAGGAGCATGAAAATGAAAAAGCAAGTCGTGATTACAAACCTGCAGCCTGAATGTTCCTCACAATCCTGTTTCATTACTTCCTTTGATCACAGGATGGTGCAAAACAAATTGGAAAAAGAATGACAAAGAAAAGGATTTGCAATCAGAAAGTGAGAGCTAGCATCTCAAGCAATAGAAGCCTGTAGAAATGAGTATATGCAGTGAGTGCATCTGGAACCTGTGCAAGCAGAGATAGAAACGACCAGCTTTATCTGTGAGTCATCCCACTGCACCTTCTTTAGTAAACAACTGGCCAGTACAACAAAGAGATCATGTATTAATACAGTGCAATAATAACACCATACTTGTATATTTACTAGAAATGAATGGCATTACAAGCTGCCTAATGAGGAATTTCATGAATCCACCATGAATTAAAAACTTAAAAATAGTGGCAGATATGAAAAAACTTACTGAAACAATTAAATGGATATACTGTAGAGCTGCACTGCTCACTTTCATTTAAAGTATGTGCTATTCGTGTCGGTAAAGGATATTAAAGATTTGACATAATTGCATGTCTAGATACTGTAGATGTTAGTTACTTATCAGCTCTTTAAAAAAAAATCTTACTTTTGTTATGTTGTTATTTAAGTTATGCTTATAAAAATGTTATGCATGACGATTAAATTTTTGCTAACGCAATGTTAAAGGAAAGGCTCACCCTTTATGACATAGGGTCTTATTATAACATCAAACCTTGTGTTTATACCCAAAGCCAATTATATTTTTATGCCTTGAATAAAAACAGGTTTACTTAATAAGCTTGGGATATCATTAGTTGATTTTTGAAAACAACAAAGATCAAGTCAAACAGGTCTTGTAAATCTATGTGAAAGCATGTTTTTTTCTTTTAAACTACCTCAAAATCTCCTTGTATTTCTGGATATTTATTTCTTCCATTGCAGGAAGTAGAAATATATCAATGTGCAAAGTCCAATGTATATGGATTATCTGAAAATAAATACACGCAGTGCTTATGAAAAGTATTCACCCCTTGGATGTTGTCACATTTTAGACTACTGCACTTTTTCTTTACAAAACTGCTCAAGGTCTGTCGGGTTGCATGAGAATGGCGAGCAAATTCTCCATTGGACTAAGATCTGGACTGTCCAGCCACTTCAGGATATTAACATTGGTGTTTTTAAGACATTCCTGTGTAGCTTTGGCTTCATGCTTGCAGTTGTTGTCTGGCTGAAAACCAAATCTTCTCCCAAGACACAGGTTTCTGTCAGACTGCATCAGATGTTCCTTTCAGGATACCCCTGCATTTTGCTGCATTTTGTTTTTCCCTCTAACCTCACAAGCCTTCCAGGGACTGCTGCAGAAAAGTATCTCCACAGCATAATGATGCATTCACTATGTGAGATGGTGTGTTTTTGGTAATGTGTGGTGCCACACATGGCATTCAGTCTTATGGACAAAAAGCTCAATTTCAGTCTCACTGAACCTTAGAACCTTCTTCTAGCCCAGCGGTTCTCAAACTGGGTGCGCTGAAGCTGTACAAAGGGGGTGTCGAATAAATGAACACGACATCAAAATTAACTTTTTACATTTTTATTTCAAATTTAAATTTGCAAGCATATAATCACAACGAATGAATTATAACTAAAATTAAAATAAAACATTCCTAAGGCATAGATCTAATGACTAACTGACGAGCGGCGCCGCTGCTGCTGCTTTTATAGTTGCGTATTTTCAGTCCAGAAAGTTCGAGATCGGTATCTGTCACGAACATCAGGTAACAATAGATCGGGTGATAATGCGGCTGCACCACATTGGCAGCATAGCCAATTTTGCCAAATTGAATTAAATAATTTACTGGGTATTGGGTTATTTTCATGATACAACTAACAGCGGTATAATATTTGTCGGATGAAAATACGTTCGTCTCGCGCAGACTGACTTCATCGGTGTCCTCGTTTATGAGATTTTTAAAAATTAAAACACATTTAATCTTTCTTTAGATAAAAAAATAATTAAATAAGAATAAATAATTTATTCTTTGTTTTTGGGATTTGAATTACTAGCAAAAATCACACAAGGCATTTTAACAGTTATTAAAGCACTTTAAAAAAAATAATGCAGAATTATTCCAGGTAGAAAAGGGGGGGGGTAGGGGAGGGCTTGCGAAATATGAAAGTTTGAGAAACGCTGTTCTAGCCTACGTCAGAGTCTCCCATATGCCTTCTGGCAAACTCTAGCTGAGATGGCATGTATTTTTTTTTTAAATAGTGGCTTTCTCTTTGTCACTCTCCCATAAAGCTGCTACTGGTGAAGCTTTCAGGTCACAATTGTTCTTTGCACAGTCTCTCTAGTTTGAGTCAATGTAGCTTGCAACTCCTTCAGAGATATCAAACATCTACTGGTGGCCTCCCTCACTACTCTTCCTCTTGCCTGATCAGTTTTTGTGGACGGTCCGTTCTAGGCAGATTTACATCAGTGCCACACTCTTTCCATTTCTTCATTTTTGATTTAAATGGACACCAAGGTAGATTCAGTGGAGTAGATATTTTCTTATCTCCATCCGCTGACTTGTACTTTTCAGAAACCTTTTGAAAAAGTAGCTTGGACTTGCTTATTTGTTACCGTTGTGTAGGTTAGACCACCATAATTACTCACCACAAATTGAGCCTTCCAGATGAGGTGCATCTAGACTGCAATCAATTGACCCCCGTTTGACTACAGAGAGGTGATCTTTATTGAACTAATTCTGTGACTTCTAAAACCAACTGGTTGCATCTTGGATGATTTAAGTGTGTCATATTAAAAGAGAGAGAATACTTACGTAATCAGTTTGTGTTTTATATTTGTAATTTAGACCACTTTGTAGAGATCTTTGACATGGAAGAGTTTTTTTTTTCTGTTGATCAGTGTCAAAAACAAAACATTAAACCCACTGTGATTCAAAGTTATGTAACAACAAAAACTTCCAAGAGGGAAGTTTTTTGTAGGCACTGTATTTTATTAAACTTGCTTAATGTGTGTAATTCAGGTTCTCCAAAGCCAGAGCAAATCTTGACAGCAGTGGATGCAAATTGTGAAACAATACTGGACAGAGACATTTTAAAACATTGAAACAATTATGATGAGAACAGACTATTTAGCCCAACAGAGCTCATCAATGTCTATTCACAAAAGTAGGTCCCAAAGTAATGAAAAGAAAGTTCATCTTTGAGTAGCTGGAAGGGTAATTTTTAAAAACTTCATTCTTCCTCTTGTGATTGTGAAAGAAAATGACTAAGGATGAAATGATAGACTTGTACTGGCAAGAATTTAGTCTTTGTATTTTTTGAAATGCTGACATTTAAAAACATTACAGTAATTTGCAATTGTAATGTCTACATTTCATACACTGTTAATCAATGACATTTTAGAAATTATTGCAAATTCATGTAACAGATCTAAACAGAGCTGGGAAGAGTGACACAGGCCAGGCAAGTGTTATGATGAGCTCATATCAGACAGGGAAATGTCCACATTAAATTGTAATGAATTTACAGTATTTTGAAGAGCCAACTATTTCATTTATTAGATTATACAATAGTGTCCTTATCAAATTGTATTAGAATATCCAACAGTTAGTGAACAAAATAACACATAAAACGTACAACCTAAAAAATGTCATCCAAGTATACATTTGAAGGGGCAGCATGTTGCCACAGCTCATCTCTCTCATACTTCCAAGTTACTAAGATGGAATTCTTGCCAAGTCAATGTCTGTTTGATGTATGCACCTTTTGCACCACACCTAAATGAGTTCTTCCGAAGAATTCCATTTTTTCACCCACTTCCCAAAAACAGTGTGGATATAATCAGTGTCTTTAAACTGAGACATATGAATGAGAGTAGGCTTGTGCATCTTTGTGCCCCATCGTGGACTAGTGTACTATCTTGCTGTATTATGCAAAAAGTACACCTTGCATGAAAATTTGATCTGTTATAACTTTTATTCATTGTGTAATCTTTCCTCAGAATACACTCTAAACAGGCAAAGGATGAACAAAACGCTCAAACAATCAAGAAAAACTAGTGCTTAGCATGCATTTTAATGCTTTTTTAACTTCTCAAAAAAGTGAAATGCCAAGGCACAATAGGGCAGCACGCCAACATTATCAAAACAAGACTTTTATTCAGGAAAAACAGGACCATGAGATGTTACCTCTCTGTTGCTTAGTTATTTGCTCTTCACCTGTGTCTTAGATGACTTATTTCAGAGACAAGGTCCAAAGGCTGGACACCTTGATAAATTCCAGCAAGACAGCATTTGGATATTGACCCATTGTGAGTGGCCGACATGTAGCAAAGAGTGTGTAGAAATGTTTTGAAATGTTATTTAGAAAAATAAAGCCCAATAAAGGATAGAGTTTCTCTAATTACTACACCTCACCTCTGCTTTTCCATGTAACCAGAACATTTCTGCATGTTTGTAAGCTTTTGGTTATGGAAAAGATCTTTTAAGGCCCTGTCACACTGCACACCTTTTCAAAGGATTTTCAGTTACTGACTTTATTTACATAACCTTAACAAGTTGTAGTGTGCTCCCATGGCTTCAGTCGTGTAAAGTGATAAACCCATCGTGTAGCAAGATATACTCAATGACTCCTGTGTGCTACTTGCCGTGACAAAATCAAGGTTTGATTTTCACCTAAGTCGTAAGTGTCACAGGCTCTGTGTGGGAGCAATTTGAGGACAAATGAGTGCTCAGCCAGAAGTAAAATGCAGCTATGAGTAATAAGGAATGTGGCTATTTGAACGTGACAATGAGAGACTCATCTGTCTGTTTCGTTCTTTACATACCATGAGAGAATGGAAAAAAGAAAAATAAAACTGGCCAAGACTGTGACTGAACTCTTCATACGTGGAAATCATTCTTATAGCAAAGGCTCTCTCAGGCACATTGTTGACTGTTGGAAAAAAGGGAAACTGAGCTGGAAATCATTACTGAGTCATATAATTAGTCATGTTCTATGATTACATGTGTAATTTGACATGAAAAATCAGGAATTTTAGTCATCAGGCATGAAATACCCCATTGACTAGATGTCATGTAATGTGTCACCAGCTTTAGTTGGACATATTTTCTTAATAATTTCAATTGAAAAATTACCTTATATCTCATACAGTATATTTTACTGCAAGTTAAGTATCTTTATATTCAGTCTTGCTGAAGGTCATAAAGCTGATGTTTGATTAAATAATGCATATCTGTTTGCGGCAATACTATATAGGGAGTAAGCACAAAGACTAAAACTAAAAACTAAAATTCTTCTTGTGAACAATTCAAATGAAAGGTAAAGGAGTCATTCACATTTTCATCATCAGTGCATAGATAGCACAGAGTAGTAATACTTGCTAAAAAGTATGATCACCATTAAGACTTTATTAATGTACAAATGAAGAGTACACAATTATTGCTTTATTTCTGTAACAGATTCTGGGAAGTAATTGGTGTGAGGAAATGCCGCAGTTTCAAGGGCAGAGCATACACTGATATATTCCAGTGATTTATTTTTAGTATCTATTTAACTCTAAATGACTCTATATAAAATGAGTAATAGATATCTTAGAAAGTCACACACACTGCATACATTTAGCTTTAAACATTATAAAGATATAACAAAAGAAATACATTTAACTCTACTTCTTGTTTTATGTAAAACATTTTAATTAGGACTTGACACAGGGAAAGACCTATGGACGCCCATTGAGTCAACACTAGTTTAGGAACACCAGTATTTTGAAAAAACAAAAGTTATTTATATTTGCATCATTAACACAAACACAAAATATATACACACAGGAAATAAAACAATTATAATAGCAGTGCTATAACATATAACATGAAATATTAATGGGATTAAATTTATTCAAATCAAAGCACAGTCGAGCAATGATTGAAAACAATTGACAAGAAAATGAAACCCTGCTGATTTCACTTTTTCACCATCTCATTTTTGCAAACTGTCTTCATTTCAATTCCCATTTTCCTTCCTCTGTCTTTCTCTCTCTCTCTCTCTCTTTTTCACCCTTCTCTGTCCATTTATGCCAATGACAGTTTGCCGTGCACTCATTTCATGACTTACTATTTTCTATCAAGGAGAAACAGTGGGTAATTATGGGCATAACTTTAAGTAAGAGGGATCTCGCAGCAATCCTCTAGCAGCCTGAGGAAATAATGATACCTTCTTCCCAGTTGATGGAAAGAAAAACGTTCTCATATGGGTTTCCGCACAAAATCACATTTTAGCACCATGGTGGCACAGGCTTAACCAGACTGGCATCTACAGGTGCTTTGTACTTGCCTTGGTGGGTTTCAGTCAAATCTTTCAATCACTGTTATTCCTTCTGCTGTCCTCTGAAAATCTAGTAGCTAACACGGCAACTCTTTTTTTAACCCTGCAAATCTGATATTTATACTCTCAAACACATGGAAACATACATAATCTATATAATTACAGGAGAGAATGATGGGATGTTTTAGCACACCAAGAATGATGCCAATTGAGTCACAAGATTCAAAAATTCTTAATGTATTATAATTGAAACACACAAAAAAAGGAATAAAAAGAAGGAATGAGCAAAACAAAATTATAAAATGAGATAGCTCCCTGTTCTGATTGGCCTTTCTGTACATGTTTAACACCTTTGTATCTGATAGAATGGCTTACACACTCGCACACTTGTCATATGCTAAGCCACAACTCTTCTTTTCTTTTCATTTCTTTTTTCTCTCTTTCTTTCTGTTTCTGGATTTTTACCTTTTTCTTCTGCCATTAATTTTTTACCTGAAATTTTCACCTGATGCTAAACTCTAAAATCATTGCCAGAATGTCTTTGGCTACACAAACAAACTGATTGGGTCTTTTTTGCTCCCAAAGTCTGCTGAATCGATTTGATGAAAGAGCCAACTGCTGATTCTTTTATGGAGGAATACAATTGCACTCCTCTATGTTTGGAACAACACCCTGCTTCCTAAGAGCTGGATGAGAGAATATTGTTGTCCCGTCAGATCCCTCATCTTCTTTTGGCATATATTGGGTCGTGTCATCTCTAGCGGCCCGAAGGAGTCTGCTCAGCCCATCTTGCTGGCTGTCAGACTCTTTCTTTCTCTCTCTGTGTCTCGCACTGTGGTCTACGTCTGTTTCATTTCCAGGAATACCGCATTGACAGAATCTACTATCCTCTTGCAACTTCTTTTTTCCCCGTTTTGAATGGCTACTTATCTCCATGCCAAAGTCAGAAACTGTCACTTGTCAAGGTGTCATGAGGCCCCAATGCCATTTGATTTGTACCTTTGCTCTCAATCTGTTAGAGACTATGCAGTCCTTTATAATATATATTATATATACAAGTATGTATCAAAACATGTTTACTGAATATGCGACACAAGTAAGAAATTATCGTAAAATATTTTTCCGTAGAACCAGAATGGGTTTTAGCTAGAGGTCATGGAGTCAATGTAGGGGCAAACAGTATCCTATAGTGTACATTCAGACAAACTTTGTTTATCAGATCCTTCATTCACATAGGCTCTGGTTTCCAAGCATGTCATACACATTGAATTTAGGTCCAGGAAATACAGCTGAACAAGTAGGGTTGATGTTGTTATGTTCACCTTCTTATGTGATGGTAGCCAAATGTTCTAGAGCATTGTCCCATTTATAAATACATCCAAAAGGCCTGACCAAAAAGGGAGTTATTTAATGATGATGGGATCTCCTGAATCATTATACTGCCTTTCCGTTATCAAGCAGCAGAAGGAACTGGCAAGGCTGAATGAATATGATGGAGCACATGAATGTAATAACATAAGGACACCAAAGCACATAGAAGCAGAGCAATTACCACCCTACCTGAACAGAGACAACAAATCCTCAATTTTACTGCACTTTTGCAACCAATTGGCAAACATCCAGTCAGTGCTGCATTGTAATTTCTTAAAAGAAAAAGGGATTTCTTAAGTGCACAAGTGCATAATTTTATAAAGCATGAATTCATTATATTTTCTATTGAAGTTTTAAAATAGCAAGCAAATATGTTATTTTAATGGCCTGTACTTTGGCGCACCAATGTCTCTTTAGTAAGCTATTCCTGTCAAAATTGCTTCTATAACTGCCGCAGTAATAAATAAGTGCATCCATCAAGGACCAGATTACTGGAAATAAACTGAAGCTTTGGACACACTACTCCAAGGCTTAGTCAGGCAGATGTTCAGTGGTATTGTGAAAGTGAGAGGACATCAGGCAGGCAGTGTAGAGTAGTGGGTAAGGCTTTGGATATCAACCCCTGAGGTTGTGGGTTCAAATCCTACTACTGACACTGTGTGAGTGTGAGCTACTGACTTGGCCTTACTAGGCTACAAATGGAAACCCAAAAGAAATGTAACCAATTGTATCATAAATGTTGTATATCACCTTGGATAAAGGTGTCAACCAGATATGTAAACTACCTTAAAATTCTCCTTTCTTTGATATGCATCATCAACAAGTTTTGATTTTTTTGTTTCCACTCATACTGTTCTTTTTTAATTATAAAATGAGTATTTTTAATCAAATGTGTATGTACTCAACATGCAATGCTGTAGTCCAAAATTTGTGGACCCCCAACCCAATAAAAAGCATTATTTTTAACCTGCCTACATCTCTGCTGAAGTCATAAGCTAAATTTGTTTAAATTCCGAGGAGAACTCTTTTACTTATTATGATGAAACTCTTTGACGTATACTAGCTATGTATACATCAATGTATATAAGGTGACTGGAACACAGTTATGACTGATGATTCAGACTGTGATTGCAAGTCACCAACACCATCCCTATTAGCTCTTTCAAAATTTGCAATATGTGTTAAGTCAGCTTAGCACAGAAATGAAAAGCTAACAAAAACAAAGAATTGTACTTTAACGAAAAGAAAATTCCATTCATGCATTTTCAGAGCAAGCTCACTGTAATTCAAGGTCACTCTGACACACTGCAGCTGAATTAAATAGAAGGCCAGTGCTTACTCCTGAACATGGAACACTCATGCACATGCAATTTGTTCACTGACTTGTCCAGCCATTTTCTGAATTCTTTTATTCTAATTCAGGGAGCCAGACCCTGGTCCTGGAGTCATTGGATGCAAAGCAGGAATCAGTCATGGATGCAATATAAAACATTGCAGAGAAACCACTCATACTATGCCAGTTTAAGCTTGTGAATTATGTTTAACATATATCTTTGGAATGTGTGAGGAAAACAATAATAACTGGAAAAATTGAAGCAGACATGGCCAGAATGTGCAAACACCACAGAAAGTGCTCGGGTCAAGATTCAAACCAGGATATTCAGGTTTGAGGTGGCACTGCTGAACACTCTACCTCTATACCACCTGAGAAAAGAAAAAAATTGAACCAAAAACCCCTCTATCCATACTTATCAAACGTTCTTAATTCACTTAAGAGTTATGAGTGGTCAAAACATATACCAGCAGTGTCAAGACAAGACTCAATCACAGAAGGGATGCCGGTCCATTATACAGTAGGACAGTCTCACACCCACATCCCCATTCATTTAAACAGTGTCAGTTTAGAGTTACCTTTGTCATAAACTTGACAAAAAGACATAAAAAAGGCTTGGGGCAGCCACCCATATATTGTTTTTGTGGCTGCAAAATTGGATGAATAATAATAGTACAGGTTAGAGTCCACAACAGAACTGATTTGAGAATGTCAAGATGGCAGTTTTAAAGGCAAATAGAGGAAGTGACGTCATCAATGGGACTGGAACCGGAAGTGGTGTCATCAGGGCCAGGAGCGGAAGTGGTGTCATCAGGGCCAGGTGGAAATTCCTGTAACTGGTCTGCAGAAAAGTGAGATAAAGAGTCAGTGTACTCCGCCACCCCCTGGTCTTGAGTGGAATTACTCTCATTCAGGCTCTTTAGCTGCCTCCCATGCACATGTGTGTGGCACCTTTTATTCAATTAAATCAATTTAAATCAAGCTTATTAATGTATTAGATGTATCAACTGACCAGATCATAAAAAAGAGAATGGTGTTGGCAGTGACTATGATTTTAACATTGAAGTCTTGATTACCTCACTTAGGGCTTAAGTACTGAAATGAGTGTTACTGCTTATACTGCAGTGGTGTTGATTGTTTTGTAAAGCACATTCCAAAGAAGTTCCATTTTTTTAGCTAACACTCCAGTCAACACAGAGCATTCCCTCTGAATTTTATCAGGGTTTAAGTTATTACTATTTCAAGTGCCATTGCACTAAAGTAATATCTATCCGTTTTACCAAAGACTTATATTGTAAATGTCACAACAATATTCAAACATTCAACATTCAAATTCCATTAATCCAATATAATTTATTGCGGAACAGCTGAACTTCACACTAAAAGGTGACAGATTTATGGAGTTCATTCCAATAGCATTAAAGTGTATTTAGGAATAAAACCTGGATTGGCCTGCAGTCCTTTCAATTGCACACAGCCCACACTCACTTATATAAAATAAATGATTTTAGAGTTGACAATCATTCTATGAGAGTATGGGAAGAATATACAAACTGCATCCAAGCAGTGACGTGGCTAATACTGGGACCATTGTTCCACTCTTCACAGTATAATATTCTGAAACCAGCTTAATCTGTTTCAAGGTTGTTGGGGGCCAAAACCAAACTTATTATTATCCTCAATCACAGAGTACTTCAGAGGTCACATTTCTGTCACTAGAGAGATGCTTTTTTTGTGGGGTTTTACTTTACCTAATATTTATGAGTCTTACCAAAAATATAAATGTGATGACTGAGGATTCACATTTTTGCATGTAATATAATGTGTGCATCATCCACAGCAGCAGATTAAAAGTAATTAGTATTTAGTAAAGTGGGCATATTTAAGAAACTGAGCATTAAGTATAAACGTGGTTTGAAGTTTTTTATAGGTCTTACGCTACTACAAGGGGATATTACTTTTATTTACAGGTATAGCCTTTTACTAATTTACTTTAAGGCATCCATTGGCTTTGAAGGTCCTTAAAATACTATTCAAGAGTCTAAGGGATCTATAGCATAATCAAATCACAATGTAGTCAAAGAAAACTCACATTGGATGTGATGGGGATCATCCCATCAGTATTAGCAATATGGCACTATAATTATGAATAGTACTGATGCATTATTTGTTCTGTACTTTTTATAATTATAGTAGTAGACACAGAGTAAATTACAGACAATAAGCTTCAATATTGCCTGTTGTGTGGATGCTGTTGTGGTTGCAAGTCATCAATACATGGCTGTTACATGTAGTGGTATAACAGCTCTTTCTACTGTATCAAGCATGTTGTCACTGGCTTACTGTATTCTATGAAGTTGTTTAGTGAAAGAAAGATGTGAATACATCATTTTCTACATATAAAATGTCCATTTTTGAACAACGAGCTGACATCACAGTTTGTCAAATTCTCAGTTCTTCAGCTACTGCAACACACTAGATACCGTAGATTGTGTTTACTTGGTGGCTCAGAAAAGGAAGATGTTGAAAGAAGTGTGAATCCAGTAACAATTTGGACTAAATAGAACATAATAGAGTTGCAATGAGGTTCGAATTAAAGTAATTTACAAATGGTTGATTTTTTTGATTAGGGTTACCAGTAGGGATACGTGATATTGGCAAAAAACGATATCTTGGTATTTTCTGGTGCTTTGATGATAATGATATCAGACAGTATTTTGCATCCTTTAAAAACATATTTTTAAAAGTCTTATTGATATTAATAGGATATTACTTGTAGCTTACTAATGAGATCAATGGAAACAACAGGTCTTATTTATTTACTTAAAACTGAAGTAAAATAACACAAAAACATTAAAATCACCAGTTAAAATATTAGTGAGATCAGACAGGGCAAGTATGAGTAAACCATTTCAAAATAGCCTACAGGATTTACAAAAAAGACCAACAAAACTTTTATACTGAGAAAATTTTAAACAGACACTTACTCCTAATGTAAACAAGATATGAATCTAAAAGGAATAAAATACTAATCATAACTCAACTATGCAGCATGAAGATTACAGTCTGCTCTGCTGTAAGTTGAATTGTGCTGCTTACAAGCACAAAAATTTAACATATTGTACTAAAATGCAAAACTCCAAAGTTTTGTCAAATGCTATACAGGAAAAAAATCTATAGCATTTGTAAACAAGTTAACTCCAATATTGCAAAAAGATATCAGAAAAAAATAAACAGTTATAAAATTCTGCTGAGGAAACTTCAAGTTGTGTGTCAGAAACACCAGTGTGTCCACAGCATCTGGCGTCAGAGCAGCACGGTTACATGTTACAGTAATTCCTCTGGTGCTGAGAGCTCTCTCAGAAGGACTGCTTGTGGCAAGGATGCACAGGCACTCTTTGCATGTTTCCATAATTTGGGGAACTCTGCTTCATGAGTTTTCCACCACTTGAGTGGATTTACGTCACTGTCCACCTCAGGTCTCATCAAGTAGCTCTTAATCTCTTTATCAATGGCAGTGTACAGAGACTCGCCTTTTCTGAATGCCTGTGTGTGTGTTTTTTTTTTAAATAACTGCTAAAAGACTCTTATTTGCTCCCTCCCTTGTGTCATCAACTCCTCCAGCTTCTGCAGGCATAGTGGTGAGATAGAGCGCGGCAAGGTGGCATGGATCTGTGCGAGTGTTTTAAATAATGAAAGAAAAAAACGCACTTTAGAATCAAGGACACCCAACCAAAAAAATTGCTAAGTAAAATGTTCCTGATAGGCATATGCTTCTTTCAGAAATAAAATGAATTACATAATTTGTTGAAACAAATTAATAATTTGTCTGAAAGGACTTTTTTTTTCTGCCTGACACCTGCGGGGCTCCATACTATATCAATTTCATTTAAATTGCATTTTATACAGAAACGACAGTATTTACCACACCAGCTCCGTATGCTGTGACTCATTCATTTTGATCTCACGTTATTTGCAGTGGTTACATTCAGTTACATTTGTCTTACAGTTACAGGAAAAAAAGGCAATTGATCTTGACACAAAATTGAAGGTGATCAAGCAGTATGAGGGAGGAAAGAAAGCGAATGCGACCTCATGTTATGTTAGGTTATCCCAATGTAACCAGTGTTTACCGCATGCACTGTACTCTTGCGCTCAGGCTTTGAATCTAGTTAACCTCCAAAGCTTCTGCGTTACAAGCACAGAAGTGCTGGTTCATGTGAACTACCATGAAGGTGTATTGAAACCACACTGAACTCCTTTATCTCTTAATGTTTTTTATTAACGGGCTGCAATGTTAAAACAGAAAACATAGGAGCGCTCAAACTCTGCCGGTACAATTCCTCCAATCACAGTTAACACAAAGAACACTGGGAGGGGCTAACATAGATTGCATAACATAATGCAGACAAAGAGGCATGATTTTGATTGTTTTTTGCAAAGTGAGTGACTTACTCAATAATTTCAGCTCTCACATCATTAAAACAACAATTAAGATGTTATCGTAGATGATACATATCACACACTTCTAGCTACCAGACATCCTGTATTTCCCAGGGCAGTCATGAATTTCTTGCCCAGTTTTGGACCAGCATTTTAAACATGATTCAATTCATACTTTGTTTACAGGTAAATGCACTAAAAATCACCAATCATATCAATTCTATTTAAAACAGGAAATATCAGTCCAATCAAATTCTCTGTATTTGTGAAGCAAAACTTACCAACTGGGAGCTGCATATTTGTAATGTCAAATTGCTTTGTTTTGGAGAAGGTCAGACATGGCTAAATGTGATCTGGGTTAAACACTTCGTCTGTGATTCATACACATCACACATTTGGGTCCTGCTGATCTCCTTGCTTGATGGAAAAGGCATGACCTGCATGCAAATGATGAAAACTGCATGTTAATGTGCCACCATTCCAAAACCCTAATATTAACCATTTTGTAACCAGGCCCATTATTTGAGTCAGATAACCGTCTCATAACCCTAATCTTAATCATAGTGTAACAAGGCATATTGTATTTACAGTCACTGTAGCCTAACAACTGTCACTCCCAGGATGAGGAATGGGACACGACACCTGTGGATTATGGACACAGTTAAATGTTTAACGCAACTCATGTTTAGCCACGCCCCATTCTGCATGCTGATGTGAGGGGTACTTGTAGTTTTGAGAAAGCTTGCTTTAGCCATCAATAATCTGTCATTACTCAGCATATTAAATATCAAAAAACATAAAGATGTGGAAAGAGTAAGTGCGCCATTTTGGCCAGGACTTGAAACGGCACAAATTATGCAAGCAAAAGGCTATTGACATATCATTCAGCAGCATAAGTAATATACGATTTCAGTAGCTATTTAGGGCTTTCTTATCCTATTCAATTATCATATATGCATGCAGTGTCAAAGTGGTTGTAGATAGCATTGTAACATAAAAATATGTGTCCTTTGGAGTAGTCATGTGCATGAGCATCATAAATGTGTACGTATACAGCATTGTAAAACCACAATGCCCCAATCCCCGGTTCCTAAATACTCCTCCCTTCATCTCCCTAGAGCAGTAGTCTCATATTCTTTCAGGGAGAATCTGTTTGCCCTATTGTTCATTGTATTGCTGTGCAACTTAACATCTGAGATATTGACTTTCAACACTGAATTGTATGTTGTGAAACATGAGAAATGTTGAATCACCAGTGCATGCATGAGCAATGCTATGGACAAGTTCTTGTTAACCATGAATATGCTGTATTCTAGTCTCCTAGTTTATATTAGCTCCCAGTTTATGATGAAAATGGCAAAATCTGTTGCAGGATATTTTTTGCATAGAACACCTTTCTTCTAGTCTTCCTAAAATATTCTAAATATGTGTTAGGGGCCAAATATTTGGTATTTTAGACAGAGTAGCTATATTATTGGTAATGTTCATAGAATCATGATATGTAACTGTATGAGCACCACGGGGCGGCCAGTCTTTTTACATACTGACTGTTCCTCATATGCACATAGGTGATAAATGCAGCAGATTCTAATTTCTAAAAAATTCAAACATGTTGTTCTTCAGATCTTAAAGAAAAATCCCTGCTGTGTCAGCCCAGCAAAGAAGCATGTAGAATCATGTCTGTAACCCACACAAGAGATGTATTTACACTGCAATATGCCTCAGCTAAGCTTTCTGTTTACTTATTATGGTTCTCAATTTCCTTTTTAAGCTCACGGTGATATGATTGTTCTAACTAGATTAGCAAACAGGAGGCTTTCCTAAGCAGCTGGTGACAGACTAGGGTGCTCTAACTGAGGACAGAACTAAAGACTCTAAATCCAAACAGTGCCTGAAGATGTCTGATTAGTATGCCTAAGCATCCCTCTAATGCTGTACTTGTACTTGGGCAGTGCCATTATATAAGCCTCTGAAAAGAGGGCATGCTACTCTGTGTTTTGGAAGATTAGGCACAAACATTAACTGTGCATCCCTTACTTTACAACTTCACATTCATCTCTAATTGAAATCCACAAACAAGTTCTTACTTATAAAAACTGTGCTGTTAAGGATTACTTTATCCATGTCATTTAACTGTTCTGTGTATGCATATGCATGTGTAGCAGATAATGTGGTGATATATTGTACCTGACAAAATCAAGGCTTTTAAAGTTTTGTGTAAGTCTGAAAGAGTAAAAGCTACTACACTATAAAAGAAATACTACCAAGTACAATTTACAGTCACCTAGCACTTGAAATAGACATTGTGGTTTATTAAACTAAGATTCCAAATATTTATTCTAAATACACAATTATAATAAGGTCAAAAGTTGAATATTGTGCTGTCCTGTTAACTTGTTATATTTTTTACCCCATTTTTCACCTTACAGAATGATTCTTGGGGGAAGCAGTATTCCTACGCTCTCTTCAAAGCAATGAGTCACATGCTGTGTATTGGGTATGGTGCCCGTGCTCCCGTCAGCATGTCAGACCTGTGGATTACTATGCTGAGCATGATTGTGGGAGCCACCTGCTATGCTATGTTCGTGGGTCACGCCACAGCTCTTATTCAGTCGTTGGACTCTTCACGAAGGCAGTATCAGGAAAAGGTAACTATTATTAAGTTTCCCACATTTCATTCAACAGTGGTATAATTTGGGATTTACTGTTTGTAGAAAAATTTAATTCACAATTTTGAACGAAACAGCATAGTTATCACTAAACATTATTCATATATAATTGACTTTGCATTGGAAGCATAAAAAACCTAGGAGTGATTGTACTATTGTGTTTTAATGATTCTGGGAGTGACAACAATAGGAGATCTTTTACACGTCTGCATTTGTTTTTTGCTGACACTTCTTTATTAACATATTTGACTGGAAAATTCATATTAAATCTCAGTTAACAATACTTGTATAAACATAGACAGCTCTGTTACTTAATGGTGAACTGGCTGCAGAAGGCATTTGTTTTGTTTTGATAAAATCCTTCTTAATTAAAGACTTATTCTGTGGGATACCATCATTGTCCAAGAACTGGTGCTCCAGGGAAAGATAGGAGTCCAGAAGTTTCAGCAGTTTTAAATTCCTTAAGCTCTATGTATTTGCTTCCCCTACAAACTCCACTATTAATACACCAAAATAAAAATGTTATTCGGTCTCATATGAAACTAGCACACAATACGATGCAGCAGAAGCTGATGAAAGGGGGGAAAAAAATTCTTTTGAAGAATACTGCAGGTTTTCTGAATTCTATGATATAGTTGTTATACCATTAAATTTAATTGTAAATATTACTGTATATTTTGGCTAACTCTGGATTTGTTTAGAAAAGTCTATGCTTTTAATATATGCTAGTTTCTTATAGTTTCTTCATTTCAAGAATTTATGTAATATTCATATTTTTATAACTAAATTGCCAATAAAAAGCACTCACCCCTTTGAAAGTTATCACATTTTATTGTTATAAAAAATTGAATCACAGTGGATTTAATTTGGCAAAAAAGGACACTTTAATGTCAAGGTGAAAACAGACCTGTGCAAAATGGTCTAAATTAATTACAAATATAAAACACAATATAATTTAGGACATAAATATTCACTCTCTTTAATATGTCCACCTAATTCATCAGTGGTGGTACCAATGGTTTTTAGAAGTGGCATAAATAGTGCATAAATAGTAACATGGTGATTGCATTATAAATGCATCCTATTTGAAATGTCAGCTTGTGGTGAGTCAGTGTGGTGGCCTAACATACTCAATGAAGGCAAAAGAATGTTTCCAGCAACTCTGAAAAGGGTTTGCAAAGAGTGGCAAAGAGAAAAATAACACACATGACATCTCAGCTAGAATTTGTCAGAAGGCACAAAGATGGAAGAAGCTTCTGTGGTCTGATGAACCAACACTGAGCTTTTTGACCATTAGACTAAACTGCATGTTTGGTATAAGCCAAACACTGCACCTTATCAAAAACATCGGGAAGCGTCGTGGTGGAAGTATCATGCTGTGGGGATGGTTCTTTGCAGCAGGCCCTAGAAGGTTTGTGCAGGCAGAGGATGAAAGGAATGCAGTAACATACTTGGAAATTGTTAAGGAAATCCTGATGTATTCTGCAAGAAACCTATTTCTTGGAAGAAGATTTGTTTTCCTGCAAGACACCAACATTAAGCATAAAACCGAAGCTACACGTGAAAGACTTAAAAACAACAATGTTAATATCCTGGAGTAGAGTCAGAGTCTACATCTGAATCCAATGGAGAATTTGTGGCTGGACTTCAAAAAGGGTGTTCACTCACAATCCCAGTGTTCAAGTGTACAAATCTGATACAGAGTCAAGGTTATCAACGCTGTCAAAGGTACATCTACTAAATACTGACTTGATGGAGGTGAATACAAATCAGATCAATTATTTTGTGTTATATTTATAATTAATTTAGGTTAGTAGAATTCTGTTTTCACTTTGACTGTAATTTATTGTTGCATAAGAATAAAATGTGAAAACTTCCAAGGGGGTGATTGCTTTTTATAGGCACTGTATTTTTACTCCTAAATTGCGTAGTTATATAGTGGGGTAGTTATGGGTCTGACTCCCAACTTAAGTTTGTATGAAGCAGGCATGTTTTCCCTGGATGATTAGAAATTTTTCCAGGAACAACTTTTTTCTGGAATGACCCAAATCATATGCATGTTAGATTACTTGCAGACTCTATTATGAACGAATGTGTGTGCATATGTGTGAGCATCTTGCACTGGATTGGAGTCCAAGACTTTGCATACCCATGTTACTGCCAATACCAATGACTCCAGCTGACAGACAAATGGCACACCAATAAAAGCGATGAATTCCACCCTGGTGGTGCAGCATTGAACCAGCACTTGCTCTGTACACAAATATTTTACCTTGTAGGAGTCTTGAGGATCTGACAGTTCAGTATGCACATTTTGTAAGAATATGGAAATAGCCTATGGCCGACCACTCAGCCGTATCTCGTTGGAAGGGTTGCAAGAGTCCCAAGGTTGCTGCTGACTGACATGCAATTTATGGTACTGTGGAGAAAGAGATGTGTGTTTACAGTCATTTATTTAACATGAGCTTTAGGGTGCATGTTTTTCTCCTCTCCTGTTTGTGATTATTATTATGGGATATCAAGGTTAGGCTTATTAAGCTGAAGCTCAGAGGGTTGCTTCTGTACTATTTTTGGAAGATCATTGCCTCTTAGGCTCATCTTATTCTTATCTCTGCCACATGCACTAAAGTGATTTTATAGCTTTACATGACAAAATTAGCACCTCCAAATCCAACATCATGGCCCTCTTCTAGAAATGAGAATCTTGCTCTATGCAACTCACTTGGGAGCAGCTGTTGATAGTGGGAGACTTAGTATCTCAGTTGTTCTTCAAAAGTGAAAGGAAGGGAAATTGTGATTAACTAACAGTACGATTGTTGGCATGTTACCAGATTATGGTAATGGAAAGGTAGCAAATGAGAGATGTCACTTATATACATGAGCTTTGAATAGTGGCTAGAAAAATTACATTAGAGGTACGAGAGGCTGATGCCTCTTCATTGGGATATTGGCTTCATATTCTGTTTCAGGGAGAGGCACTTGATGGTCTAGGAGGATATCATAGTATAACCATCATTCTTCTGAACTGAAGTGAACAGATACCTCCTGCGTACCTGTCACTGGAGGAATAATAGGCAGATTGAGGGGTTCACTCAGAGCCTGTTTGAGAGGTTGTTTCTTGAAGTGAGTCCGAGAGTCTTGAAAATGTTCTGTGATTAGCTGAAGTCTGTTGCAGGGGATATGGATGTCTGCACTATCTAGCAGATCGAAACATAGGAAAGAGGAATTCACTGTATACAATATTCTTAAAGAATGTACTTTGTAGAAGATTAGTCCGGCTACAGACCAACACACAGAACCAACAATGTCCAGAACACACATGTTTATTTTCCTTTGGCACAGCACAATGCACAGACCACAATTAAGCTCCTTCCTTCCTTCTATTCTCTGACCGCCTCTACTCCTCTCCTACAAGCTCTGTCTTCTTCCTCCCGACTCTGGCTTCCTGGCTCCAGGTGCTCCTTGATCAAGTTCCAGCAGCACTTCAAGGGAATCCGGTTCCTCTTCTGGTAGCACTTCCGGGTGTGGCGGAAGTGCTGTAGACCATGGCTCCGGAACTGTCGAGGGTTCAGCTTCTGAGCTCCAGTCCCATGGCCCCAATGTAAACCAGGAGGGCTGCCCTCTCGTGCCCTGGGGGAGGTACTGCTGGTGATATGTCCTCTCCTGAAAAGGGTGTCCCGGTGTCACAATTTATTGAAGTAACATGGTGGAGTAGTGGATAACATTCCTGCCTAACTGCAAACAGAAGAAATGGATTAATTCCATGCCCAGTCAATATCATTGTAGAGTTCCCACATTCCTTTCTTATCTTTGTGTTTGTTTTTTTTTGATCTCTGAGTATTGCAGTTTTTCTCACACTTCAGTTAATTGCACAGGTTGACTTGTAGCACTAAGTTGTTATTGAAGTGTGGCTGGGTATGTGTGTGAGAGTGTGCTGACAAGGACTGTTGTAATGTCAAGAGTTAATTCTCACTGTGCACCTAACACTACTAGGACAGGCACCGATTCAGTGCAAGCCAAAATTCAGTGAATTTATGTATATACTTGTTGGGTAAGTTATTTGGAAAAAAAAAAATTGCCTCAACTATTTCAAAAATACATACATTTTTTAGTATTGTTCATTTAGCCGTCCAAAATTAAATTACATAGTGAATTTAGAATCAGATGGATAAACATCTTTTATTTGTATTTAAATTTTGTGGAATGATGAAAAAACTAAATTCACAGCTGACAAACACCAGTAGACAAGTATATGAGGTGCAGACAGAATCTTGAAGATATTTTGTCTACTTATGGATATATCTACTTATTATTATGGGTTTCTTCATTATTTGAAGGTGTTTTTCAAAAATAAGCAGTCCTTAGATCTCCGAGCAGTGTTTTTGGATTAGGTTAACACCCTTGCAACTGTATGTTCATAGGTATTGCACAATAAATCACCATATTTAATAATATTGGTGTTATTACTTAAAAAAGCTTTTATGTTTATTATACATGTCCTTTTAGGAAACAGAGGCAATTTCCTATAGAATTCCTGTTACTGTTGATTATATTATTTCATGCTTTTCTTGCTGTTTAAACAGGAGGGTATTTGGCTGCATTAAGCTTAAGGTTTCAGCTTATAACTGTACTGAAACTTCCCTGACATCTGCTTTGTGTCACTTTCACTCTGGTTAAAACTTGAGTGTTTGTGACATCACTTGTGATACTATAACCATAGCAGGACTTTTATATCTTTGCTTACATGATAACACAAATGTTTAATGGCTTAGACATCAAGATGGAAGCGGTTGTATAACTGCATCAAGTTGGAACTTTTACTGTGCTTTGCTTCTGAGCGTGTCTACTATAGAAAACTATTTTGTGTTGTATAGAAAAATACAGTTTTATTGTTTATTTTGTTTAATTCATGTCAATATTTCCATCTTTATTAACATATAAAGGAAATATACAAATATTGAATATGTTTTAATAGACAAATAAGATATTACAATAAAGAAAAAGAAGGCATAATCTCCTAATTGCCATAATCGATTCTCTATGACCTGTTTCATCAAGCCAAGTTTTAATTACACCAATTTGAAGTTGACAGTTGGATCCAAACCTGTTTTTATCATCAACAATCGACAACAAATAATTCAAAATAAACCTTATGCTTTTAAGTTTGAGGCAGATTTAGCCTATCATCGGGGGTCACAATTGTGCTTTTTATGCAATCTTCAAATAGCTAAGAAAGACTGCACCAGATTCAAACTTTATATCACACCACTATTCCATAAAATGCAAAAAAAAGGATACTAATTTTACATCTAAACAAATGTATGTTTTAAACTAAATACTACTTTGGTAACCCACATAATATAACACAACACATAACTAGTACTTGTACAGCAAATATATGAAATTATTGAAATTATAATGACTAAGAATATAGTAATCCAAATATACAGAGAGCACCAAAAGTGACATCAGTCTTCCACACCTGCCATCTCCACTCTAAGAACTGAAAAGAAAGTCACATTAGTGACTGTGCATCTCTCTCTCTCTATTCCCAGTTTGTTTCCTCACACTAAGCCCTGAAAAACACCAAATATAAAACTTATATCTTAACAGATTTTTATAAACTTTTGAATGTAAATATTTTATATGGAATTAATAACTATATTAAGCTAAGGCAAAGGGTACTTTATAAAACACTGCATAACATAATATAAGATCCATCCATCCATCCATTATCCAACCCGCTATATCCTAACTACAGGGTCATGGGGGTCTGCTGGAGCCGATTCCAGCCAACACAGGGCGCAACACAGGAAACAAACCCTGGGCAGGGCACCAGCCCACTGCAGGGCGATAATATAAGTTCCTCAAACCAATTTAATCCAGTTCAGGGTTGCAAGGACTATAGTATGTAACATCTGCATTTATCACAGTGAATGAGCCAGCTGTGGAAAGGGTGTCTTACAAACATACTCTCACAATGGCAAAACTGAAATTTTCAATTACCCTAATGTGAATGCTTTGGGGATACAATAAGAAAGGATAAAAAAAAATGCACACAAATAAGGAGAATCTACAAACTCCACACAAACAAAACACAGGTGTGGGATTCAAACCCAGTATGCTGGATCAGTGAGACAGAAGCACTAAACTCCATAGGGCATTCTTACTAAAGATAAACTACACAAATACAAAGGTGAGAAGGAATGAGATTTTGCAAGACGATTCCCTCAAGTTGCTGTGAAAAAAACACATAAAAAATAAAAACTTGTACCTACCTATAGTAAACCACTTTAAGCTGTGCTGTTATATTATTTGGCTATTCAGAGTCAAAAACAAGTGCTACGTAGATTACAGCCCTACACTGTGATAAATCCTATTTGAAGGAACAAATTGAACAAGGATATAAAGATAAGAATGCTGCATCTTGATAGTCTTCATGTGCCTTTTTGCAATAAATATATCACTAGTACCATAGCGATATACAGATACAAATGTATTTTATGGAAGAGGTAGAATGCAAATGTACATGTCTTCTACAAGAGCACAATTGTCAAAACTCAGTTTGCTCTGTGAACTACTCGTTTTCTATTGTGAAGATGACATCATATTAAAGACAATGTTTATTTCATCTATGTCCTGGCAGGAACCCCCTAGATAGCATGCTGGTCCTTCATAGACTACATTCACAGAGTAGTGTGTCAATTAATAAAGAAAACTGACATGGAATTTAGGAGAATGTGCAAATTTACACAGAAGCCACCCAGCCCTGAATTTCAGCCTGCCATTCAGATGGGGTGTCATTGTAGCTCAGAGGACATAAATAAAAATGTGTTTGTATAGATCTATAGTTAAATGAAAATTAAATAATAGATATAACTGCAACTTTTTTTGGTTTCTTGAAATGCAATAGTTTTACACAAAGTATTGGTTTTACAAGTAAAAAATGGCTTGCTGCATTTCAGTAATTGAGTCACCCACGCAGTCTCCTACTCCACCTCCCACTTAAACACCCACAATGATTTCCCCTTGAGCAAGAAACACCATGTTTCATATATTCACTTATGTGTTCATTATATTATAAAGAAATACATAAATGACAAGTAACTGCTTTAAAAATGTCATTTATTTTAAAAATTAGAATATTAATCAATTAGTGTCAGGTTGATCTTCTAGTCTCCTAGTTAATGTCATCATGCAAGGTACAATGATCTGCTACAATATTAAAACCATCTGCCTAATATTGTGTAGGATTCCATCGTGCTGCCAAAACAGCTCTGACCAATCAAGGCATGGACTTCACAAAACCCCAGAAGGTTTCTTGTGTTATCTGGTACCAATACATTAGCAAAAGATCATTTAAGTCCTGAAAGTTGTGACATGGGGCCTTCTTGTTTTTCCAGGACATCTCACAGATGCTCGATCAGATTGAGATCTGGGGAATTTGGTGGCCAAGTTAATACCTTGAACTCTTTACCATGATCCTCAAACCATTCCTGAACAATTTTTGTAGAGTGGTAGGAAGGATTATCCTGCTGTAGGAGGCCACTGCCTTCTGCGAATGCTGTTGACATTAAGGAATGTGTGTGGTCTTCATCAATTTTTACGTAGATGGTACATTTCAAAGTAAAATCCACTTAAATGCCAGGACCCAAAGTTTCCCAGCAGAACATTGACCAGAGCATCAGAATGTCGGGCTTGCCTTCTGATCATAGTGCATCCTGCAGCCATCTCTTCCCCAGATTAACGACACACACATACCTGACTGTCCACATGATCTTAAAGAAAATGTGATTCGTGAGACTGGGCCACCTTCTTACATTGCTCCTTGGTCCTATTTTGATGCTCACATGCCCATTGTATATGCTTTTAGCAGTGGAGAGGAGTCAGCATGGACAATCTAACTGATCTACGGCTATGCAGCACCATATGCAACAAGCTGTGCTGCATCATGTGTTTTGATGCCTTTCTTTCATGGACAGAATTAGTTTTTTCAGTAATTAATGCTACAGCATCTCTATTGTGGGATTGAACTATACAGGCTAGTCTTTGCTGCCAATGCACATCAGTGAGCCTTGGGTGCTCATATCCCTTTCACCAGTATACTGGTTGTCCTTCCTTGGACTACTTTTGGTAGATACAAACCATTGCATAACAAGACCTGCCATTTTGGAGATGCTCTGACCCAGTCATCTACCAGGGCCAAACCTAAACTAGAGGCATGGACACTTTTAAAATATATAGCACTGCTTGACTAATGAATATGCTTGTGTATTTAACACTAGAATTCCTGAAGCCTACGAAAAAGCACTGTGAAGAAGCTGTCTGGTGCTACAGTCCTGCCTTTGTCCAGTCTGATAGCGATCATGGGACATCGAATCATTGGTTGCCGGTACAACAAATAGTTTTGAGCAGGCATCAGCCACAACGGTGCTCTTGTGAAAAGAATGGAGATAAATGTCATCAACTCAGAGAGGGAGAGGCAAGTTCGCTGTACCATGTGAACATCACTGTGTAGCGGTCAAGAGCCGCTAAGATTCACACCATCAATGTGACAGTGATTTATTTATTTTAGTGGAGGATTACCAGGGACAACCCCAGCCTTGGAATGACACACACACACACACACTACAGGGACCAAATAAAGCACACTGGGAACCTTAAACAATTAAGAATATAATGAAATTAAATGAAAACAATAATATCACCCCTGACCCTTTCGGTGATACTACATTTAACATATAAACACAATAAACACACAGCAAAGTCCATGAAAAAACCAAACCAGATGAAATGAGAAGTGACGAGATTGAGTCCAGCGATCTGTAGGTAGAAAAGGAATGGAAAACACAGTCCTACCGGTAGTTGCTGAAAGGATGACGACAGATGGATGGTTCAGAAGTGCTCCCCTCTTCCAGGAAAGCCAATGAATCCCAACACAAACCTCAGTGCACAGGTAGACAGACGATCCAGACCCCAACAAACGAATACAGTCCAGGACACAATGATTAATTAAGGTTCAAAATAACAGCAGGCAGCATGACAGATAAACGTAACACACAACGCACCAAAACAAAACAAACTTTTTTCCTTTTCTTTGACACCTGCCCTCCTTTTAAACCCCTCTGGCCACCTTTGACCCCAACAGCATATGCAAGGACTTCTGGGAGATGCAGTTCTAACTACTAGTAGCATTGCTACAACTGAGAGAATAAAACTGAAGAATAAAAAAACAAGTGCTAACTTTTACGAGTTGCCAAAATTTACACCGGGTGTTACTGACTCAAATCAAATGTATGTTTTTATTATATTGTAGAAATAATAATAATAATAATTGCAGTTCACTACTTAAAACGCAGAGCGCCCGGTCTTGACCTTCAGGTTATATATATACCATTATATATATACCATTCAAGAATACGTGTAAACTCCCTGTTAATTGACATTTGAGCTTGAGTTTTTAACTCATTGACAACCACATGTAAATCAAATGTTTTGTTTTTTTTGGTTATATTCTTGAATAATAGCGCACATATTTATTTGATATTTGGACTAAAGTTTTCACACATTATGCACTTCATGTCATTATTAGTATAACATGGAAAAAGTTTCTGCTTTAGGTATGTGTTCAGCATTTCTTGCATTTCTCGCATTTTTTTTTTCCTACACTTACCCAGATCTTTGTAGACACGGAAAACACATTAAATGCACGTATTCCAAATAACGATATACTGTATTATTTACCCTATACAACTCCAGATCTCACACGCAGATAAGGAGCTTTGGCTTGAGCTGGGAGAAGTTTTTGCCCGAGCTGAGCTCTGTCAAGGCAAGGTGATAGGACAGCAAGCTGCTTGCTGCTTTTGCTGATCGACGCATTTATAAAACAAAAGAAGCTGATGGAGAGGTGCGAAGGGATTTATGGTGGGCTGGGATTATGAGTTTTTTTGTAGGCTTCAGGAATTCTAGTGTTAAAAAAAGAAAAACTGCTTGAGATAAGGAATAAAAATGCCAAGTTTCAGTGAACTGTAGCGAGTCAAGCAGTATAAGGATCAGATGTTTTTCTGGGTCAATTGTTGTAATTATCTAGTTAATTTTTAGTTGTGCTTTTATTTTTTTTATACATCATTAAATATATTTATAAACATACTGTTTATAATTTAGAGCATGTGAGAGAAGGAGAAGAAGGCAGATGGTAAATGTGTATATTATAGTTAAAGTTAACTGATGTAATTAAATATCTATCCATCAATCCATTACTTGTGCCTGATTTGTCCAATTCTGTGGCACAGGAGCCAGAGCTTATCCCAGCAACTCTGCAAATCAGGAACCAATCATTTGCAGTGGACAAGTCAATCACAGTGTACACTCATGGACATCTCACATTCACCCATTTAGGGAAATTGTTTGAAATTAACAATTTAACCCTTTTCATGTCCACCTTTATTCTGCTGTTTCTGAAGGATGACAGTTAAATAGAAAAAAACACATTATAGACAAATAATGTGATTGTTCTGTCAAAATACAATATGATCTAACACTAGGTTTTGGGTATTTTTCTCAGACTTAAAAAAGCACATTAATTCTCATGGTGCTTCAGAATACAAAAAAAAACAAAAAACGGATCTGCTCTAATTTCTGCTTATATTCCAAATGCGTTTCTGAAGTGTAGCTGTGCTATGCAGTTTCAGAAGCCCATAAATTATATTTCACTTTCAAAGTCAGCTGTCTTTATTTAAAAAGATGAAAGTATTTAAAGATAACATAGGATATTTCTATAAATGGTAGAAGTAGTCATCACATGTGTACTGTTATTTTCATTATATTTGAAAAGAGCTAGGTTTTTCTTTATATTTCTCTTTGGAATAAGTTAATAACTTTAATACAAGGTACAAATGACCACAGAACTATTATTATTATTATTATTATTATTATTATTATTATTATTATTATTATTATTATTATTAT
>JANRMT010062822.1:27888749-27912465 GCA_026402145.1 Polypterus bichir lapradei | reverse complement strand
ATTATTATTATTATTATTATTATTATTATTATTATTATTATTATTATAGCTTGAGTCACATGATAATTAGCATGATCCCCAGAAAAACTGAATATAATCATTGGTGCCACTGAAAAAAGTGAATAAGTTGTCCATTAGATTTGGTTTATATGCAATCTTTATTAGTTCTGTGGAAAAGATAAGAATGGTTTGGGTGGATGCATAAAGGAGGTATATTATTTAAATCAGTCGTCTCCCATCTGAAAAAATATGCTTTCATCATTTTTATCTTTTATGCACATCTTAGAGTGAATGCTGGCTACATAGTGTTATCAGAAACCCTTAATATTAAGCAAATACAAAATGATTTTAAGAAATCCAAGTATAAACTTTCTCGGGTCTTCCAATAAACAATAAAGCTAAACATGCCAGCCTATATTTTGCAATCTAAACAAACTTATGACCTCCAAGAAGTTTCCTTATGAATATGATTTTTAATTTTCAGTGTATATAGCTTATTCTTTAAATACTTTGCAACTTACAATATTAATCTTAGTGTGGATTCCTCACAGTTTAGAAATTTTTGTTATTGATAGCAGAGAAAACTCCATGATCATTATTACAGTATGTAATGTTTTTCAAACTTTAATTTAAACATGATGGACAACTCAAGGCAGCACATACAACAAACTAATTTTAAAGAAATAATACTAATAGAACTAGGGGTACATGAAAATTGAGCTCAGGAGACTGAAAAACCTTCATAGCAAATTTGTGTCTATTGTTTTGATTCCAGGGAAGTATGACATTGCCAACATCTAAATACACAAGCAATAAAAAATGCAGTAAACTTCAGGATAAAATGTAACTAATAAAACTGACAACTTCAATGAAGCTTCAGTTCCCTCTACAGAGTTTTATGTCAGGCTATCTAGCTTCATGTTACTGCTTACAGATAAAAAATATCTGAAGTAAAATAATCTGACAAGAGTTTGATACAAGTCCTTTCGCATCAGTGTTGGGGCCGACTATACTCCCAAGGACTTACTTGTCACATTACACCTTACAGGATATTTTTCCCTTAGAAACACATTTTAATCTACAATGATTTTATATTATATACCTATGTAAATAACTGATTTAATGAGTATTACGTTAATATATTTACAGATATCATAAGGACAAAAACTGAACTTGTGATGATTAAAAGACAGATCCCTACCCTGGATAAGTTACAACACAAATATTCCTTTTCTGTAGCATGGTCACTAGAATCACAGACAGACTTTCTAAATTTAACCTCACTAGCATGTTTTAGTGTTTTAGCATAACATCCCTTAATTCATATTCTCCAGTTTGACAGCTGTACATTTCATTAGCCTTTTAAATTACTTTTGCACATTGCCTAAAGGGAGAGAATGTAATGTCAACATAAACCACTGCATCTTTTCAGAATTAGTTTCTTCTGATTTGTGATGTAAAGCTAGAAAAACACCTCATATGTCACTTTTAGGCATTCCCAAAACCTATAATAAATGTCTGTGCACTGCTACGTTTATAAAACTTTGCTCAAGTAATTGTTTTCTTTATATTAAATAAGTGACATACATTCAAATTATATAATAATAAATCTACAAGTTGTATTTTATGATCTAATTTATTCCATTGAAAGATTGTAGCCAAGCATATTCTTGCAACTTCAGATAGAAGGTAGTGCCAAGTGCTAGATGGGAAGACAATCTTCTGCATGACACAATTATTTACATAACAATACTGGGAAAGTTTAAAATGACTGTTCTGCCTCAGATGCACATTGTATGTATACTGAATGTATGTATAATTTGTATGTTACAAATAACATTTGATATGATTTGATATTGTTGTGTTAAAAGAGGAAACTAGACCACCTGGAGAAACATAAATCAGACACAGGGGAATTTGAGATCCTACACAGAAGGTATCAGCCTTAAGATTTGTGGCCGGGGGTACTGGAACTGTGACTTAACAGCACTCTATCATAATAGAGGCAGTTTGCATAAGGATTAATTGATAAGCCAAATTAGACTGTACAAAGATATGTGTTATTTTTTATCATTTTTACTTTCCTTCTAGAATGTTATACTGCCTGTAGACAAGAATTGGTCCACTATTATCAGTACATGTTAGTGACGTTGTGGTGCTGCTAATATTTTCAATTTTTGATATTGACATCACTTTAACAACATTTATTTATACTGTACAGCAAGCACACTTTCATACAGTACAATGAGCATAAGGAAAAAGATAGGATTACAATTTACAAAGAAAGGTCATTAAATAAATACAGAAAATTAGTCAACACAAACAAACAGGTAAGTAGATTAAAAAATAAGTGTCTCGAACAGAATTAGGAAAAACTGAAATTACTGTTAAGTATACATAGTCTTTAAGTCTCTTATAAGTTACAAATGGTAAAGGTCATAATCTAATACTATGGCGAGATGACCAGGAATGAAAGGAAAACAAAAAATCCAGCTGAATCGTTGCTGGAGAAAATAAATCTCTAGGGGTTTGTGATGGTGTGGGTTAGCTCCATGCTGCCAGTTGTGTCCTGTGAGCATCTTGAACCCACTACTGCTGATAACGTACCTGAGGGATGAGCCCGGCAAATGAGGACGCACATGCCGCAGCAAAGGGCAGGTGCATAAAGGTGCTAAAGTCCATTTATTAAAACAAATATCTTAAAAAAAAAGAACAGTGTCCAGAGTTTAGTGCAGTCTTCAATAAATAAATAATCCATATAAAGCAGGTGACAATCTGTGAAATTAAAAATCAGAATTAAAAACAAGAGTAAACCAACAGTCATTTGGTCCTGGATGCTCTGTCAGACGAGCCCAGCACAACTCCCTCTTTGTCTCTCCAGCTCACCAATTGCTTGCTCAGCTGGTGGAGACACTAGTAGTTGTGGTTCTCACATTCCGACCCCCAATTTAGCTGCCTCGAGCGGTGTCGGCCAGATCACTTGGGGTCAGTTCTCTTCATTCTTGCTCCCCTGGCGTACCTTGGAGCCGGCAATTTAACTCCTTATTTATTAAAAATTGACCAGCTGCTTCACCACGGAAACTTTATACCAAAGGGTTGCAAAGCCAAAAGACTTTCCAGTCCCCCAGGAAGCTACAATTATTCCAGGCTTTATGATTTTTTTAAATTTTATTGTTATATTCCTCCTTAAATCACTTACTTAAAATCCTTTAAATCCTTGCTATCTGTATTCCTTTTCCATAGATTTGCTTCACTGCTTTTATAAAAGTGTAATCCATTTTGCGACACCTACGGTCTAATTGTACCTATTCATGGTCATGCACAGTACACAAAAAATTCTGAGAGGCCTTGTGCGTAGCAGCGAAATGTGAGTTTGAGCAGTGACAGGTTTCTGGTGCTCTTATATATCTGTGGCTGCATGGGCACAACACTAAATGGATCAACTTTTGTCTTCCTGATGCCAAGAGGCGTGGGTAACCCATTGAACCTTGTTTGTGATGCACACCAGAGCTTGCACTTGTTTCCCACAAACGAGGAATTCCCAGTTAGTGCAGGTCATAATATCTCACTGATTAAGTCTTTGTCCCACATTCCATTGCTGCCACCAATTGGATTGTTTAGTGAGGTCCTTAGATCTGCTCTACTGCAGTCATTCGCAGCCCATGGCAGAGTGCCTAGAGGACAATCAAACTTGACTGTAGGAGAAGTAAAAGTCATAACGAAGTTTCATAGGTGAACTGGCTAAAGGATCATTACTAAGCCAAAACACCCAATACCAGTGTCATCTACAACGGTAAAAAGACAACTCTAGGATTCTGGCCTTAGAGGCAGAGTTTCAAAGAAACAGCCATATCTTAAACTGGGAAATAAAAGAAAAAGATTAAAATGGACAAAATAACACAGACTTTAGATGGGGGATGACAGAAAAAGAATATTATGGCCTGTATCCGGGAGTCATCTTTTTAGTGTTGCAGACCACACTAGTATTTGGTGTGTATTTAACGAAGAAGCCAACAGATGATTTAATGACATTGGTTTTTCGAATTACACACTTGGATGTACCTCTTCTCATGCAGTTATGCATCTGGGCTTTCCCCTTCTTTTTCTGCCCTGGTTAGATCCAGCTACCCTCTTCTCTCAAGAGACTGCAGTACACCTTTGTATGAAATCTTTAGTTTCTTTGCAATCTGTTGCATGAAATAATGTTCATCTTACAAAACAACAATAGATGACAGTATTTATTAGGAAAGCTGTTGTGTTTTGTCCAATTTTGGTCCCAGAATTGAACTTCATTAATTCTAGTACCTTGCACCCCAAGAAAGACATTTCACTTGCATTATTGAAAAAAATATCATGTGTCATCTGTGCTAACACAACTGCAGAGGTTTCTCTAATTACCTACAGTCCTGGCCAAATGTTTTGAGATTGACACAGGTATTGGTTTTCACAAAGTTTGCTGCTTCAGTCTTTTTAGATCTTTGTATACTGAAATATAGTTACAAGCATTTCATAAGTTTCAAAGGCTTTTATTGAAAATTAAATTAAATTTATGCAAAGAGTCAATATTTGCATTGTTGGCCCTTCTTTTTCAAGATCTCTGCAATTGGCCCTGGCATGCCGTCAATCAACTTCTGGGCCAAATCCTGACTGATGGCAGCCAATTCTTACATAATCAATGCTTGGAGTTTGTCAGAATTTGTGGGTTTTTGTTTGTTCACCCACCTCTTGAGGACTGACCACAAGTTCTCAATGGGATTTAGGTTTGGAGAGTTTCCTGGCCATGGACCCAAATTTTCGATGTTTTTTTTTCTTCCTAAACCACTTAGTTCTCACCCCTCTCCCTTATGGCATGGTACTCCATCATGCTGGAAAAGGCATTGTTCATCACCAAACTGTTCATGGATGGTTGGGAGAAGTTGCTCTCTAGAGAGTTTGCCATTAGAACACTGGAGTAATACCTAAAATGTACCTTTGAGAGTAATGAATTAAAAATCAGTCATTACAAGCAGTAGTAGCCTTTGGCAACTTTAGTAATGTCTTGGCTATATTTTCCTTGATAAAAAATGTATCAATTTCTGTCAAATACATGAACATTTCTAGGTGATTTCAAACTTTTGAAAACTAGTGTATATAGTGGTTGGGAATATGTTTTGTGTGTTTCATTTAAAAAAAAGAAAAAACATGTATTTTTGTCTCAATTTCTGATCCAGTTGTATGGCAGCTACCAGAAGATAGTAGCCAGAAATGTCTGAAATCTGTTCAGCTCTGCACATGAGCATAAGCACCAACCTGGTTAAAGCAGATTTTATCTAGCCTATGTGGCTTAAGAGATAAGAGTGGACGAATATATCCAGACGGACAGGCATTTATTTTTTGGACAGTTGTGATCAGGATTCTCTTAAGACATCAGGAACAGTGAAGAAAATGAAGGGTAATATTTTAATCTTCTGCATTGTTGCAAGACTTTAGCCTATTAATTGGCTAAGAGGCTGAAGCTAAATTCTTCAGAACATTTAATTCATAACCATTTAGTGTGTTCCACTTTGCATGTGTTGCAATTGCTGTTTAATTCTGAGTTGTTTATATTCATGTAATATTTTCAAATATATACAAGATACACATTTGTTATCTTTAGCATGGGAATTAAATTAAGGAATCTACTGAAATGGATGCTTGCATTTTCATGTATATACTATAAAATTGCTTCAGTGGATAAAAAGGGATTAAGAGAGTTGTTTTAATATTTGATCAGTGTATTTATAGCTCAGATGCTAACTCCATCTGTGATTCAGGGCAAAATGCCATTTCTGCCACTGATCTGTATTTGGAAGTTGAAATGTCAAAAAATAGATTGCAACTTTGTTGTGCACCAAAATGCTCATTGATTTTTTTCTCAAACAAAACTGAGTCTTATCACTTTCCAACAGAGGCTATAGATCAATAGAGTGCAATAGCTGCAGTGGGTTGTGTTCAAGGCATTTTGTTTTCATGTTGCTTCTTATTTCTTCTATAGATTAGTTATTAGTGGGACCTGAGTCTGGTTTTCTCATTGCATGGAACTGCCTGTTAAGCTGGTATTTATTCACTTGAATAAAGCTCGGCTAGGTAGCCAACTGTTACTCATTCTGTTGTTTTGTTGCTGTACCAAAGACCATATGAATTATCTCACCATTGGTTGGAGGTGGAAGACCCCTGACACATTACTGTTTAGTATGTCTGCAGCTAGACATCATGTTAGACAAGCATTAGCAAGAATATTTCATGTATGTATATTTAGATGCCATAGCAGGTATATAGTGATATATTTAATATAACTTTCATTTTATTGTCTTTTCTTTTAGATTTTCTTATATTTTATTTTAAAAATGATGAAAGATACTTTAGATTTTTATTCTATTGTTTCAGTTAATGTCTGATATTATTATAATGTATGCCTCATATGAGTTTTTTCATTATACTGTACTGCCATATAAACATAGACAAAATCTGGCAAGTGTCCCAGTAAAGATACCATTCTATAAAAAATATGAAACAAGTGAATAATATGTCAGGGATTGTATGTGGATTGATAGAATAATTCACCTTTGACAGGAACAGATTCAACCAAGCTTGGTTTGCACTACAGTATAAACAGTATTTCCATATCCCATTAAATTTACTAACTGATCACAGACATTATTGTTAGGTACAACTAATAATAACATAAAAATTTCATTTTGAAGTGTTTTACTGTTATTCTCTATTTACAAAAATTCTTATAATTTCAAAATGTTGTTTCTTTTCATTTTTGAAATATGTGTTTATGTTATAACGTTACATTATTTTAATTTTTTTATTATGGAATAGTGTATTGAGCAGTTGGTCATGGTAAATCTTTAAGTAATTATGAATTAATAGTTCTCATTCTAAGGTCATCAAACAGAAAGAATATTAATGCTAAAAAGGCTGGGAATTTATTTTTGCCCTTTTTAATGGTAGGTTTTGTACATTTCTGATGTTTCTGCATTAAAAGTTTAGCGTACATATAAAAATGTTTAAACTGTGCCTCCTACCATTACTGAACCCACTTAATTCAGTCCAGGCCAGCAAGAGCCAAGTCTAATGTGCCAGTATCATGTGTAAAGCTGAGACCAATTTTGAACCAGGCACCAGGGCACTCTCACGCATATGGACAGTTACCAAATGACCTAACATGCAACTGTTTGTAAAAGGAAAATTGAAGAACTGGTAGAAAAAGCTACTGTGATGGACGGCCAAGGCCCTTGCCTGGCTGGGAGGCTGACATACAGGAATGACTGGGGGAGCAAATTTGTACAGGACGCTGCCTTCCTTGGATCACTAGAGGGCAGCCCCCTTGGGTTGCTGTGGGTCCGCGGATTCCTGCAGGGTTTCAGGAGAGTTGGAGTTTGGAACAGGCCTGTTGGGTACCGTCGGGGCCGCCAGAGAGATCTGCAGAGCCCTACTTTGGACTTCCAAAACACCTGGGAGTGATTCCAGGTAACGCTGATGAGCCACCTTGAGCGTCAGATCAGCTTTAAATGTATGGTATTTGTAAAAGTTGCTTTTTTTTCAGTTTTATTCTCTCGGTCACGTTGATGCTCTCCCTCGGAAATCGCCCATTTTCTGATCTGACTCTATCTAACAGTGCCAGTAGAAATTCACACCCGATCTGACGAGGTTCGTTTTCAAATAATATTGCATTAGTGCAATGATGTTTTCTGATTGGTACTATTCAAGTCATAAAATGATTTCTTCAAAATGTCACATACTGTATATTTGTCTCTTTCTTTTTTGCTCGGTGCTTCATTGACATCGTGCACCAGAAGGCATGAGCTTATTCAGTGTGGCAGGAGCACACAGGTGGCCGGTTGCTTGTATTATAACAAGCTTGACCTGGCGGCGATCAACGCGCATGTACTCTACAAGGCATACACGGGGGCCACTTAGAAAAGAAGAATGTTCATGGCTCACCCTGCAGAGGAACTTCGTCATCGCTTCTTACAAGAAAAGGCGATGGATAAAACAAAACAGGATGCAACATCGACAAGCTTCTGTTCCAAGACCGCCACTTCTCCAGCCTCTTCAGTGTAATAGAAACACAGCACAGAGAGAAGTGTGTACATTGCAACAAGTACACATGTCGTAAATATAGAAAGACAGTCCTTGGGTGTGTGAACTGTTAACATTTGAATCTGATGATTGCATATAGTGCTGAACTGACCTCTCTGACAAATATATGCCATCTATTTTGTATATTTAAATTACCAATTTTCTGGGAATGAATAGCTTTTATTTTCAATTAAACAGTTAATTAAAATGGGTGCTTTGTGGTCATGTAAGCACACGCATAATTGAAAATACAGAAGCAGCATTTCAAACGGGAATGACTTATGTAGATATACACTATAAGAATACCCAAGTGTTCTTTTAAGTATTACTTTACATATAAGTAAAAATATTTAATTAGTATCTCTGCAAATTATTTTAAATTAATTAAACATATAACTATTTTACAAATATAAAACAGAAAATAATCAGTCGCAGCCTCCTGAGTATATAACATTCATCCCTTGCATCACAGGCTCAGAGACTTCCAATGGATGGCAGTCCACTGCTGCAGAGCAGATGCTCACTCCCTGAGGCAGCTGCTGTGCAGTTGTTTCTCTTTCATGTCTTTACTTACCCCTGCAATTAGCGTACAACACCAGTCCTCCATCACCCAGATGCTGGAGCATAAAAGGTCTCTTACACCCACCCAAGCCCATGTCCAGTGTCTAAATAGGCACCTGGAGAGTTTGATAGTGCTGCAGCTCCCTGCCTATTGGCTGGTGGAAATGGCCCTCAACTGCCAGATCCACAGCCGCCATTGCATTTATATTCTGTGGGCAGAATGATATTGAAAAAAATGAAAGAGTCCTGGATCAGCAAAGATTTCCAGTCCCCTACTGCTAATTCCAGGGACAAGATGGTTTCCTTGTCTTTCTCCTTCTATTGCGCCCCCTCTGGTTTTCTGTAACTCTTATTTGTACTGGGCTCATTGGTAGCGAGATTCATTGAATTTATACTTCCTGCTCTTGTTGTTTGCATTAAACATTACTGATCTGATATTAAATTCTATCTGTTGCACCTCTACATGATGATCACCTTTTACTAACCTCTCAAACCCACACAGTATTTTACTTTTTGAAAACATTTGGGATTAAAATACATAGAGATTTGTATATAGATAATGTCTTTGCATCTTATGAACAATTATGCTTAAAATTTAACTTCCTGTCAACACCTAATTTTCCTGCCCACTTTTCCTCACCTCCTACCCAATTCTACTCCAGAAGAAATACTGATCTGTCTTGAAGATGCAGACACCATCTCAATAATATATAAAATATTTTAAACTCCCTACCTTTCAAAGATCCCAGGGTACAGTGGGGAAAGGATCATTCACTTAGTTGGGAGCATGTGCTGATAGTGCACCACATGAAGAACCACTTAACATCTCAGAAAAGAAGTGGAAGGCAGAAATTCGAAGAAGGCACTCTAGCTCCATATGCGCAAAGCATTTAATCACTCAACTTTTATTGTGCTTATTTATCTTGGTAAAAACTGTCCAATAAATATCCAGGCCAAGATTCAAGCTATGAACATTGCAATCACGTTCCAGCCTCATTTGACCACATGTTTTGGGCGTTATAAGTAACTGATATTCTGTATTATTTGAAAATGGAAAAAGTTATATTCTCACTTGGAGGATCTGTTCAAAACTTTTTTTTAAATAAGGCAAGATCTAATTAATAAAATTTTAGTATAAGCTTTTATATAAAGAGGAAATTATATACTCCCATCTTTGTTGATTTTTTTTGCTCTTGCTGTTGGCTCTTCTCTCTCTCTCTGTCAAGTTTGACTCGATTGAATGTAATGTTATTTTTTCTTTGTTGCACAAGTAAGTCTTGATTGTATGGAATGTTATTTTTTCCAAATAAAATCCATACAAAATTCTATCATAGTTCCCTCAGATTTATGTGTGGGGCCAAGCCTCAGTGAATTCATGCTTCCTGCTTCTGTTGCCACTTTACTGCTCTGATATTTAATTTCATTAATTTTTGCATATTGGGTTCAGAGTTGCGCAAATAAAATTGAAACATTTCTGTAAAGAAAACACTTCTTGAACTTAGAGTCGTTCAAGACAAAGGCCAAACTTAATTTTCAAAGGGGTTCAGGTTCATTTGTATCTTCTTGAAACTAAAAGAATACACAACCATTCTGTAGAATTGTTCCTCTACTACACAACACATGCATCTTAGACGGTTTAAGCCTATTGCATCATGCAATCGATCGCTAATAAAAGTCTTTATTACCATGAGATATGAGACTTGCATGTGTCAACAATTAATGAATCATTACATGACATAATTTTATCTTGGGATGGCAAAGTATTTGAGTGGTTAGCCCTGCTGCCTCACTGTTCAGGTCACATATTTGGCCAGCATAATTGGTCCAGCATAGTTGCTTTCCTAGCCCTTAGAGACACTTCAAAGACAATTGTAGCATTATTATCCACTCAAAACTAGTTCAGCTTCACCTTTCATATTGACTTCAGTGCATTTTGCCAAGCTTTGAAAAATGCATGAACCTTTCCATGTTTTTGTCAAACTGGAGTATGGGGAAATCCTGATTTGAGTAAATCCAAAATAAATTTATGGGTTTGTTAAATCTGGGAAATTCAGATGTTCTAAATTTGAAGGAGATTATTGTGTTGATGCCAGATGCCAAATTATTACCCTGGAGATTATGTGAGAACCCTTTAAAGTTGAGTTGAAAGAGTTTTTATTAGAAAGATACCTTCAGCATTTGTGTTTTTATGTGTTAATATATCATCAGAAAAGAATGGAATCCAAATACTTTACAGTATTTATTAATTGGACAAGGCTGCAAGAAAATCTCAATGATATCTTAGAGCAACATGTCTGTTGAGATTTATTAACACATAGACACCGGAATTAAAAAACGTCTGAGGTAATTAGTGCTTAATTAACTAGCCTGCTGGGTGCTTAGAGTCAGAAGAATTTTAAGTGTTCTCTTAAGCCAAAATCATTCCTTATTATGTGTTAGATTTTTCTAATTTTAAAGTATTACCACATATTACACCTGTATTTTATTAAATGGTTCTGGGCCATTTAAAATGTATATAATTCATAATGAGCACCAAATATGCCATTGTTCACAACATATTTGATGCCTTAACTAATTTTAACACAAATTTAAAGACGTGTTTACAAAAATTGCTGGTCAAAATGACAGTGGTTCTGGTGCGATATGGCATAATTGCTGGCATCTTAGATATTTATTGCTGCATTTTTATTTTTTCACTATTCATCTAATGTCGTGATTACAAACCTTATAGATATGAATATTTAATACATCAAATATCCTTTGTTAATGCTTTGTATTGCTTTTGACTTTATAAGAAGTCAATCTTCTCTTTCAAGAAAGTCAAGATAATTGCAGAGACAACTTCAGATGGCACCGGTGTACAGTATGTGGCTTGCTGTCTGTCTCTCTCAGTTCTACTTGCCATTTGTTTTCTTTTTGTCACTCGTTGTAAGTAAAACCAATTCTTTGCTGTTTAATCATCACCAAGCACTCTTTAACATTCGACTTACTGATAAAACAATAATGAAATATGACCTGGGGAATAGATAATATCTGTACAGCTACTTCTATTGGAAATACCTGCTCACCTCTGGCACACTCTGGTTTGTCTGCCTCAGAAAAGACTCAGGAATTGCAGAGGTTTGATGGTGAGAATGAAATTTCATCTGGCTTTGTTTTCTGGGACGAATTGCCACTGTATTTTGGCCAAATATTGATCGGATCATCATCATGTTGTTTCCTGGTAGTTTCTGGAGCCTGCACATACCTGGTTAGCACCTGTTGTTGACTCAGCTGAGGAGATCCAGGTTCCACACTTTTGCTCACCTCATGTTCCTAGAAGTGGGGTAAACCTCCAAAGCCTTAGCCAGTCATTTTGGGCACCCCCGGCAGTAAATATCCTGGCTGTGCCAAGATAGCATTAGTAAATGCTAGATCACTAACAAATAAGACGATTATTCCTCATGAAACCTGGTTGAATGCAGGTGAATCAAATGCATTTTCACAACTTTAAATTAGATTGGATTGGTTTTACTTTATTGTCATTCAAACTATACAACAAGGAGCACACATCTTAACAAAATTGTGTTTCTTCAGGCTCAATGTATGAACACAAACTTAGAGACAAGTGAACATCGTACAATAACAAATGGACATAATAGACAGCATAAACAGACAGAATATACATATAATCCAATACACAATTTGGTGACTAGTTGTAAACTGTTCAGCTAACGAAAAACATTACTATAATACACAGATATAAAAATGTTTTAGGAGATATGAGATTCAAACAGTCTGTGTTCAGGAATTTAACAGTGGGTGGGGTCTCTGACTATCTTAGTAGCTCTCCTAAGGCAGCGTAACAAGTACAGATCATGCATAGATAGGAGGATGGTTCTGATGATTTTTTCTGTTGTCTTCACCACTCTCTGGAGGGACGTCTGATCTGAAACAGTGCAGCTGCCATACCAGACTCTGAAGCTGCTAGTCAAGATGCTCTCTATAGTGCCTCTGTGGAATGTTTTGTGGATAGGAAGGGGAGCTTTACTCTCCTCATCCATTGCAGAAAGTAAAGGTGCTGCTGTGCTTTCTTGACAAGGAAGGTGATGTTTGTCAGGTCATCCATTATGTGCACCCCCAGGAACTTGGTGTTTCTTTCTGACTACACAGTAATGCCATGGATTATGAGTGGAGTACTGTGCCATGTGTTTGCTGTTGAAGCTAACAATGATCTCCTTCCTCTTGTTGACATTCAATGACAGGTTGTTGTTGTCACACCAGACAGGTTGGTTCACTTCCTCTCTGTAGGCCAAGTCATCATCTTTGCTGATGAGGCCCATCACCATTGTGTCGCCTGTGAATTTGATGATATGATTCTAGTCATGCCTGGCATGACAGTCGTAAGTCATCAAAGTGAACAACAGAGGGCTCAGAACACAGCCCTGGGGGACCCCAGTGTTCATGGTGATGGTCTCAAGAGATGTTTTTTCCAACATGTACTGTCTTGGGTCTGTCTGGGAGGAAGTACAATACCTAGTTGCATAATAGTGACAATCCCTAGTGTTTCAAGTTTTCTTACCAAGTGCTGGGGGTTAACTGTATTAAAAGCGGAGTTAAAGTCAACGCATGCTCCCAACCTCTCTCTTTTTGATATCAATTAAGAGCAGTCACATATAACTGTTCTTATTTTCCAGACGGTCCATGGTCAGATGGTGTGTTGCCAATACAGCATCATTGGTGGAGTGGTTAGGGTGGTATGCAAACTGAAGTGGATCGAATGTTGCAAGAAGTTTGGATATTATATGGTACTTGATCAGTCTTTCAGCACTTCATCATAATGGGGGTGAGAGCTCTAGGGCGATAGTCATTGAGTGTTGGTATGATAGTAGTGGCCTTAAAGCATGGATCTACGATGGCTTGCCACAGAGAGGTATTAAAAATGTCTGAAAGGGCACTGCATCATTTGGTCAGCACATTCCCTGAGTACACACCCTGGTATGTTGTCAGGACCTACAGCTTTCCATGGGTTGACCCTGTGCAGTGTCCTCTGAACACCAGCTGGGTCAAGACAGACTGCTTCATCGTCTAGGTTGGGAGCGGCTTTCATTGTTGTTGTATTGTTCTCTTCTTCAAACTGGCTGAAGTAAGTGTTAAGTGTATTGAGGAAATCAATATTGTGATCAAAGAATGGTGGAGGTGACCTGTAGTCTGTGATTGACTGTATGCCTTGTCATAGGTGCATGAGGTCTTTTGAATCAGTGAAGTGACCCTTGGTTTTCTGTCCATAATGACACTTTGCTTCTTTCACACCCTGATTCAGGTTGTTTTGTGCAGATCTAAGAGTATTTTTGTCCCCAGACTTGAAGGCAGCATTTTGTGCTCTCAGAAGTGCATGGTGAGTCAGGGTTTCTGGTTGGCACGTGTAGTGATATTTTTGATGACAGTCACATCTTCCACACACTTGAATATGAATCCTGTCACAGACTCAGCATACTTCCCCAGATTGATGTGTTGGTTGACAGTGGCAACCTCTCTGAACACATTCCAGTCTGTGCTGGAGTGCTGAAACTGTTCCCTCTGGCCAAATCCTTATTTGTTTCACAGATGGCTCTGTTCTAGTCAGTAGTGGCCTGTATGCTGGAATAAGCATAACAAATAACATAACATAAGAAATGGTCCCAATTTCCAAGGTGGGGAGATGGGCTGCCCTAAATGTCTGTTTGAAGTTTGTGTAAACCAGGTCTAATGTGTTTTCTCCCCTGGTTGCAAAGTCCACATGTGGTAATAATGTGGTAAAACTATTCTCAAGTTGGCTTGGTTAAATTCTCTAGCTATAATATGAACACATTCTGGATTAGTATTTTGCATAGCACGGACAGACTGATTCAGTGTGGATAATACATCTTTTGTGTTAGCACTGGGGAGAATGTATACAACTGTGATAATAATAACTGAATTTCCCTAGTAAATACAGTAGAATGGTCAGCATTTCAGCATCAGGAACTCTATGTTTTTCAAGTGGTGGTTTGAGACAGTTTCACTGTTAGTGCACCAGTTATTGTTAATGTAAAATACATACACCTCTTCCCGAGACTTACCGCTAAGATCATGGCCCCTGTCTGCATGAAATGTTGTTAGTCTGTCTATATAAATGGCACTATCGCTGACAGCAGAATTTAGCCATGCCTCTGTGAAGATCAAGGTACAACAGTTTCCCAACTTGCATTTGGTAGTTAAATTCAGTCTCAAATAGTCCTATTTTTTTTCCAGCGCGCAAACATTAGACAACAAAATCGATGGAATTGCATGGAAGGGGTTGGCCTTTAGTCTAGTGCTGATACCTGCTCATGGGCCATGTTTGTTTGGTCTCTCAAACTGCTGGCGTTGTTTCCTGCTGCAGTCAGTAAAAGAGTCTGCTGCTGAACAGACATCTGAATCGTGTAAAATTCAAGGTTTATGGAGTGTTTTGAGTTCTAAGGCTAGTAAAGTTAGCAAACCATTGGACGAAGTCTGAGCAAAGTTCAACAATCTAGACCAATCTCATATTTAACTGCGTAGAAGTAGACAGTACATTTAACGTAAATTGCACATCGCTGTCGGAAGCCAAAGTGGCTGCTGCCATATCAGGCACCACCATTTTTGCAGGATTGTACTTATTTTAACTTGTCGAGAACTACTGGACAAGGAAGAAGAGTAGCTACTGTTTTTAAAAGAAATTTTAATTGTAAGAAATTGTCCTTGAACTTCTATTCCAGCTTTGAGATGGATCGAATTTATCCAGTTTTATGCATTGTGATATATCATTCACCTAAATATAATAAGGGTTTTATCAATCATTTCCTAGCTGGGATTATGCAACAGTTTGATAAATTTCTAATTTTTGGGAACTTTAATATTAATTTAATATTAAATGTCAGTTGCCCTAATCTCCTGGACCACTCTGTAGGTATTAAAGATAGTGCTTTGGAGTGGTTTAAGTCATATTTGTCTGACAGAAGTTTTTTTTTAGCTTTAGTGTTTTAGTTTCTTCCTCAGTACCTCTTACTTGTGGAGTTCCTCAGGCTTCTATTCTTGGACCACTCCTTTTATCCCTGTATATGCTTCCTTTAGGGTCCATTTTCAAAAAATTTTATGACATCTTGTTTCATGCAGATGATATGCAGATTTATTTACCTTTGAAGCACAGTAATATGAATTCTTTAAAACTTTTATTGTACTGCTTTAAGGATGTTAAAGTTTGGATGGTCTTAAACATCTTAAATTTTAATGAGAACAAAACTGAGATCTTGAATGTTGGGGCCAAGTGGCATCAGCGGTGCCCCTCATATGGACTTCAGTTCCCTGAAACTTTATGTAAAAATCCATTGTAAAAAAAAACCTGGGTATAATAATGGATAGTGATTTTAAATTACATAAACAGATAAACTCAGTAATTAAAGATAGTCTCTTTCAGATGATGTCTTTATCTAAAATGAAGCCCTTCTTATCATTTCATGATTTGGAAAGGGTTATACATGCTTTTATTCCTTCCCAACTTGATTACTTCATGCAATTTATGTTAGCGTCAGCCAGGTCTCTATCTCACTTTTATAGCTAGTCCAAAATGCTGTGGCTCGTCTTTTAACAGAAATATGTAAGTGGAAGCATATTTTTCCTGTGCTGGCCTCCCTGCAATGGCTCCCCATTCATTTTAGGATTGATTTTAAGATTTTATTGTTTGCTTATAAAGTACTAAATGGTCTAGCTCCCTCTTACCTCTCCATCCTTTTACAATTATATATTCCATCAAGGTCACACAGGTCTACTAATCAGTTGCTTCTGGTGGTCCCTAAATCGAGACAAAAGTGAAGGGGAGAGTGTGCCTTTGCAGTCGTAGCCCCCAGACTTACCACTTCATGTTAGGCTGCCCCCACTTTGCCCATTTTTAAATCACTTGTTAAGGCACTTTTCTATTCCTATGCTTTTAATTCTTTATAATTATAAGAGCTGTGCTTGTCTATTTTATTGTTGTATTGCTTATTTTCTTTTGTACTGGATTTTTCTTGGTTTTATAGCACTTTGGCCAGCTAGTGTTATTTTTAAATGGGCTATATAAATAGATTTGATATTGATATATATTTATAGTAATTCAGTTATTAGTAAAGGCAATTTATTTTTTCTAGATTGCAAAGCTGCTATTAATATCATTCGGTTTAAAAGATACAAAGTTATTCTTTCTGACATCAACCATAATCCCTTGAGATATCCCTGGCTTTCACATTGTGTACTGGTACATGCAGCTAACAAGGTTTTCATAAGCCTGACATATTGTAGAAACCACATCCTCCCCGCAAGTCTGACATGATAACATGCCTTCCTAAACTTTTACGTAATAGATCATAGAGTATCTTATTTTAATATATGTGTGATTTTTGTGAGTTTGTAAATTTGTGAGTTTTAAGTGTAAACAGTGGAACTTTCTGAATTTGGATTGATATACAACTGTTTGTATATCTGGTAACTTGAACAAATTATATGTAAAAAATCTGATCTAATACGAGGGATATCCAGAAAAAAAGGTTACAAGTGCCCTGGAGGGTGCAGGGAATTTTTTTTTTTCGAAGGTTGGCATACCTGCGTGTAGGGGGGGTCCTAACGGTCAAAATAAGCCCGGGACCGCGTCAGTCAGTTGTGAAATGTCATCACAGCAAGCGAGTTCGTCAACCTCTGCTGAGGCCGTTTGCTCCACCTACCGCCGATGCGAGATTCGTTCGATCATCAAGTTCCTCACTTTGAGTCGCGAATCCGCGGCCGAGATCCATCGTCAGCTTGTGGAAGAATTGTGAAAGAATTCTTGGGTGGGAAACGTTTTTCCAATGATGAGGAGGCTAATTTACATGCCATACATTGTTTTTTTGGTAAGAATCACAATGTGGCGTAGACAATAAATTTACCCACCTTTAGCATTTTGTTTCTCATCAGAACAGTACCATGTATAAAAACTGCATTTTCTAACTGGTTTTTCAGCCACATGCACTAATGCTATTTTAGTATATGAAAGGGGCTCAGAAAATGTAAGCTTTACCCATTACAAGATAAACAAGTAAAACCCCAGAAGTTTTATTCTTCAATATAATTCTGAACACTTCTACATTTTGTTATAATGCGCACAAGTTGATTTAATATCTTTATCAATGGTATGGCATATTCCACAGAGATAGCCCTTCAGTTTGGCTACAGGTGTTACACACACCAGATCTAAGGAATAGGGTGCAGGTGGCATCTCTTCAGACACATTTTTGCAGAACATCCTTGGCAACCCACACAGTGTGGTGGAGAAGGTTGAAAGCTTGCTTTGCTGGTTTTCCCTGGTTGACTGCCGCAAGCATCATAGCATATCATCATAATATTGGCTAGATGTGATTACCGTATATACTTGTGTTTAAGTTCACCCGCTTGATTTTACTGTATAGATTCTGGTATTTTATAATGTTGGTCGTATAAGTCGAATATTGTTCCAAGAGATGGATTTTCTGTAATGCATTTTTCAGTGGTTAGGTAGTATAAAATAGCATTTAGAATAGACATCCTGTACCACAGGATAGTGTGCTTGATACTAAACTGTACTTCTTGTTCAGTTATGGCTTTGTGGGAGACATGGCTCCAACTCCAACATTAAGTTTGCTGATGACACCAACAACATAGGCCTGCCTACCAAAAATTAGACAATGCACAGAAGAGATTTGTCATCTGACAAAGTGATAATTCAGGACAACAATCTCTTTTTAGCATAGGCAAAACCAAGGAACAGGTTGAACTAGTCATGGATTACAGAAACCAGCATTCAAACCGTACTGCCTTGTACATTAATAGGTATGTTGTGAAGAAAGTTAACAGCTTTGAAATTATAGGAGCCACCTTAACTGCAGCCTGAAGTGGACACAACACGTTTTTACTGTCTTAACATAGGGTCAGGAGTGTCTTTTCTTTCTCATACGTCTAACAAAACCCTGAATGTCCCCATTTGTGATCACCAAATTTTACACATGCAGGGTGGAGTCCATCGCCACTGGCGGCATTGCATCCAGATGGAAATCTGATTAGCACAAAACCACAAAACAGTACAGAAAATCCTACAGTCTTCACATCAATAATAGTTATATATAGCTCCTTTTTTGTTTGTGTCATACAGTTTAACAACTACCTGCCTCAGAAAGGCTGCAAGTATTACTAAAGATCTTACAAGTAACCCCATACATAGTCTGACCACTAGAGGGAAGCCAGGTGATTTTATTTTAACCATGTGAGCAAATAGTTGGACTCTTTAACATATTGTAACAAGGAATAAATGCTATATATTACTAATAATAATTAAAAAAAACACTGTAGCTCAATACAGCTTGTCAGGCTTTTTTCACAGAGCTGGTATTGAAGTAACAGCATATCTAGTTTTAGAAAATTCACTTTTTTGTTAATGATTTGTTTTTCAGGAGCTGGGTTCCACCAGTACAGTTCAAAAAGTGTTTTTCTTTCACACCTAACCATATGTTTTAAAAATCATACATTTATAGACATTGTAAGCACCAACTTTATGTAATATGGTTAGCAGAAGTTGACAGGCTACATAGTAACTTTACAAGTGACCATGAGCAAACCAATAAACAGGGCAGTGCTCTTTTTATAGATATATGGAGGAAAATATATGTAAAGTTTGCTCTTTGTCACTTGAATAGCGTTAATGTCCAAGGTATCATAACTTTTAAAAAGAGAACGATTCAATTACAGTATCTAGATTCAATAATTCAGCTGAGCAACAGAAATTACAAAAATGTTTATTGTCTCACTGCCAGAACAGAACTAAAAAGATGACTAACAGACACAGAACTATATACAGCCACCTAATGAACACATAATGACTCAGAGAACATTTAAAAAAAAAAGATGCTCCATATAATACTAGTTAGAAAATAATTGTTATCTATATACAGTAATCACATCTATTAGCAGTAGTGGTTGTAGTATCGTCATGTGTACAGAATACATGGACGATACCTGTCCAACCTCTGGTGCCAAGAGAAATAAGGGTGTATTTACATACTGTATGCAATTTTTCTGTGTAATAGAAAACACTACAGTAATTGACTTAGCTGATGCCACCCTTACTCCTATGCTCCCATTTCCTGAAATCTTGTGGAAAAAACTTGAGAAGACTCCGGCAAAATTTTCATTTCTTGATCCTGCTTTTGCAAGAGCCCTGATAATCGCAATCCACAAAAGAAAAGCCTTGGACTTCAGACCAGCATCACACAGAACTGCCATTGTTCATTGGCCCAAAAGCTCTTATACGCAGGAGAGCCAAAGTCTACAACTCACACACGTAGCAATACTGATGTTAGATCAACACCAGTGAACCTTTAGATGAAAATTCTTCATTTAGGACTTTTTTGTTAATTTTGGAGCAGAGTTGGTCTAAACAAACTTTCATCATCTAAAATGGCTTTATCATGATATGGATTTAGGTAACTGTGTGCTGTAAATCAATTTTCCAAAATACCAGGCTGTCACAGACTAGTGCTGCAGGTCTACTTCGTTAAAAGCACAGAAGCCAGATGCATGCCATTTCAAGGGTAAAGTTGGCAAAAATACTAGGAATCACCTCAGTAGTTATTTTACTTTTGAATTTGTATTTGAGCATTTTTCATCATTTTCTTTAGTATGAGACACTAAGTGATTTACAAAAACATAAAATGTGTTAAAAATATATATTTAGGGCATCCACCCTTGCCCCATATTTTACACCTTGCTGAAAATACTTTTGCCTTTTTTTTTTAAATAAAAGAAGCATACAGAAGTAGTGTGGGAATTAGACAAGGCACTACAAAATTAAATAAACGTAATCAATTATTCATATGTTAATAACACTATTGGTCATGTATGATATGTTAAAACAGTTTCATCCCACCACCTATCCCTCCATTATGAAAGCTATTTAGCTGAGTTCAGGAAAGATTCGCATACAAATAGAAGTTCTCCTTTATGAACCATTCGGAGGCTGGAGTAATATCAACTGTTGAAAGAAATGCATAGGCGGAGCTAATTTATCTCAACAAATGTCCACTTATTATTAATTTATATCAGCAATAAACTCTTCCTCAGCCGCAGTAGCTGTGAGCATGTAATTAATTTTGTTAAAGAATAACAGTGCTGAAAACACTGTAGAATCTTCATTTAGCTGCAATACCAAGCCAGTGCACATTTTCCCCAGGGCCATATCACTTTACCAAGAATCCAGCCTGCCACCTGCTCCCATCCCACAACACAAGACATTCAAAGCTCATTCATGGTAAATTTTTCCCCTCTACAAATTCATTTCCTTTTCTTACGATTCTGAAGTTTAATAAAATTGCAGTCAATTTTCTCTGTCTTTTCTTGAAATTACCTGCTCAACTCAATACTGCTAATGTTTATCCTACCATTCATTAAACATACACTAACAGAGTGAAGATGGCTAAGCCATTTGACAACTTTTTTTGACGCTTCCTTCTCTTTAGCGACAGTTTTGTGCCCTTTATACTGTATTACTCTTTTTGGCTAACACACAAGGATTTCTGGTTGCAGACAACTCACTTGTGCACAAAATTAAAGTTGATTTTTGATGTATAAGTAGGCCGTGAGTGGCAAATATTTAGGAATCTTTATTTGTGCATATATACATTTTACAAATCAGTAGGGACTTTTAGAAAATAATCCTTCATTCAACAGTAGGATCATCCTATGCATGTTTTTATAAATGAGGCCCCTGCTTTCCACAACACTGCAAGAGAAAAAGACAGCTTGAAAAGTGGATGAGTCATATATAATCAGCCTGTTCATGGTGCTGAGTATAAGCAAAGTTCACATTTTTTGCTTCACAGAATTCATAGGGCCACCACAGCCTTTCCACTAATCTTTTACATGCTAACCATCTATGTAGGTAACTGAATTAAAGTAGTATAACATTTTGATCAGGTCTTGTGTTTCCTTAATAAAACATATATGTTGAAATTGATCAATTTCAGCTTTTGCAAAGCGTCCATCAGAGTAAAATAATACAAGTGTGTACCTAAATCTCATGATGTTGCAGTACTTTAAACCCTACAGAGGGTAAATTTTCCTTTTTTCATGTATAAATGTAATCATTTGGAAGTAATGGAAAGTACTATAATGCATTGCTAATTTAGCTAAAATGATGCTGTTACGTCAGTGGCACTGTGGTTAGCTCTGCTGCCTTATGGATTCAGGTACCCTTTATTCAAAATCCCACAGTGTGTCATTGTCTGAGTGGAGTGTACACCCAGATATCCTCATGTGTGTAAGTAAGCTATATGATGAACTCACTCATGTGTCCAGGGTTGCTCTAGGCCCAGAGGCACAGAATTCTATTACTGTATATACTCGCATTTAAGTTTTCCCGTGGATAAGTTGGGACTTGATTTTACTGTATGATTTCCATTATTTTATAATGCTGGTCGTATAAGTCGAATGCGGAAAACTCGTGCTATTAGTCCAAGAGATTATGATACGCTAACGCCCACCTGACAGAGTAACCACGGAGCACACTGCCTTTTTTTTCTATGTATTGTGCCTACGTGACCATACAGTAATACCCAAACTATTCCAAAGCGACGTTTGCACTGTCTTGTGTTTTTTGTATCTCACACCCTCATACACCTTTATCGTAAGAGCATCCCTTATCTACGTTGGAGCATTCGATCAGAAGAAAATATGAAGCTTGTTATAAATTAAAAGTTGTTGAAGTGGCGAAAGAAATTGGTAACTGCACTGCTGCAACAAAATTCGATGTGTCTGAGAAACTGGTGCAAGATTGGAGGAAGCAAGAAGATATAAAAAAAATGTAAGTGTATTTTTGAACAGGCGTATAAGTCGGGGACTGATTTTATGATCGATTTTTCGGGTTTCAAGACCCGACTTATACGTATTTTATTAAAATCATGTTGAGGGATGACTGATAGTCTGCACTTTTGTAATACTACTCACAGCACTACCATGGTACAACCCACAGTGTGATTTTCAAATTCTGTTTGTGTAATCAGGGAAACATTAATGGTGCCATAGACAGTGAAAGTGAGGATTAAAAGTGCACCTCAACTTTTTATCAAAAGATGAGTTGTCATTTAACACAACCACTTCAAGGAAAAAAATGTAAACCATGCACCAAATCTTATTACCAGAACAAAGTTACAATCATAAGTACAAACGTTTTCACTAAAATAAAGATAACCAAACAAAGAAATCTTGTCTCTTATTTTTCACCTAACTGTTAAGCTAGCCTACTTAAAAAGGAGGCATAAGTCTTAAATAAAATTTAAATAGGAAAACTATGTTGGTACACAAATTAGTCAGCTAAAATTTTCATGACTACATTCACCAATAAGGGTTTTAAAGCAAGTCAAGCTTGTCATGATAGTGTTCAGTATTTTAATTATAAAAGCTTTTTTTAAAAAATGTTTTTGATTATGAGGACTTTGAATATTACCTTGTTTGTTTTTTTTAACCTATCTTTGGCATTTTTATATCTTTATTTTGATGTTTTGTCACCATTTTTGTTTATTGATGGTCAGCACCATTTGTTACATATTTCCTTTTTAACAACAGGGATTTTCACTGTGCATGACTTCATCAGAGCAAAGGGATAAAAGGTCACCTTGGTGTCATATTTATCTGAGATTGTGGTCAACTCTACTCACAGTAGTGATTCTTTAGTAGTATTTTATTCTTCTTGTTAAAGTTTTTTGGCACATCTTTTTACTACAATTTTTGGTTCTTGATGCATGTGCTGTATTTACTGGAGTTCCTTTACACTTAAGACAATACGGTTTTATAATGCCTCACTGTTACTGTGACTGCTTTTGTTATCTTAGGCCAAATTGGAAATTTTCTTTATTTTTAGTAATTCTGATGTTTGATGGGGTCTTGTTATAATGTTTATTAACTGAGCTTCTGTAAAAAGCTAAGTTTCATCCTTGGGAAACAAACGTTCTATCTATCTATCTATCTATCTATCTATCTATCTATCTATCTATCT
>JANRMT010062822.1:27867876-27888739 GCA_026402145.1 Polypterus bichir lapradei | reverse complement strand
TCTATCTATCTATCTATCTATCTATCTATCTATCTATCTATCTATCTATCTATCTGTTTATCTGTCTGTCTGTCTGTCTGTCTGTTATGGATGCTGTGATGAGGTTTTTAACGGCAGGTACCGATCATGTTACTTGATCGGCCGATTCCTATACCAGTTCTGATTGTTTTTTTCCTTTTTCCTTTTAAAATGTTTTACACTAAACTCCTGCATAACCAGACACATAGAAGTGCTTTGTGTCCTATATTAAAGTGTATTTTTAGAATAAAACAATAGACTACAGGTGTTACCTGTTCATGTTTTATTAACAAAATGAAATTCTGTAGTCTTATTCTTCAGTGACCGTAAAAATAAATACAATTTCCTTAAAATTCATAAAAATAAAATATGTACAAAAATATTTATCCATAATATATATGACCTAAAATAAACTAAAAGTCTTCTCATAATTGCCAGCTGTCATATTGTTTGATTTTTACTGTAATGCACCTAGCTGAAATAAGGCTAATTGAAAAAAGTAGTTTTCACCATTTCTCTAACAACAATATATATATGGTAACAAAGGTCTGTGATACGGTTTGCATATTTGTAATTGGAAATCCACAAAGTGAAAAATGAATCATGTATCTTAAAATAGTTTTTATTATTAAATGATTTTATGTAACTTGACTTGACTCCTCTGCCTGTTTGTTTGTCTGGGTCAAATCTTACAACTGATTTTAAGCCCACTTTTGGCGAAGCGAATTTCTTCAAATTTTGCATATGTGTTCAGTATGATGACAATACATAATCTGTCAAAACCGATGTAATTACATAACAAATTTTGCCGTAATCAATGGTTATGCAATTCCAATTAATGCATACACAACAATTGAGAGAATATAGTGAGAGACGCATCGGATTGCCCCCACTTGCCTCCTCCAGTGAGTGGAGTGGGTAAATATGTGTGCCGACTTTACTTATTTACTCTTGCGAAGAAGTAGCCTTGGTGATCACGGTGAGGAAGTCTTGCCGTAAGCTTGTTGTTCTGCCCCACGATTTTATTTAGTCACATATAACTATAAAAATTGTGGTTAATTAAAAAAATATTTTTTGCTAATTAGCGCATTTATAACTAAAGTAAATCAAAAATTGTTTTACTTAAAAAAAAGTATATATTTTTTATGCCTAACCTTTCAACTCCTGTCAGGTGTCATCATCAAAGGAAAATAATTAGACATGTAGCAATACTTAAAAGAAGTTAACATCTGTTTTGTAGAAAATGGGAGGACCATTGGAGGTCCTAGACAAAAACTATTTCAAACATGGGAAGAATTTGCAAACGCCATACATATAATGATGAGGTGTGGGATTTGAACCCCTAATACTGAATTCATGAGATGGTAGCACAAAGCACTGTATCACTAATCTATCCCAATATAATAATGTTTATTAGCTCTTAAGTATAGTGTTTTATAAGTCAATACCAACTAAACCTTTATTAAGAGTGCTTACTAGTATTGAGAAGAGTGAAATATTCCAGATTTTAAGGACAGTCTAAATAATTTCTCACAAGCTTCCATATATTCTGAGTAGCTGATATTACAATATTATCTGCTGAGCACTCATCTGTCCATTATCAAGCCTGCTTAATCCAGGGTCACAGTGTTCCTGGTAGCAATATGATCAAGTCAGGTCCAACTCAGTCCTTCACATCCATGCTCACTCAATTTGGACTTGCCAAGCACCCCACAAGGTTGTCTTTTAGATGTGGATGGAGAATCAGAGTGCCCAGAAAATAACTCACAGAAAGAATATATAGACTGCACAGAGAGTGGGACTGCGCCTGAATTTTGAGTGTAGGTCTAAAGAGCTGTAAGATAGCCACTGTAAACACTATGCCAAGTGCCACACACCCTGAAGAGCAAAAAAAAGATGATAAACTTAATAAAATCAACTGAAGGAAGGAAAGAATAAATGAGTGTATTAAACACAAAGTATCTGCAGTGATCTTTAAAAATGCTTAGTCAGTACTTGCAATACCAAAAATAAATGTGATCAACATGGAGGTGGAATAATAATTCCAAAATTTCCATACAACAGAAGACTTATTTAAATCTAAACAATATACTGCGTAGGCAACACAAGCAATAAATGTTTAGGAGAATTTACAACCTTCTGGTTAGAACTTTTTGTTCAAGCGTATGCGGCAGCCTTCTGTAAGCTGGGACCATCAATCCACACTTTATCACACTGTGTGTCACTATCAGTAAGGCTGCATTGCAGTGCTAGGAGAACTCCAGTCTTTTCTTGCTTTTTGTCATTTCTGCCCTGTACAGTTTGGATTGAACTGCATGATTCCACTCCGTGACTCATTGTGAGAAAGTGTTTTTTCATGTTAATGAATTATACATTTAATTTCTCAGTATGTTGTTAATTATATATTACAAAGACAGATGGACTATAGGGAGCTGTCCAAATTAAATCATCATGAACAATGGAACTGTGTAAAACATCCTGGTAACTTGACAAAGAAAAAAGATAGTACAGCAAAACAAAACAAAAAAAAAAACTATTCCTGAAGTATATTTTAAGTATTTAATTTTAGTGCTTAATGCAATTCATTAAGAATGTGGCAAATTTTTAAATCTGTTATGTTAGAATTAAAAAAGAAACATAGATGCACAAGACATGCTGTAAAGCTCCTATATCTTCATTCAGTTGGAACAATAATGATCATGTGATCAGATACGGTATATGGTCCTTTTAACCACTGCGTGAAAGCGGCTGTGGAATTAATTATAATGAGTGAAGTTAAAAATGTAACTAAATATGCAGGCTCTGGAGCGTAACCTGTTGATGCCTGTCCTGTAAAGTGAGAGGAAAAAAAATAGTTCCTTGTTCAATTAAAAATAAAAAGAAAGTCAACATATACAAAGAATAATTAAACATGAAGAACCACAATTTATTTTTCAGCCTTAAAAAAAACATTTTTTATTCCTTTTACATGTTTTCTGACAAAGCGTTTCACTAATTTTAAGAAGAGTTTACTTTTTTTGCTTGCCCTTTGAGAAGCTGAAAATCAGAGGCCATTTTTCATTTGTGCCTTTTCACTTTGACACTAGTGGGTTTGCTGCTAACAATGGAAATAACATAAGACCATGTGCTCAAACTAGACTTCAATTCATTATACTGTATGTGCATTGACACCCTGACAATAGAAATTTAGAGAAATAGCTTGTGGAAAAAGACAGAGACCTATTGCAAGCATGTTATCTGCACAAGCAGAGCACCCCAACCTAGAATTAAACTTGGGAATCAAATGCTCTGAGGCAGTACTATGTGACATTTTGTTGTGGCCTGCTGTGATGTTAATTAATCCTGCTGTTGTGTTTCTATACTGAAACACATATGGAATTATATTTTTTATTCTGTAGCTTTGATTAAGCAGTATGGCCACACACTCTTTAGTGATAAAATGCTTCAGTGGCAAGTGAAAGTGGGATTGAATCTTTGTGCAATAATCCTTTTTTGTGGAGTTTGCATACTCTCTCCCTGTATGTGTTGGTATGCACACATGTATAAGATGTGCCTACTCAAAATAAATTTGAATAAATGAGTCCATGAGCGAGCGAGTGACTGTGATCATGACATTTGCTGGAGCTGTGGTGCATTACAGAGCTTCTGTACTGGAGATACTGGGTCGACTTAACCACTATCAAATTTAAGTTTATAGATGACAATAAACTAGATGAACTGGTAAATGCCCTGCAAAGTCATTATATATATTGTCCTTGGCAGAATTCAGAAGAAAATTAAAGGTTTTGCAGCAATCAAACACTTCACAAGAACCCCTTAGGAGAAAGTTAAGAAATGAGTTAGACTTTTTCCTGTCCACAACCAGGAATTGTACAGAAGTGATTAAGAATGCTAATAGGGTGTTGAGTTACATAGCATATTGTTGGTGGTTCTTTGTAACTGGTTAACACATGTATGTGGAGTATAATTTGCAGTTGTGTCACTAAAGTGCGAAAGGACACCATGAATGAAAGTCCAGGAAAGAGCTAACCAGCCCATGGAGACCAAATAATGAGGAAAAACTAAGTAGGTTATATCTATTCAGTTCAAGGTTTGTCTGTTTGACATGTTTGAAATTAAAAAGGGAGTTCACATGGTAGATACCAGTCCTTGCTTTAAAATGATTTATCAGGAGGTTATTCCACCCTCACTAATTCCCCAATCACTACACTAAAGTAGATGCTCAGAAGTTATCTAAGTTTCAGGTTGTTACGGTATGTCGCAGCAAACTGCCTGGCAGCTAAGAGCTGCAAAACTGGTAAGGCCATTTCAAAGTAGGTCAGAGTTCAGACATGAAATTGTCATAGGGACTCCCAGAAGATACTGGGACCTATTCGACATGAATATTTGTAGACCCATCAGTGCATTGATGGGTTTGCACTTGAGACATAAATATATTTGACAGGGTTGGGAGGAACGTCGTTTGGATGGGACAGACAAACAGAAGAGGAGAGAATGAGACAGGTAATGTATTATCAGTTCAGAAATATCTTTATTAATTTATATGTCACATACAGGTAAAGGAGTTTACATCTAACAGTTTTCCTATAAATGTACTAGTGAGTGTCACAGAAGCACCAGTAACAGTAATGCTTTGGTCAATGCCACGGTCTAATCAACTGGAAATGGCAGTTGTGGTAAATGTACTGAAGCGGCAATGACTGCCATTTTAATACAGCACCAGACATGCCAGACAGATCCCGCTGACTGCTGTGTATGTGCTTTCTCCTTACTTAGATTTTATTATTAACACAGTTCCAGCATGTTAACAATATGGTGCTTAGTCTTGTATTTTGTTTATTTTGTATCTTGCAAGCCACATGCTCTAGCTGGAAGCAGATGTACTTGCTTTACACTTTGTGAGACAGATCATCAGATAGATGAGGTACAATCAATAATTTGTACGACAGTCTGCCATGTGGCTCTACAGTGCTTGCTAGCCATTGGTGAATGCATGTGACTTATAATGTTATAGCTGCTCTGCCTGAAATGCCAAGCATTGACTTTAAAGGAAGATGTGGCAGAACATTGGCTGCATTTAAGAAGTTCATTTTTGACTAACACACCCCCATTGAACTTTGCTGGCTTTTTATAAATTGGTAACTGAAATACTACACATGTTGTAGCAGGTGCACAGTGTCTAAGCGCTTAACCACAGTGTTGTGTTCGCACTGACACACTGAGATTTTCCTAGAGAATTGCATGGCAACTGGTATGAGAAATGCTGAGTTGCACAACTATGCTGGCAACAGACTGAATTATTTTCACACACAATCTGTTGTAACTCTTGGAATTTAGCTTCTGTCCAAATCAGTACTGCACAACTACTTTGGTGTTCATCAGGCAGAGACCTTCTTCTATTTCTGAACTGCCAGTGCCAGGCAAACACAACACAGAAGGCAAGTGCATGCTTGACATTCATTCATTCATTATTAAAAAGTGAACATTATATGAATCAACTACCTTTTGATTGTAAATACTTTTGTATTGACACCCAAAAGCATCATGTTAAAAAGATATATTTATTGTTTCAAATATCAGAGTAACATGAGCAAATCAAATTCCATTGATATGGTGTGAAGGTGTAGGTAGATATGAGTGTAGCTGTCTGTACAGTCTGAGTATAGTTGTCTAGAAGATTGGTGAATTATAGAAAAGCCATTATTTAATTGGATTCCTGAGTTCAGTTTCACAATTGTGTCCCTTTTGTATGATTTTCAGTCTTACTCAAAATATTTACTATGAGGATCTTTGCAATCTGCAAATGAGTTTGTATGTGCATACAAGGTCCAGGTTACCTGCAGTTGGCATTTCATCATTGAACCTGAGACACTGATAGCTGTACACCGAGAATGAACTGGTCAGTGAGGAAATATAACAGGCAAAAAGCAGGTGCAAATGTGCAAAAATGCTATTTATTCAGTGAAAGTGTAAATAGTGCAGTGCAGTGCAAAATCTTCCAATAATTACATCAATAAGTAATTCTCCATACAATCAGCGCACTTCTAAAGGTTAAAAATTCATGAAATAAATAAATAATCCAAAAAATAGGTTACAATCCAAGGTTAAAACTAAGTCACAATCTATCCCTTAAAGTCACTGATGAGCCTCTGTGCCTCCTTCTAAAACCAACATCTCCTCTGCTCACACTTTTCAGTCTCCTCAGTAACAGCAGACGTTCTCTTGACAAGTGCAGTTAACCCTTTATCTGGCTTGTGTCCCTGCTGTCGTTTTTCGGCATCTTTACCACGCCAGCCCTGCTCCGTTTTCTTGCTGACACTGAGGAACAGTGGCTTGGAGCAGTTGGTTGGTCCTGCTGCTCTGAATCCTGAGCCCAAGCGACCCTACCCCAGAGTGCCACTGATCTGCTGGGGACTTTATTCCTGACTACCTGCTACCTCCCCACAGAAGCACCAGCTCAGTCACAATCCTGACTCTCTTCTGTGCCTTATCCAGGCTTTTCTTTTAACCTCCATACTCTCTTCCTTTCTTCATTACTTTCTCCTTCTCATTCTTTCTTCTGTCTCACCCTCAGGCTTTCTATAAACCCTGTGTGTGCAATGTTCTAATTACGACCCACAGAGTACCAATGCAGAACAGCTGAGCTAATCAAACTATCAGCTCACCCCCATACGGGACACCCTGCACCACCACTGAACTAATAATAATAATACATTTTATTTATATAGCACCTTTCCCATGGTCAAGGTGTGCACCTGCAAAGCATGAGATGCACAGTTTAAAAAAAAAAACTGCACGCTGTCATGGACCCCTAATATGCATCATCACACTGCCCTAGGATAAAATGCTGTCCCATCCATTCCTATTCAGTGCTCATTACCTCTAAACAGTAAGCAATTTAGAAACAGGCAGAGCAATCTTCTACTACTTCAAGTCACAACTGGATTACATACAGCAAACTTTTATTAAGAAGACAGTTGCTGTGATGACAGAATTTGACTGCTGATGTATAAAGATGGACCTGGCAGGGGCTGTAATTGCTATAGTACTGGACAGAATTCAGACCATATCTTGTCCATGCTTTCTTAACTGTGCCAGTGACAGCAGGCTACCATCAAGTGTAGGATCGATGCCTTAGTACTATGAATTGAGCCCTTAAAGTGTTATGCCTCACAATAGAAAAGGTAAACAAATAGAATGGAAGTGAATAAGGGAGGAAGCATTAACCAAGCCAGAAGTCATAACTAACAATTAAGCCTATCTTTCATCTGGTCAATAATTATAAGCCAAGAATCAAAAGAGAAACCAAAGCTAAAAGTCATGAACCGGGAAATCTAAGTAGAACTACCATATATATGCATAGAGGATTTCTGTTGTCTGCAAACTTGAATGTTGATGCATCTATCACATCGATCTTTACAGAAGTGCTGTGATGACAATATAGTTGTACAACCTCCAGGACTGCATTTTGCAGCAACCATTGTCACATCTTGATGACGTTGGCACAAAATGGTGCCACCCCAGAAGGAAAAAATATGCCAATTAAAATTATATAGAATAATTATTAATACTGAACACAAAGTTCAGATTACAAATAAATGTTAAAATGTGGATCTGTACCACAAAAAGCCAATAAAGCTAAAAACATTCATATAACCAATTTTAACCACCTCAAATCATAACACAGAGATAGTTACTTCTGGGTCAATGATGCAAGTCCTGGAATTCCCTACAAGACTTTATTTGTTAGCAGGGAGACTTATTTTCGAATACTGGTGGCCAGTCAATTGCATAGCAATTTAAAGAAGGATTTTTTGCAGAATAACCCTAGAAGTTCCCTAGCTGTTTCTCGAAAGTGAAAGCAGTAGATGGGCTTTCCACCAGTCTCAAAGATCTCTTTTTCCATATAATACTTGATCTATGAGTCGGGAGTAGAATTGACAAGGATTCACTTGGAGGGAGGAAGAGAGGTTTGCATGGGAGAAACACAGGAGGAGTGAGCAGGCCACCCACTGCACGCTGTAGACATTTACTTAGTTACAGTCAAGGGCCAGTGAGCATTATTATTACTTAAACATTGTACCATTCAGTTAATTATATTTTTTGTTATAATAAATACCTTTCTTTTATATATATTCTGACTTTTTGGGTTTAATTTAGGTTCAGGCACTGCTTGAGAGTTCCCCTTCAGGCCACATGTTAATTACTTTAGTAGCTATAGTGCAACTATGTATTGCCACAATATAGTTCTGGGTGACACAAACAGCCATATTAGTTGATGTAATTGCTCTTCTCTGATTGCTTAAACAATGAATATCATAATTAATATCAGACTCGATATTAATCATGGGTGTTTATAATATGATTACAGAGATTGTGATATCAGATATGGATGCAATTTAAAAGCATATTTTTTTAACTTTAAATTTAATACTGTTGCCCTTTCCTAAAAATCTTGTTTAATTTGATTGTATTTTTTCTGTGTTTATTTTTGTTCAACTCTCAAATCTAAGTCAACCTATGAAATAACATGCAAAAAATGTATTTTTTTAACCTAATAAGCTTCTAGCTTTTTTGCTATTATTTAAATATTTCTAAACCATACATAAACAGTTAGCAATTTACAATTAAAATAATCTGACATGAATTCAATTAGCCTGGCTATTCCATAAATAAATTGTAATAATTCTGCTCATAAGAATTGGTTATTTTAACAATTGTAAAAGAGTGATTTTAACATATACACACATATACACACACATACACAGAAAGCATGGTTGAAAGAACACATTTATGTGAATTAAAATCATGTAATGCAATTCAGGTTTTCTGCTTTTCTTAGAAGAGCAAGACACTTGCTGGAGGGTGAGCGCAAGAACAGAGAAACAACTGAAGCAAAGAATTCATTTTAAAAGCAGTAATTGTAAGGGGAGTCAACAATTGCAATTAAAACCTGCAGACAGTGTTGCCCTCCAGGATTGAGACTAAAGACTTATCAAAATCTATATCAATGTTATTAAGCTATAATGTTATTAAAATGGAACATATAGTTTAATATTTTGCTTTAACAGATATTGTACCTAGGTGGTTTTATAGTTCAGTTTTGTTACATTAATCTGTCTAGATGGGAAAACAAAGATAGGCATACCTTTACCTTACGATACACCTTTTGGTTTATAAGGAATTAAACAAAAAAATGTTATCTTTCTCAGTTTGGTTTTATCTGTATTGCATGATATGAGTAATGACTACAAGCCACTTGGTAGTGTCAGTCAGCCTAATTACTAATGCTACATGTATCTTTGGACTATGGAACAGTTCAAAGTCTTCACAAGTTTGAATTGGATTATTGTGGATGGAGAATAGACAGATGAAAGTATTGATAGATAAATGGTACATGAATGAGCAAATTACATCAAATTAAGATACTTACTGTGTTTAGATTATTTTATTAATAGAACTATTTAAAGTCTGGTGCATCTGAATAAAAATGTAATTGTTTAACTTGGATTCTGTTAACTGCACCAGATTTGATTGCACTAAGTCGACGAGGGTTTATTCCACCTTTCTCTTGGTAAGCTGGATAGTAAAGTAACAATACTCATATATTCAGCAGGAGAAGAAAGGAAGAAATGGTTAAAAGAGGTAATAAGGGAGTTGAAGAATACTGAGCCAAGATTCGGCTTAGAACCTGAAAGCATAAGACAAACAAACAGAGACAATTCAGTCTATCAAAATTGTTTAGCTTAGCTAAATTGCCAAGTTTTCCTAAATAGGTTTATAGGATTGTTATTTCCAAGAAGATAAGGAAGAGTGAAATTCCTGCTTGTGCTAATTAACAAGTGACATTTGGCCAATTTCTGGTGCCATGATGAGTAAGTATAATACACACATACTAGTGGAGATTGAGAAGGTTCCTGCTTCAACTACACAACTTGTTATTTTGTGCTAAATTTCTATTGACCAATTTTTTGATTGGTTCTGGATTCTCTCTTGAATTCTCTTGCAGCATAATTTATATTAATGCCTTTTAGTGCATAACCTAAGCCAAAAAATTCTGCTGGATCAGCATTGAAAATTTTGTAGACCATAAATAGTTGCCACCATACTGTAATGTGTGCTTCTGGGCTCAGAGCAAAACGTTTATTCCCCATAGTTATTCAGATGTGAAAATGTTGTTACAACAGGAATGCACTTTATTGCACTTTTGTGCACAGCTGGTGTCATTTTGTAGTATTCCACAGATTTCTTGATGTGATTTAAACCGGCACCTTATAAAATCTCATCAAAATTTACCTGAATTTATATTGAACAGTGTTTGCATATAATGTGAACAGTGCCTACTCTAAGAACCATGTCTGATTGTCTGTTTGTCTGTTTGTCCACATAAAACAACTTGTGTCTCAGTGGACCTATTTTGTTGAAATTTGACACATTTATTATTTAAGGAAATTTGTCAGAATATTTACATTTTTGTTGAAATGTCATATCATTTTTGAAATTTTAAAATATTTCATTTTAAAAATTTCCATTGGTAAATTTGTAAATTTGTCTATCTTAAAACAGAAAACCATTCTGCGAAACTTATGATTAATATAAATTAGTTTACTGATTTAAATTTACCTTGATAGTAGTAACTTCCACTTGCATATATTTTTCATTTACTTGTTTGACAGCTGCTCCTGATGTTAAATAGTAAAACAACTGCAGCCATGCATACTGGGTCATGTATGGGTTGGGTTTGATGACTTAGTGTTACCATATAAGGAAGTTATACTAATAACGGCATCCTTTATTCCATACAATAGCAATGATATTATCATCACTGTACATACTGTCCCAGAATGCAGGGGTAGGTCTCATTTTATGCTAACAGTGTGGCTTCTGCCTCCACCCCATCCCACACTTGTCTCTGGTGCTGCACAGCTTCTTGCATAAACCTCCAACACAGCTTCTTATTTCTTCTGCTTCTTGAAATTGTAGCAGGTAAGCAAAATGATGTTCATGTCCGTAAAAATACTGTTTAAAAAGCAATCTACTTAGCTTATGTAGAAATTTATAAAATAATGGCTTGGTGACACGTAATGCTACAGTGACTAAACGTATACTGAGTATTTTCATTATACTTAAAGTAACCTCACAGCTACATTATCTAAAGTTTATAATGATTCAGTATTTCTCTTATACTGTAATTTATCAGCAAAGCTCCACAATGATCCACTATATATCATGTTCAGAGTTAACAAGTGTAGATTGAGACTTCAGCACAGATTTTAAATCTCCATCTGATAATTTTTTTTTTTGAAAAATGTTATGTTTAAAGAAATTTGTACTACAATATTAGCCAAAATCCCACCACATCCAACAATAACTAACAATAGAATATGGATCTTTTCATCACTTGAGTTGGAATCTGCTGGCTATGAAAGCAATAATGTTATATGGTATTAAAAATATATTGTGTGTACACTGTAATTTTATTCTGTTATCATTGTTAGTATTGAATTTGACCCACTGTTACAAAAATATGTAATAAACAAAACTGTGATAACAAACTCTTTGATGGAATGACTAGAAAATTTGAAAATGTTTCAACTTTCAAACCAGCCAACTAAGTCTATGAACGCACCTGAATATTATACCATGTATACATTTTCTTACTTGTTACAAAACAGCATAACAATAGATTACCCCATTTAATTGCTTCTGTACATAGCTTGGAAGATAAGAATTATGCATTAAGGTATTCCCTAATTGATTTTCCAAGGTTGCTTTCTATAGGTCATTATACACCATTTTGAATTTGCATGTAACACAATTCACTTCTCTATACTAAATTGGATTTTGCCCAGTTCCAAATATGCTGCAGTTATTTTTTTAATTGTTTTTCCTGAAAATCAGAAAAGTTACTAAATACACTGAGTTCAGAAAATATTCAGACCCCATTTTTTTCGTATTTTGCTGTTTCTGCATTGTGCTAAAATTAAAACATTTTTCCCCACATCAAGCAACAGTCAGTACCCCAGAATAACAAAGCAAAAATGAAATTTTGGGAATTTTTGCAAATTTATTAACAGTAAAAAATGGAAGTATCACATTGACGCAAGTATTCAGACCTTTTACTCAGTACTACATTGAAGCCCCTTTAACACAATTACAGCTTGGAGTCTTCTTGGGTATGATGCAACAACATTTCTGGCGAATTTCTGTTAACTAAAATCTCATGTTGTTATTTACTTATTCTTAAAAGGCTGGATTTTAATCTTTATGCTCATTGGCACCAGCACTGAATTTTAACTGTGGTGCCTTATACAGTGGAGCCTCAGGTCACGACCATAATTCGTTCCAAAACTCTGGTCGTAACCCGATTTGGACATGACCCAAAGTAATTTCCCCCATAGTATTGTAATTGTAAATACAATTAATCAGTTCCAGACTGTACGAACTGTATGCAAATATATTTTCTTTAAATATTTTTAAGTACAAAAATAGTTAATTATACTATGGAATGTACAGTGTAATAGTAAACTAAATGTAAAAACATTGAATAACACTGAGACAAACACCCAGGCTCCCTGCTCAGCAGCTCGCTCGCTCACTCTCAGTTGCACACGAGCCTGCGCTTGCTCACTCTCTTTCTTTCTCTCTCGTGCGCTCGCTCGCTCTCTCTCTCTCTCTCCTGCACCGGCTTTTTTCTCCTGCTTCCCGCCTTCTCCTGCAACCTCTCGTTCTTTTCTGTTCTCTTCTTTTTCCCTGTAGCCGACTCGTGCTTCTATTTATGAAGAGGCATGGTAGTCGTGGCAATCAGCAGCTCCTGGGAACAATTACGAATGCGGACCGCTTCTCACCTGTGCACTTAGGTGAAAATCACCCACATCATGAAATCCTAAGGAACCACTTCGGCCACACACCACCACGCCCCCTTGCTAAGCTGCGAGTGCTGTGATTATTTATTACTGTAAAACTGGCCTTTTTGAAGGGAGCTGTGGACCCACTATGCCACAGGAGGAAGCTGGTTTGAGAGGAGGTTACAGTTTTGAGGGAAAGTCCCTCTGCGTGATGCACCGAGAACAATGTACAGTACAGGGAGAGACTGAACACGTGCAGAAATCATCGGCGCGTACAAACCGGAAGGGAAACTGGCTTGTTCGTCAACTGAGTGTGTGGTCATGAATAGATGCAAAAGTTTGGCAAACTTTTTGGTCGTAACCCGATTTGTACGTGTTCAGAGACGTTCGTGAACTGAGGTTCCACTGTATACTGTTAAGATCTCTTTATTTTAGTTAATCAAAAGTCCAGTGTCTTTCTTGTACAGTTGGAGACATTACTATAGCTCTCTTTATCTTCTGGAGAGGTCATTGCCTTTCTATTATTGTTTTATGAGGATGCAGTTGGCTCCTAGGCCACTTCATGTGCAGATTGATGATCAAGCCTTCCAGGAATATATTTTTTTGCAACAATTGTCTATTCCGTGTTTTCATGCTATAGTTTCATTTATATTGACTCCCTTTAGCAATTATGCAACCATGGAGGGTTCATCACACCCATATAAATTAAGAGGTTTATATCTCTGGATGTGCTTTCTGTGTTTAACTTTGCATGTTGTGTGGAGGTGCAGGGATTGGGTTTATCTATTGTTTGAAGATAGAGTTTTTTACTTTTACTGAGGATGTTTATGGCAGGTGCAAGTTTGGTATGACTTAGGATTTTTTCCAGGCCTGTCTTGGGTTGAATCAGGCTTGATAGGTCTTGTGATTGTGTGTGTTATATAAGCCTGTTGCTGTATTGGTTCCATAATATGGTAGGTACTTTTAATACTTATGCTTCAGTCTCTGTTTCTTCTGCATTTGCCACTAATGTTACAATTGTATTTTGGAACATTCAGGGTGAGGGGTACAAATTCAAGAAAGCTGCTATTCTTGGTAACTTGTGGTGCAAGTGCTTTAAAGTGGCCCCGCTACAGGTAACCAAACTGTTGGCTGACAACTGTTGGCTATTGTAATAGATGATAATTTGTTACTGCCTCTCATCTGCATAAAAACTCAAGAACAGTGATCTTGTTTCATTACATTTTACAAGCTCAGGTATTAAGTGTGAGTTCAGGTATGCTTGGGGAATTCTGTTATGTCACAAAAGCAAATTGTTTTCTGCTCCATGTATACTCCCACACCCCTATTAGTCTTCATTTCTCTTTTCAAATCAAATTCTACTTTCAATAGATTATAAAGTCATCCTCTACATGGATGCAAATGCCTTTACAAACCCATTATTCAACAGACTCCTGACTCAAATCCAAACAGCACATTCCCCTATTCAGTTTGCTGTTGATGCACATTTGCCTATGATCTAAACTTGATTGACGCTCTCCACCTACTTAATCTATTTGTCAATTCTTTCTGATTTTTTCCACACAAAATAATTTGTATTTCAGGGTTTTATTTGGCCAGTCGTTGTCTGCACTTCTGTTAAACTCAAGTCTGAAACATGCTTAATTCTCAGGTCATAAACCTGCTGTCCAATATGGCACACATACACCCTGATATTTAATAATAAACTCCTTTACAATTGGTGGCTGTCCCATTTCTTTTCCGCATTTGATAATTTTATTGGTTTACAGGCTCATTATTGTCCTGTGTACAGAGTATAGTAACATTTTTATTTGCACATGCTAATCAACATGTAGCACAATGCCATTCTCCAATGTCATGATTAGTGAGTATAACAACTTTACCTTGGAATGTCTGTCTTCCTTAACCTGAAAAATCTCAGGACATAATTATGTTACCATTATAATCAGAATGTTACATATTTATATTCTTTAGAACATTTAGGGTGTTCTGTAATAATCACTTGATGCAAGTTACATGAATGTGTATGTAATTTCCTCATGAGCACCTTCTATGTGGACATTGCCATTTTGAAGAGTATGTCTTCATCCAAGCATTTCTAATATAATGTCAATGTACCTCAAAATAGCATCATCTGTTGTATTGTAACTGAGCTACTGACTCCATATTTTTTGAGACAGTACTGCTTTGTGCGACATTCACACTGAGCTACAGATATTCCAGTCTCTTGTATCCAATCTTGCTGTTCCTTCCTCTTTTACACCTTCAACTCATATCTGTTCTTAGGACTTGCGAGACCCCTATCCTTTGTGCTTCTTTCAGATCCTTTGTGCGTTTTTTCTAATTAATCATCCTATTATTCAAATGTGTTTTTTGCTCTGTATGCTGGTTTGTGTAATGAATTTTACCGTACAATGAATTGTACCATACAAATCTATCTGACAACGTTTTCTCCATGTGCTTTCCTAGAAATCTTTTTTTCAAGAATATTGGTTCCTTGGCTAAGGGCAATAATCTTCAAAATATTCAATTCAAGATGCTCCAATTACCATGATCTTATGCCTTCTTTTTTGCCAAGTGAAAACTCTTAGATTTTTTTAACATATACTCTGATAGGCTCTCCAGAATTTTTGACTTTGGTCCTTTCTCACTAATGTTCTGTCTTCTATTTTATTCACCACTTCTTCTTCTTCCATAGCTGTACCCATTTTATATGTATTTATTTTTTTACCACTGTTCCCCCCTTTTCTCTTGGTCTTTCATGTACTAGATTTCTCTTCATTCTGAATTTCATTAGAGGCTGTTTTGTCTGGAACAGATTGCCATCGCCTTTTGTTTGATATCCGCTCTCCCTTTTTCCTTTAGTTTTTGAAAATTTACTTTTTTTATCTTGTTTTTCTTGAACTTTCAGTGGTGTGGATTAACAGGTCATCTGGCTTTACCATTGTAATATGGAATATTATGTTGCACCTAGACCAGAGCTGCTCACAGAGTCCTGTTAGCATCATCACTGACCTTCCTTCAAATTTTTGAACCCCTCCTGCTGACTGGGCTGCACTTCCCTTCTTAGCTTAACCAGCCTACTTATGTCATTTCATTTCCCCAACAGTGCTGAGCTGAGGGTGGGTGCTAGTTTATTTTACATTCAGTGTTCTTATTGTTTGCCTATAAGTCATGTTTTCAGGGTTTTGAAATTGTAAGCTACCTTTGTTTTTTGGTTTTTGTTATGTGTTAAGTCAATCTTTTAATGATGCACGGTTCCTGTAGTATTTTTTCTTATTTTATTTTCATATCTTATATTTCAAAACTATGATCAATCCAGTTGTAATTGGGAAAGGTTTAAAGAAACTCCATTATTCTATTGATGCAAATCTAAAGACATGTCTTTGAAATCCAAAAAGATGTTCTTTGTTATACGATTTGTTCAATCACCTACAGCCTGTAGCTAGTAAGCATAATTATATGGAGAGGGGTGGCTGTTGGGGTTACAGTATTGAAAAGACTAGGGAGCTGAAAGTGGTTTTGAAGTGGGATTCATTCTCAAAACACTTAAGACTCAATGGCTTAAAACAGTGAATTGTTAATTCTTATTTGAAGGAGAGTTCCAGTATCAGATAATGCTATAAGATATTATTACTTTTCTCAGTATAATAAAATAAAATGCATTATCAGTAATATAATTGTGTTTTAATTTCCTCTTTGCAGTATAAACAAGTGGAACAGTACATGTCCTTTCATAAACTGCCAGCTGATATGCGTCAGAAAATCCACGATTACTATGAACACCGCTATCAAGGGAAGATTTTTGATGAAGAAAATATTCTCAGTGAGCTAAATGATCCATTAAAAGAGGTAAAGTAGACACTATGGAGTAATTTATTTTTTATTTTTTTGATAAAGCAGATGAATTGATGTTAACGGCAGATGAGAGATGTGTTTCAAAATATTTGATTAAAAAGTGACATTTAAAAAGTTGACTATTATTTTTCAAAAAAGAAAAAGATCATAATATAAAAATAGATAGCTTTAACATGACTTCATTGACCTATTTTACATTACAGGATTCAAGTAAAATACAGCACAACAACATCTTTACCAGAACAACTGATTCATTATTTGCTTGAAATAAACATAAACACATTCTAGCATTGCATTTAACTATGTAATTAGTAATCTCATTGTATAGTAAGGTGACAGCAAAACAACAGCTTTTTATTTTTTTAAACTTTAGCTATTTAAAATGGAATAAGCTTCTGAAATAGTTTAACATAACCTAACAATCTCATACCAACTTAATCCAATTCAGAGCCCCAGGAGACCAGTCTATGCAGGCAGTCATTTATAGTATGTAGCTTAGTCACACCAATTTGGAATTGTCAATTAATCCAATCTACACATCTTTCAAAAGTGTTCAAACTCCACCTGGAGGACGACTGGGCATGGGATTTAAATCCAATACACCATATCTGTGAGGCAGCAGCACCTAACAGTATTCTACCACAGCACAGTATTTTCAAGTTGCATAACATTTATATAAACACTAATTTCTACTGTTATGCAGATCTAACATAGGTGAAAAGACACAGACTTACTTGTTCTTTGAACTGGAAGCTATCTGTAGTTTGGTAGCTACCTGTGCAGGAGACTGATAGCAATAAACAACCAATTACAACAACTAAAGGACAGTTCTAAAACAAACATGGAAATAAAAAAATTGCTGAAAATTTAAAATAAGGCTAATTTTCCTTTAATCTCTTAAGATTTGTCATAAACTATTTTGTATTCTGTCACTAATTAATACCTAGAAGACTCTATTTAATTGTGACACGACTTATGATCACCTATTCAGATTTCAAGATCAAGCAAGCTATGATGACCTCCCTTGAAAAATTTTGGAGAGTCAAATGCTGTCTGTATAATGATTTTCCTATTTTTCTGATTGTTTTCTGATGTATTTTTTTAACAATACCTTCTAAAGTTTGGTAAAGGTATATGAGGCAGGCACCATGTAAATGAAAAAATAATTTGAGAAGTGAACTCCCTTGGAAGAACCAATGTAGACAACAAAAGTTTTTTTTGGAAATGGAAGATGGTGTAATACATACTGTACGTTGTATGAGAGAAAACAATAGAACTGTAGCTGAAGGACTAAAAAACCAGGCAGAAACTGATACATCACAGAGCAGTTATGAAGCCTTACGGGGTACAAGATACAAATTTCCTGCTGATCCCTGTTTTGCATGAATTGTTCTTTTATCTCAAAAGTTGCACGGGAGGTCAGAGGTTTGGATGAATTTGTGTCAAAATCTCCATACTTGCGTGTCATAAATGTTATAGACAATTTTCATTTCATTTCAGCTTGATTTGTGTGTATTAAACATAATACACATGATTATGCACTGTCAAGAATAAACTGAATGCCAAATCAAAATCTTCTTCATTTTAAGGGCAAATATCAGACATCTCTTTTTGAAAAAATGGCAGATACATTTCAGAAAAAAGTCTTCAATTTTCATTCCCAAATTAGTATTGGATAAATAATTTCAGAGTTAATACAATTGTATAGAATAAAACAGGAAATGTGCAATATTTTTGAAACAGAATATATTCCTCCATGTAATAAACCTTAATCTAATTCCCTTTGAAATGATTAGAGAATCTTCAAACTTGCTTTAACAGTTTTTAATTAAATTGTCAGTTGCTTAGTTTTCTCAATATAACTGTTGTGCATGACTTGATAAAGTAATGATGGTGCAAGAAGGACGTCTTTGCAGCAGAAAAGAATCTCTAGCAATTATTTATTATGGTCTTTACCTTTGTAAAGCAAAACTTAAATACTAAATCTTAATTTCAGAACTTTTACTTAAGTACTTAATTCTTCTTCATCTTTCGGCTGTTCCTGTTAGGGGTTGCCACAACGGATCATCTTTTTGTGTTATTTTCCACATATTGATTTGACTAAATTTTACACCGGATGCCCTTCCTGACGTAACCCTCCTCATTATCTGGGCTTGGGACCAGCATCCCTAATATTAAAAGCAACTCAAAAATTATGAAAAATACAAAATGGTGCATAAAGCAATGCACGTTACTGAATCACTTTCCTCTAAGTTAAACCTTAAGTTATACTCATGTGAAAAGCAAATATACCCCATGAAAGGTTCAAGATCAATCATGAAAATAGTAAATAAAAAAGTTCAGCATCAATCATCAAAAATGCTATTATGCTAGTAGTTTCAAGAAATTGATTGTGTTTTATTTAATGTGAAGAAATACATTGAAAAAAACCAAAAACGTCAGTCAAGTTACAAGCTTCTGCAAATAAAACAAAGACAATTTCTCACATGATCAAAGAAAAGAACAAGTATAATTAAATTAATAAAATAAGCATATACAAGTAAAGAAACTTCAATATATTTAACTTTGTATATGTGAAAACGTTATGTATTAAGTTACGTTAATAAATGCATCATTAAATGCGAAGGCAGATGATCACTAAAAGTGTTCCAGATGCCATCCCCTGGCTATTTCAAGAAAGCGTATCTATTTCCCAGTCAATATTCCCAATTTTAAAGTAACACTGCAAAGCCTTTACACCTACTCATTTGAAACCCACTTATTTCAATCCAAGATCTATCCCAGCAGAACCAAGCACAGGGCGGGAACTAATCCTGAAAGCACTGCTAGCCCACTGCATGGCAGAGTTATGCACACACTATGTCAGTTTTTGGTTGGCTGTTAGCCAATAACTGGTATGAATTTGAATGTTAAATTGTGCATATTTTTTCAATGTGTATTATTATTGATATTATTTATCATTTTCTGTTGACACAGTTTTGTGCTTTCTTTACATGTTTGCAGCCACTGAGTATTGGTATACATTTTGATTTTGATCCCTGGTATCTTGCCTTTTTTATCTTCTGCTCACATCACTTTTGTCCTTTTTTAGATATACATTTCTAATATCACACATGTTTGAGATGGGAACCAGAGAACATGGAGGACAATTTAGATACCCATGGAAAAATATGCAGAATTCACAGAGGTATTGACCCAGCAGGGGTCTGAAACAAGAAATACATAGTTGTGAGGCAGCAGTGTCCACCATACCATATTGCCCACAGTCATAATGAGGTGTAGAGAAATTTACCAGAGTATATATGTAGATTTCTGAATTTATAATTATTATCTTCAACATTTATATTCAACATTTTATAAGTCTTAGTATTGCTATACAAATTCTCTCTTGATTTATATTTACCAATCATTAATTTTCAAACATAGCAATATCTATAAATTGATAAACTGCTTCATAAGACAGGTAGCCTGTAAACACTAAAAACATTTACATATCTAAAGTTAAAGAAATTGACACAAATGTAGCATTTGTAGCATAAATAAATCTAAATATTTGTTTATTCCCATGTTCTGCATTAAGTGTGCCAAGAATTCTGCACTAGAGCATACTCAGGGTAACTTCATTAGTCTGTGTAATCTCTAGCCAAGCTTGTCAGATAACTGTTAAATGAATGGAAGTTGCCAATTTGATTGTCTGAATGTGGTAAATTAATACACAGTTCATTATGCAGCAATAGACTCTTTTTGTAAGTATACATATGCAGATGAAATCTGAAGAATAAATATAGCAACAGAACAGACTAAATAGCACGGAGGCTATTGCTTAGTGCTGCTTCCCCATGGACTTAGTATCTTGGGTTCAAATCCTTTGACTGGTTATGGCTGTGTGCAGTTTACATATTCTTCCTTTCTGTTTTATTTTTTTTTTTCTTCAGGCACTTCAGTCTTCCTTTCACATCCCCAAAGTCATGGCAGTTCATTGGCTTTCCCAAATTAGCAGTGTGTGTGTGTGTGTGTGTGTGTCTGTGTGTGCATGTAAGTATGTGACCGACATGTTTTCCAGGCTGCTATCATGAATTTAATTGAGTTACAAAATGCTACTTTTTTAAATGACTTAAAATCTGTCTAGCTCCAGACAT
>JANRMT010062822.1:27838483-27867866 GCA_026402145.1 Polypterus bichir lapradei | reverse complement strand
AAATGCTACTTTTTTAAATGACTTAAAATCTGTCTAGCTCCAGACATTGTTTACTTTAGAATGTTAATTAAATAAATATACTTACAGTTATTTCAGTAAAACAAAGTAAGGTGATATACTTTATGCAAAGAAACATGACAGGCAGAATGTTGACAATTTATAACTCTTCATAATTTAAATCTGTGTAGATTTTCAGTGTTTATATTGTAATAAATAGCACAAAAAATATTAAGATGTCCAGCTGTAAAAGTGCAATTATTAATAGAGCTAAAAAGGAGACAAAAGCAGACTGGTTAGCTGGAGCTTGAATCTATCCTGGTCTCATAACTTAAATTAATCACCTAACTGATTCTTGTCCAAAAGTTCACTGACAGCCAATAAATTTGGCTTAATAGTATTAAAGTAATAGTAATCTAAAATAGGCTATCCTTTAATGGTCTTTTTCATTTTCAGAGATCAGTTGCCATAGGCTGGAAACCGCTGCAAGACTATGTACTATAGTCTGTTCACATCCATATGCTCAATATCTATCAGAACTCTATAATTTTAACTATATGTTGCATTTCTCTGTAGTATTTTTGGTAAAAAGAGATTCTTTATTAATATCACAATGGTATAAAACACAGCAGTACAGTTTAGAATTCAGAGTCCTTATGATTTTATGATTTGTTAAATGTCTGTCATCCTTTATCAAATAACATTTTTGGACTTTGACTAATTATAATTTCATTAGACTTCCAATGCTCCTTAAATTTACTTTTGAAAAATGTTATATTTTTTTCTCATAATTAACACAAAATCTGTGCAAAGGCTAATCACAACTTCCTGGTACTGTTATAAACATAACCCAAAGTTAACTGTCATTAAGGGCCTCTGAGACTGCAAGAAGAAAAGTTTATTGGGGCATTGACTAAGTCAGCAAACTGAAAAAAGGGGCACTACTCAACTTTCATTATCATGGAAAATGTGCAATTTGTAATCTGTTTTACACTTGTCATGTGAACATTATCTGTAAAATAAGCAAAGAACAAAGGCTGTTACTCTATAGATGCCTTTGTAAATAGTATCATTTTTAAACTGTTCTCAGTGCATGTTAGAAAACAGAAATGTGATACTCTTACTAGAGATGAGTTACATTAGTTAGCTTGCCAAGACATAATGAAACACTATATGATTAACTAATCGTTTAATATGGAAGACACCTGGTACAGGGAAAGTGCTGCATTTTAAATGAAGAAAAAATGGTATTTTCCTTCAATGGATGACAACTAATTTTAAAATGAATGTTTTGTGGAAACATTTAAAAATGAATGAAGATGGTATTGAAGAATTTTGATGTACCAATTCCTGCCTTAAAAAGTCATGAATTATTTGTTCCCAATTTGATTTCAGGTGTTGTACCTATGCCACCCTATATCATTGATGGCCAACACAACCTATAAAAAAAAGGTTAATTTTTTTCTAAATATAATAGTACAGGGTGCGCACAAAGTCCGTATACCCCTATCTTTAGGATCATTTACAGGAATAACCATGACAATTTGGTTCCTGTGGACATCAGCCCAAGTCTTCCCGGTATTTCGAGGTGTGTTTCCGACATCCTGTCTGGTGCTGCCACCTGCTGCCGCTCAAGAAATCGCAACAACATGGCGGTCATTCCAAGACGAAATGATGACACAAGTGTTTTCACGATCAAGGAGCATTTGGTGGCCACTGTGTGGGTTCATGAGCAGCCTGTTACTGGGAAATCGATCAAAAATGTCATGGATGACTTTGTTGTGCGTTTTGGGAAGGCATCGGCAACAAAGAGGACGTTGTTGCAGTGGGAGAAGAAAGCTTTTGCAACGGGCAGCGTCCAAGGTGCGCCGCGAAGTGGAAGACAATCCACAAGTCATGAAGCGTGTGCAGATGTGGCAGAGTCTGTCCAACGATCCCCAATGAAATCCACTCGTAAACATGCTGCTGAGTTGGGAATAGCGGAATCGACAATGCGAAAACAAGACTTGCAAATGAAATGTTGTGTCCATTGCACGTTTACGAGTTATCAGATGCTGACTTGGACAGGCGTCAGGAAGCTTGTGATCTGATACTGCAACAATTTCCAACAAATGCTGAGAAGGAAAAGGTTATGTTCTCTGACGAGTGCGCGATTTATCGCAGCTCCCGCAATCGAAACGTGTTTTCAAAATTCCTCCAAAAGATAGGGGTATACAGACTTTGCGCGCACCCTGTACATTTCTGTATATATAAAATCCAACATCTGTCTGTCTCTATGTCTGTCTGTTTACCACGAGAAAACTACTTAACGGATTTAGATCTGTTTTCTTTTCTATAATTTGTTAAACATTCTGGTTGATTTTGCAACTTCTCTCATTGCTCTATGTATCATAGTTCGCTTGCAGGAGCTATTTATTTGTGCAAATCCGAGAGACAAGCAGCGGGTGGGACCCTTCTCACTCACATGCCAGCCTTGAGGCGTACCTTACCTCCACTTAGCTAGTGAACGAGAGAACTACTTAACAGATTTAGATCGGGTTTTTTTCTATAATTTGCTTGAACACTCCAGTTGATTTTGCGACTTCTGTTATCGCACTAAGAATCATGGTTCGCTTGCCGGAGCAATATATTCGCGGTAATCCGAGACATTGGCTGTGGGCTGAGGGGAGGGGGAAGCATGACGTCATGAGTGGGGAGCTGGGTAGGGTCTTCTTTGCTGTCCTGTTTCACTACTACGTAGGTAGGCCGCGAAGGATGGCTAGTTTAGTATAAAAGCCACAAAATTAAATTAGGGTCATCTCTAACAATTAGGCAGAATCCTTAAGACCACCTGAACTTAACTGTAAACAGGGTGGTCCTTTCTGAAAAATAAAATCACAGTTTATTTCTTCTCCTTACTTTCTCTGACAAAAAAAGCTGAGTGCAATTCTACTCTAATATTCTACTGAATATTTACTTCACCTCACTTTTCACTAACATCCCGGAAAGTTTTATCAAGTACACTAGATTTGTAGTTACCTAACTTATTCCATCCATCCATCCATTTTCTTAATCCACTTATTCAGGGCAGGGTCATGGGAAAGCTGGAGCCTATCCCTGCAAGCATTGGGAGCAAGGCAGAAATAATCCCTGGATGAACCACCAGTTAATCACATGTTGGAGTTAAGGTTGCTTAGTTTTCTGTTTTTCATGTGCATTATTTTAATTTATTTTTTTTATCATGGTGAAGTAAGTGTGGCTCTGGTTAGCTCCATTTCATGCAGTTGTTGGCATAGCTATTACCATTTCATGTGTCTTGTTACTATGATGCTTCATGGTTCCTAATTACGTAATACATATGCCATGTGTTATGAATCTACATTTTTTTTACATTTTTGGCAATTAGTGTAGTACTTTACATTTTTTTATTATTATTATTGTAAATTACATTTTGAATTATTGGTTTCTTCCACTTTATCCATTCTGAGTACTGCTTTCAAGGACATTGATTTTTTATGAGTTGGTTTCACATCCATTGCTTTTCATGGGATTTGTGACCTGTGACACTATCTTACATCCCTCATAAAAATTGGCAGCATCCATTTTTAATCTCTTAATTGTCTACCAAACAGTCAGTCAGTCATTGTCCAACCTGCTATATCCTAACGAAGGGTCACAGGGTCTGCTGGAGCCAATCCCAACCAACATAGAGCACCAGGCACCTCAGGGCACACACACCCACACACCAAGCACACACTAGGGACAATTTAGGATCGCCAATGCACCTAACCCGCAGGTCTTTGAACTGTAAGAGGAAACCGGAGCACCTTGAGCAAACCCACACAGACACAGGGAGAACATGCAAACTCCACACAGGGAGGACCCAGGAAGCGAACCCAGGTCTCCTTACTGTGAGGCAGCAGCGCTATCACTTTTTTTCAATTTTTTTTTAAATTTTTATAAATTTTATTGATTTTATTGTAATCATTCCATACAAATAGATAAATTTTTACAAAAAACAGGATTGAAAACAAATTGACCCCCACCCCTGAGAATAGCTAATGGAGTAAAACTTAAAGCTTGTAAAAATACATAAATTGATGAGTTTAATAGGCGGAAAATGATAAATGGAGAAGAAAAAGAAATGGGAAGAGAATCTGTTTCCTCAGTGCTTTAAGAGCTTATTCTAAAATATTATTGATTAGATCCTTTCAGGTTTTGAAAAAGTTCTGCACAGATCCTCTAAGTGAGAATTAGATTTTTTCCAATTTCAAATAATATAAAACATCAGTTACCCACTGACTTAAAAGAGGAGAGTTAGGATTCTTCCAGTTTAGCAAAATAAGTCTGTGTGCTAATAGTGTAGTAAAGGCAATCACAGTTTGTTTGTCCTTCTCCACTTTAAGCCCATCTAGAAGAACACCAAACACAGCTGTTAATGGGTTAGGAGGGATTGTGACACCAAGGCTGTCTGAAAGGCACTTAAAATTTTTGTCCAGAATGATGTTAATTTGGTGCAGGCCCAAAACATGTGACCCAGTGAGGCTGGAACTTGATTGCAGCGTTCGCAGGTTAGCTCTAGCCCTGGAAAATTTTGGACAGTTTTTAAGTGAGACAGATGTGCTCGATATATAATTGTGAGTTGAATAATTGTATGCTTTGCGCATATGGAGCTAGAGTGAATTCTCTGCATTGCTACCTTCCACTTCTTTTCTGATATGTTGCGTGAAAGATCCTTTTCCCATTGTCCTCTTGGATCTTTGAAAGGGAAGGGCTGTAAAATAATATTATATATTGCAGAAATGCTGTCTGAGTCCTCGAAACTGAGCAATATTTTTTACAGCAGAGAGGAAGGTGAGAGATGAGGAAAATCAGGCAGGTTCTGTTTAACAAAGTTTCTAATTTGAAGATAGTGAAAGAAATGTGTAGCTGGAAAGTTAAATTTGGAATGTAATTGCTCATAGGATGCAAAGATGTTGTCTATATAAAGATCTCTAAGTAATTTAATCCCAAATGTTTTCCAGATATTAAAAACTGCATATGTTTGCGAGGGTTGAAAAAGGTGGTTCACAGATAAAAGATTCTCCGTCTTAAAATGCTTCCTACATTAGTTCCATATTCTGAGTGAGTGAAGTACAATTGGGTTATTAGTATATTGGCGATAACTTGCATTTATAGGGGCACAAAGCAGGGAGTATAGAGAAGTACTGCAGGATTTTATTTCTATTGCTCACCAAGCCTTGGTATGTTCATCTATTTGTGTCCAGGTTTTTATGTTTGCTGCCCAGTAATAAAACTGAAAGTTAGGTAGAGCCATGTCACCTTCTGCCTTAGGTCTTTGTAGGGTCACTCTGTGGATACGTGGATGTTTTTAGTTCCAAATAAATGAGGTTGTAGTTGAATCTAATTCCTTAAAAAATATATATATTGATGTACTGTATATCTGAATGTTTTGAAATAAAAAGAGAAGCTTAGGGAGGATATTCATCTTAACAACGTTAATTCTTCCAGCTAGAGTGAGATGAAGGGTTGACCATCTATGCAAGTCTTGCTTAATTTTTTCCATGCAGACAGCGAAATTTTGTTGATAAAGAGCTTTATTTTTACTTGTGATATTTACCCGTAGGTATTTAAATTTTGATCTGCAATGATAAAATGGAAGGTGTTCAATCTAATATTGTATGCTTGAGAATTCACTGGAAAGAGCACACTTTTATTCAAATTAATTCTGAGACCAGAAATCTTTTGAAATTCTGTAAATGCTATTTAGACTGTAGGCACAGTATTTTGTGGGTCTGATATATACAGTACCATACCATCTGCATATTGAGAAATTATCTGTTAAGGTCCTTCTCTGATAATCCCCAATATCTGATAAGCATTTCGACAGTGAACTGCCAGTGGTTCAATGGCGATTGCAAAAAGTAGTGGTGACAGGGGGCATCCTTGTCTGGTACCATGTTCTAGTTTAAAGTAGTCTAAACAAATGTTGTTAATACAAACTGAAGCTTCTGGATTGGTATACAGTAGTTTGATCCGTGCACAAATGTTCGGGCCAAACCCAAATTTCTCTAATGTAGTGAAAATGTAGTTCCATTCAATAATATCAAATACTTTTTCTGAATTCAACAATAATAATATCTCTGGGATGTTTGACTTTGCAGGTGGATATATTACATTAAACAGGCGTCGAAGATTGGAAGCTGTCAGCCTTTAATAAATTAAGTTTGATCTTGTGATGTTACTGAAGACAGCACTTTCTCCATTCTTCTAGCTAGGACTTTGGAGAGTATCTTAACATCATTATTCAGAAGTGAAATTGGTCTGTATGATGCACATTGTAATAAGTCCTTATTTTGTTTAGGGAAGGCAGTGATTAATGCTTGGTGAAAAGTTTGAGGTAGAATTTGGTTGTCTCTAGCTCCTGTAAATGTTGCTAATAAGTGAGTGGGGAATTCCTTATAAAATTCGACAGGGTAGCCATCAGGGACTGCTGCTTTCCCACTCTGAAGCGACGTTAAAGCATCTAGTAATTCTGATAGCGCCATAGGGTTATCCAATTCCTCTGCACTAAGAGTATCTATTTGTGGTATCTGTAATGTATCCAGAAATGCATTAGATTGTGTGTTGTCTTCTTTAAACTTGGTAGAATATAAGGATTTATAGTAGTCTCTAAATGTGTGCATTATATTTTTATGGTCAATGATTTTATCTCTGTTCGTGTTGGTGATTGCTGGGATTGCATTGCGAACTTCTTGCTTGCGGATTTGTTGAGCTAAGAGCTTATTAGCTTACTCTCCATGTTCATAGTAATGATGTCTTGATTTAAAAATGAGTTGTTCAGTTTCTTTGGTTGTTAAGAGGTTGAACTCTGAATGCAGAGCCTGCCTTTTCCTATGAAGAGCCTTACTTGGACACCTGGCATGTTCTTGATCTATTCTAGTAATTTTGCTGGTTAGCTCTGATACCTTCTTGGTTTCTAATTTATTTCTGTGGGAAAAATATGAAATAATCTGTCCTCTTAAGAAGGCCTTAAGAGTTTCCCAGAGTATTCCTGCAGAGACCTCTGAGGATGTATTTGTCTCTAGAAAGAAACAGATATATTATGTATAGTTCTCCTCTGCTAATGAGTATGTGGGGCATAATGATTTTAGCTCCAAGATCAGAGGGGCATGGTCGGAAATAACAATAGCGTTGTACTTGTGAGATTTAATCGTAGGCAAGAAATTATTATCTATAAAGAAATAATCAGTTCTTGAGTAGCAACGATGCACTGGTGAGTAGAAGGAATATGTTCTTAAGTTTGGGTTTAGAAACCTCCAGGGGTCTGATAAGTTGTGGTCAGTTAAAAACTGTGTAATTGTCTTTGTAGTGTTAGATGTCATCACCCCTGTGACAGGAGACCTATCTAAGAGTGGATTTAAAACACAATTAAAGTCCCCAGCCATTATAATTTTGTGAGTGTTCACATTGGGAATGGATGCAAATAGATTTTGCATGAATTCCCTATCATCGACATTGGGTGCATAAACATTTATCAAAATCACTTTACAGTTAAATAAATTGCCCATGACAATCGCATATCTCCCATCAGGATCAGATCCTACATCTGATGCTACAAATGAGACTGTTCTATGCATAAGAATTCCCACACCTCTAGTTTTCTTTGTAAAGCTGGAATGGAACATTTGGCCAGTCCAGTCTTTTTGCAGCCAGAACTGATCCTTGCTTAGTAAGTGGGTCTCTTGTAAAAATACTATTTTACTGTTTAGACCTGTTAGGTGCGAGAATAATTTCTTTCTCCTGAATTTGTGATTCAGGCCTTTAACATTCCAGCTCACAAAGTCAACTGTCCCATCATGGAGAGATTGACTGTGAATTTTGATGTCATTTTGTAGTCTTAACTGGAAGTGAGACAGCTTTAATCTTAATTACCAATTTTCCCATGAGTTGTTGAAATGCAGCCTGTTGTTACGTTGGTAATTATAAGGATTAAAAGGATAGATTAGATATAGCCTGCTCTCTTTCTCTCTCTCCCTCATCCCCCCATTTTGCCTCCCCACGTGAGGCTGGACCCCACTTTACAAAGTTCCAGTCCTCTGACATACCTAGAGACAGAGCATGTCCAAAACAAAACAAGCCCCCCAGCAGCGGCGTTTGAGGATTAAAAAGTAGAGATATCTATTGCTGATAAAGTCTAAATACTATAAGCATAAAATATAATCTTCAATAGTCTTGAAATATTAAGATAGTAAACCCAAGGAATGGTGTTAAAAAGTGGCCCTGGATAAGCATAGTAAACCCTAATGCAATAATAACAATAACAATAAACCAAGGGTATGATGTTAAACAGTCTCCTCTAGAATAGTAAAAAAAAAAAAAAAAAAAAAAAAAAAAAACTACTTTAATTTCTTCCACACATACGTGTATAATTGTAATTAAAACATAAATAGAAAGTGGCTGAGAAGAGAAAAGGATATATAATTATGGTACCAGTATTGTTGCAAGCGGATCAGACAGCAGGTAATATCTTCTTGCCATGCCATGACAGGATGCGACTCACTATCGTATTTCAAAAAAGTGTCTGGATCAGCTTTCTTAACTCCTTTTCTGCTTCCTCCATGGTGGAGAAGATGTAATATTTGTCTTGAATATCCAGTTTCAGTTTGGCAGGATGCAAGAGGCTGTATCTGATATCGGCTTTCCGTAACTGCTGTTTAATGTTGTAAAAAACGACACGTTTAGCAGCTGTTGAGGGTGAGAAATCAGGGAAAATATGAATGTGGTTATTTTCAAATATAATCTCTTGTTTCTGTCTGAGAAGTGACATTATATTAAGCTTAAATTGTAATCTCTCGAAGCGAACAATTAGAGTCCTAGATTTAGAGGTATTTCATCCACGTACAGTATGTGATAACCTGCCGCTATCTCGGTATCTGATTTAAAGTCCTTTCCAATTATTTTTGAGAATAGTTCAGCTACGAGTTTCACTGGGTTTGGACTTTAACGATTCTCAGGTAGACCTTCGATTCTAATATTATTCCTTCTGCATCCATCTTCCAGAGCCACAAGTCTGTCTCCAAGTTTTTTGCATTTGGAATTCGCAGCTGTAGAGGTGCCAGTCCATCTCAGAACACACTTACAAACACACCCACAGTAACTCATATCATGCCAATTGAAAGTCACCATTTAATCTAACACAGAGAAAGTGCACAAGCTCAAAACTGATAAGAATTGGGCTGGCTGTCGTACCAAGTCTCTGTAGCTGTGTGTGTAACCCCTGTGCTATTGATGTGAAAAAATTATATAAAGAACAGGAGTAAATACATCTACTAGTCCTCACATTGTATATGATTTTATTTTCCACTTTATTCAAATAAGCTTTGGTTCACCATTATTTTAAGAGAAAGAACTAGCTGTAATATGGTTGTTCAAAAGGTGAATGGATAAAGTGTAAAAAAAGACTCACTTCTCACTTTTATTTACCTGGACATTGTTCTGGCTGTTTCAGCAAAAAAAAAAAAAAATGATAGTACTCCAGAATATTTTTTCATCAATTTTTTTCAATTGTCTATTTAATAAACACAATTTTTTATTAATCAAGAGCTGAAAGTGATGAGGATTAGAAGTGCAGCTTAACTGAAATGTATTAAGTTATTGTATATACATAGTGCAATAGGTAAAAAGGGTGCTCAAAATGCTTAAAAAATTAAAAATTCCATTGGAATTCTCCAGCATTTTATTACAGTTTTCTCCTTATTTTATTCAAACATGTCTTTACATTCCTTTGTGCATAACCTGAAAACTGACCTATTCTAAAATGTAGTCTGATGTCAAAATATATATTTATGTAACTGTTTTTATCTGAATACTAGGTTTTCATCTTTAATGTCTGTGCTATTTAAAGTACAATGATACTGTTATATTTTATTCTGTAACTATGCAAAAATGTAAATTTTACAGCTATTTATGGAACGGTTCAAATGTTAGGAATTTCTTAAGGCAAGTGCTAAGTATCATATAATTATTTCACCTCTTACAGTGAGAAGACTTCGTTTGGATGCTGTGATTGCTTTGATTTAATATCTGCCTTCATGTGCTGTTTATATGTTATACTAATAAAATATTCATGGTAGCAAATGATATTTATTTTGCAAGATCAAAAGGACGATATCTGTTATCTTAAATGATTTCATGAAGAAATGCCAGTTGACAGTTTCACATTTTAATCAAAACAACATCAATGAGACACCAGGTTCCTTTGGTATATTATAAGGTAGCAACTACTAGGTCTGTGGGTCTTTTTAAAGTTTTCTATTTCAGGATTAATTTGACGAAATGCAATACCGTCTGAACTTGAATATTATGTAACTGTAAAAACTAATTGATAATTAAACAAATTTATAAATATATGTTAAAATATTTGTAGGCAGGAGTCCTTCATATGAACAAAGGTCTATGGTGTCACCAATAGCTCCTCCATCATCTGCAACCTACTATCATAAACATTCCTCCTGTCTCTGAAACATTCCAAGGTATATTGTATGATTATTTCACCTAAAACAATATCTACCTTGATATAAAATACCATATAGTTTAAAAACATGTCCAAAACAGGTGATATAATTCCCAAATGCTCTAACAAAAATATGTAACTGCCAGAGTCTGTTCTTACAAACATGTGAAACTATATTTTACAAATCATAAGTACTAGGGTGTTGTACCGTGCTAGCCATTATAAATGTAGAGAAAAGCAAAGCAAAATGACACCTTTTATTGGCTAACTAAAAAGATTACAATATGCAAGCTTTCGTGGCAACTCAGGCCCCTTCTTCACGTTTACATCTTGCCTGAAGAAGGGGCCTGAGTTGCCTCGAAAGCTTGCATATTGTAATCTTTTTAGTTAGCCAATAAAAGGTGTCATTTTGCTTGGCTTTTCTTTGCAAATCATAATTTGCAGTTGAAGTATTTTACTAACCTCTCAGTGATGTTTTTTTGAAAAATACTTTTCATGAATGAGTGATCCATCGAAGCAATACCTAAACAGTGGTGCGAAATGAACATTTTTGTTTTACAGATTGATGTTTATTTTTTTTCCAGAGTTTAATATAGAATGTGTGCAAATTGTAACACTGAATTATAAGAAAACAATTTGATTAATTTGTCTCTTTTCTTGTTTTTAATTTGTAGGAAATTGTTAACTTTAACTGTCGGAAACTGGTTGCCACCATGCCCTTGTTTGCTAATGCGGATCCAAACTTTGTAACAGGAATGCTGAGTAAGCTAAAGTTTGAAGTATTCCAGCCAAATGATTACATCATCCGAGAAGGGACAGTTGGAAAGAAAATGTACTTCATCCAGCATGGTGTTGCCAGTGTAATTACCAAGTTAAATAAGGAGATGAAGCTGACGGATGGTTCTTATTTTGGAGGTTAGTAATATAAATTTATACATAATCAGGCACAGTGTGTTTTGTTAAAATCATTAAGGACTTGCACTGTAAAAACTTGATTTAAAAGAAAAGAAAATGCTAAAAAGTACAATGATCCTAAAACTCACCTAATGAATTTTAATGTTTTATGTGATGAATTGTAATCAAAAAGGTATCTCTGTCACTGTATGAAAGGAAATAGATAGATAGATAGATCGATAGATAGATAGATAGATCATTATTTGTTCAATAGGAAAGTTTAGCAGACAGCAACCTTTAAAAGGGTATATTTTCAATTTCCCATTTCAACAGCGGCAGTGCCCCTCCCTCAGCGGAGACCTGGCATCTTCCAGTACTCTAAGCAGGCAACGTTCCCCCTTTCAACCGGCACCCTGGCAGCTGAAAGCTCGGCACCTGCTCCACAGAATTTGCGTCTTCTCTTTTAGGGTGTCCAATGGGACCGCTCGCACCCCCGTCTTCCCTGCTGATATCAGGGTTTCCCTCTGCCACTGCAGAGGGCGCCCCGTCACTGTACGTGAGCTCACGTCTTTTCCTGTTGGAAGAGCCGGCTTTCCTCCTCTGGGTCCTCCTTCTTCTCTGGGGCACGCTGACGGTTTGAGTCTCCCTATGGGAAAGGAAGAGACCCGGTGCCATCTGTTCCCTGTAGAGCGATGTGAGACTGACGCTGATTCTGGGAGTACAGCCCTTAGACCCCCGGCATTCATCAGTGGCCATCTTTGCTCTGCCTCCACCACACGATCAGCCCTCAATGTCGTGTTCACATTTGGAGGTGAGGCTACTTGATCACCGGAACCGAATGATACCAGGACCTTTTCGCACACCTCTCCATTTCGCTTTATGGCACAGGTATTACCTACCTGCACCGCCACATCCCCCTGGCCGGAGAATCCAGCGCCACACCGCTTAGTCCACTGTCGCAGTGTCTTCAGAGGCGCGATCGCCTTCCCCTCCAGCTCGTCTATCAACTCTTGGAGTGCGTGTATCACCCGGGGAAGTGACTTGGCGGTCCAAAGGCAATCCACCGGCTCGCGCCAAGCCGCAAACAGCAAAGGAACCCGCAGCGCAAAGCCTTCTTCCCAGCTCTATCAGGTTCTCCCATGGCTCAGGATGGACATTTGTTGGTCCTGCCTCTGACCAATCATTGGCGGGAACACAACACACACCATCCAATCCTTTGCCAGCCTCAGGGAGGGACTTCTGGTTCCCCGTCATCTCCTGCCGCAGTTTCTTGAGACATAGCGATTCCTCCTCTTTTCTTAGCATTGCCACTCCGGCATCATTCCCTGGATTGGAAGTGACGCATGAGCACTCGGAAGTACTCTGGGCATCCCTGGAAGGTCCTCCCCAACCCTCCCAGGTGTGGCAGAAGAGCAGACATTACGGGCTCTATGAGGCTTGGGGTGCCCCCTGGCGGCCCCAATGGGTTTGAGCCTCCACGCACCATCCCCGTGGTCCCCTCACTAACCAGGGCGGTTGCCCCCTTGTGGCCCGGGGGATTTATAGTCTGCCTCCCCGTCCTTCCAGACCTCCCGGCTGGGTCTGACACCCCCAGCCGCCTGCGAGAACCTGAATTTAAAAGTTCACAACATCTAAAAGATGGTATAGATTAACTGATACACTACTTAAGGTCAATTTTCAAATGTGTACAAATAATTGTATGTGGTTCGATTAACAAGTAAATGGATGCTTGGATTTGTGTAATATTTTTATTTTCTCAGAAAACGTTACATTTAGGATTAGCTTTCAAAGAAAGCCTTTGTCTCTAGCAGTTTATAACAGTGTATTCCTTACTTCTTATCACTCTGGACGGAACTGAGCATGTCTTATGTTTTTGTCCAACAGCAGATGCAATTTGAAAGCGAGGCACTGATTTAGCCTGTTACATTATTTTGGAACAACACATACAATCTGTAAATTAAACATTATCAAAAAAAACTGAACCAGTGTGAGTAATGGTTTTGATCTTCTAATAGCACTTGTAGTGGTTAAGGAGTAGTGGTAGAGTATGACTGCCACAATGCATTCCTTGCCACATAGTTATGCTTTCAGTTTTATGTTAGGTAAGTTTGGCTTACAAAGTCCAATCACTAAAATGCATTGAAATAATTGATGTATTTTTTGGTGAGAAATATACATACTAGCTTTCATAATTGAGAAACAATTTTAGGGCCCCACCTTTCAGTAACCACCAAACGTCAGGGTGAGAAACTAAGCATTTCTGGTATTTGCACAGATTTACTCATAACTGAAAAAACATAAGGAAATGATTAAGTCTGGCAATTGTTTCTTCATTCGTAGTATCACAGAGTTACTGTATATAAGCTTACATTTAAATATATCTTCTTTTGCTTAAGCTTTGAAATCTAACAGCCCAATCACTAATCGTGCCTAATTCATATCAGCTTCAACACTCAGTTATCAGTCCAGTTTATCTGTAGAGCAGCCATTCAATGTCTTAAAAAGTTAAAAAGTTGCTGTTGATAGTGAAAACACACACATTATATCCATCCATCCATTATCCAACTATATCCTCATTCAAATTATTTTAAAGACCCATTGCATATACAGTAGAAAAAACAGCTTGATGTCTATGTCTAAAAACTGCCCTTCAAAATCAGCAACTTCATCATTGCTTAGACTTGTGATAGTGTTGTCCCAAAAAGGGGAACTTTGTCCTTTTATTGACTGGTGCCGTCAGCTAAAACATAGCATACAACTAAATTCTCAAACATACATAATCCAATTCAGTTGCATGGGATCTAGATTCTATCTTGGCAGCATCAGGAAAAAGGCATTAATCAGCCATGGATGCAGAGCACTCTCTCACACACACACACTTACACACAGAGCTAATTTATCAGACTCGTTTAAGGAAGACCAGAGCATGCAGTGATAAATTCATGCACAGGTGATAAGAATGCAGGAACTCCACACACAGCAACTGGGCATGTGAATCAAAACTAAGATGATTAATCCATGTAGCAGCAGTGCTAACCACTACAGTAGAGGACAATGCAAATATTCTTTACAACATGTAAGGCTTATTCCTCATCAGTAGTAAATAGCTTCTTAGCTTTATGTGCTTGAAACAGTGCCACACATTTATTGAAAGGGTTGTCTCAAGATTTTGTGATTTACCATCTAATCCCTATTTTTTTCTCAAATAACTGAATTACCACATTTATTTATTTGCTAGCTTTTCATCCACACAACACAGTCAGTATTTACTGAATGCGAGTGGAGCCCCATCCCCTGCCATGCATGCTTATTTAATGCACACTCCTTTGATTTTTCTATCTTAAAACTTTGGCATCTTCATCCTAATTGGAGCTGTTTTGTTTCTGTTTGATTGTGCCACCATCGGCACTAATGCTCTTGCTGTTTGGACGTTAGGTATCCACATTTTCATTCACTACATTTTTGCAACTCAGCAGGAAGCACCATGCAGTAAGCTGCCATTTCATGGCTTTATGTTTCGTAACTGCTGACTCACTATACACAAGAATTAAAAAAAGAAACATATTGAAGAAATATCCCATTGATATGTTAATATCAAATGTATTTGAATGTGCATTGCAGAATGAGTATATGAAAAGCTTAAATTTCCCCCATTCAGTGTCACAATGTGTGTAATTTTTATGTTTATCATCTAACTTGGCCAAACCATTGGATCAAAATTGAACTGAAAATTTCAAATCTGTCCACTCTGCAAAAGGACACATTGTAAGGCATCAAGGGGCCTTGCCTATCCCCCAGGTTTAATAATGATAACAGTAACAGTATATTGCCCCATTGCCATGATTAAAATGCTCTCAGCTTGGACACCATGAGGAAGAGCAGGAGCGAACTGTGTCAGATATATTAGGATTTTTCAAGTTACCATCTTCTTCTTCTTCTTTCAGCTACTCTCGTTAGGGGTTGCCACAGTAGAACATCTTCTTCCATATCTTTCTGTCCTCTGCATCTTGCTCTGTCACACCCATCACCTGCATGTCCTCTCTCACCACATCCATAAACCTTCTCTTAGGCCTTCCTCTTTTCCTCTTCCCTGGCAGCTCTATCCTTAGCATCCTTCTCCCAATATACCCAAGATCTCTCCTCTGCACATGTCCATACCAACGCAATCTCGCCTTGACTTTGTCTCCCAACTGTCTAACTTGAGCTGACCCTCTAATGTACTCATTTCTAATCTTATCCATCCTCATCACACCCAATGCAAATCTTAACATCTTTAACTCTGCTACCTCCAGCTTTGTCTCCTGCTTTCTGGCCAGTGCCACCGTCTCCAACCCATATAACATAGCTGGTCTCACTACCATCCTGCAGACCTTTCCCTTTCACTCTTGCTGATACTCGTCTGTCACAAATTACTCCTGACACTCTTCTCCATCCATCTAACTTGGTCTTATTCACAAATCACTTGCCAGATTATTCTATTCATATTTTTCAATTGAAACTAATACAGGTAGTCCCCAGGTTACGGACATCCGACCTACGACTTACAAACGAGGCCACAGTTCCAACGCATGCGCCTCAGTAACTGCCGCTACGTCATATTCAGCCTGGGGATGCTGCAAGTGGTGGCTGGAGGGGGGCGATTTCGCTGCTTGCGCAGTGTAGTGTCCCTCGGGTGGCTCCTGGCAGCAAGCGGTGACCTGTGGTCCATAGTCACCGGGGCCACAGCTATCGCTCGTGTGCAGGACGATGGTTCGCTGCCTGCCCACTACCACTAACACAGCTACTGCTCCTGACTGGACACAGGCTGGATGGAGCGGAGGGGGACGTTTCACTGCCTGTCCAGCACATATGGCTGGTAATGCTGCAAGTGCTGACCCGGTTGTAGCCGAACGGAGGCCATTGAGGGTGAACAGGGCGGCGGGGGTAGCATTGTAGTGTGCCTCGGATGGCTGCCTGTTGAATTGGGGTTGGGCGATTCACTACACTCCTTTGGCCACATCGTATTTATTCTCGTTGGGTGGACGCTGCAGGCAGCATACTGTAGTGGAGGTGACTGTGTGTTGGGCGAGTGATGAACCCCGCCTCCCGCTGCCCCAAGTCATTCTCAATAGCATGCCTGTTTGTACTGTTACGCACATAGCAGGAAGAAGTCCCTTGTCAGTACATCAGACGTGTTGATGGGTGCCTTCCTGTTGTGATTGCGTGGACAGTGCTGTGCAGAAGAGCTCATCTTAACCTTTTGTCTTCATCCTTCAAGAATGTCTCTTAAACACAGATCTGAAGCAAGTGCTGGTGATACAGTAAAGAAGAGAAAACCCATCAACATTGAAAATAAAGTAGAAATAATAACATCAGAGAGGGGTGAAACTCCATCATTCATTGGCAGAGCACTTGGTTACAATCAGTCAACAATAGCATTTATTAAAATAATGTACCTGTTCCGACTTACATACAAATTCAATTTAAATGCAAACCTACAGTCCCTATCTTGTATGTAACCTGGGGAATGCCTGTAATCATTTTTAGCAAAATAAGGAGGTTCTCTGTGCAACCTAAAAGAGCAGGCTTTTTATTTGAACCTCCCTTTGGAGCTCCTTTTTTGGTAACATTTTAGTGGTAACTTGAAGAGAAGGACAGGCAATTATGGCACATAATGTGGCCTGTTTTAAATGTGACTACATAATAATGCTCCAGTGTGGCTTTGCTTATCAGATATTTGTTTTAATCTAACCCGTGACCAGTAAAACCCATTTTCCATAATACTTTCTTGCATCTGATTTTCTAAAATTATGAAACCAAGTATGAGTCATAACTTGTTTGAGTCATACTCGTATTGCATAATCTGTATGTCAGGTCAGCCAGTCATATGCTCACAACATCTGAAACACATGATTTTCTGTCCCTTTTTTTCTACTCTTAAAGTTTTTTATGTTGGCCTAGGTCTCTTTCTCATGGGTGGGGGTTGATTTGAATTTAGTTTTGTCAAGTTTGACTTGCTTGTATGAAATATTACTGGTTTTTAATAAATTCAATAAAATGTTAAAAAAAAAAAAATTATGTTCCATTTTACAGCTGTTTTACTGTAGAAAAAAATGTGTTTTTTTATGAAAAGGTATTGTAAAATCATTATTTGCTCTCTATTATTCTTCCTCCGTATGCCTTGAGTTATGTTACTCCAGACAGGGCTTGTCCTGAAAGTTTGTGATCCCTTTCAATGTTCTCTTGAAGATATTGTCCAATAATGCAGTAGGCCCAAATAATTATTTTATGCTTAATGTTACACCAGACACCGATAAAGACAGTTCAACCAAATTGTCTAACTTATCATAAGAAACTGTGATGAAAATTAAATGAGGACTTGAAAGATGTGCACCATGACATAAGATCTTGTGGTTTTAGCAATACATTGTACTCATGTCTTTGAAAATTCACTTGACCACATATAAAAATTGCAACAATATGTACAGTTAGGTCCATAAATATTTGGACAGAGACAACGTTTTTTTAATTTTGGTTCTGTACATTACCACAATGAATTTTAAATGAAACAACTCAGATGCAGTTGAAGTGCAGACTTTCAGCTTTAATTCAGTGGATTGAACAAAAAGATTGCATAAAAATGTGAGGCAAATAAAGCATTTTTTTAACACAATCCCTTCATTTCAGGGGCTCAAAAGTAATTGGACAATTGACTCAAAGGCTATTTCATGGGCAGGTATGGGCAAGTCTGTCATTATGTCATTATCAATTAAGCAGATAAAAGGCCTGGAGTTGATTTGAGGTGTTGTGCTTGCATGTGGAAGATTTTGCTGTGAACAGACAACATGTGGTCAAAGGAGCTCTCCATACAGGTGAAAGAAGCCATCCTTAAGCTGCGAAAACAGAAAAAACCCATCCAAGAAATTGCTACAATATTACGAGTGGCAAAATCTACAGTTTGGTACATCCTGAGAAAGAAAGCAAGCACTGGTGAACTCAGCTACGCAAAAAGACCTGGACGTCCACGGAAGACAACAGTGGTGGATGATAGCAGAATCATTTCCGTGTAGAAGAGAATCCCCTTCACAACAGCCAACCAAGTGAACAACAATCTCCAAGGGGTAGGCATATCGATATCCAAGTTTACCATAAAGAGAAGACTGCATGAAAGTAAATACAGAGGGTGCACTGCAAGGTGCAAGCCACTCATAAGCCTCAAGAATAGAAAGCCTAGATTGGACTTTGCTAAAGAACATCCAAAAAAGCCAGCACAGTTCTGGAAAAGCATTCTTTGGACAGATGAAACCAAGATCAACCTCTACCAGAATGATGGCAAGAAAAAAGTATGGAGAAGGCGTGGAACAGCTCATTATCCAAAGCATACCACATCATCTGTAAAACACGGTGGAGGCAGTGTGATGGCTTGGGCGTGCATGGCTGCCAGTGGCACTGGGACACTAGTGTTTATTGATGATGTGACACAGGACAGAAGCAGCCGAATGAATTCTGAGGTGTTCAGAGACATACTGTTTGCTCAAATCCAGCTAAATGCAGTCAAATTGATTGGGTGGTGTTTCATGATACAGATGGACAATGACCCAAAACATACAGCCAAAGCAACCCAGGAGTTTATTAAAGCAAAGAAGTGGAAAATTATTGAATGGCCAAGTCAGTCACCTGATCTTAACCCAATTGAGCATGTATTTCACTTGTTGAAGACTAAACTTCAGACAGAAAGGCCTACAAACAAACAGCAACTGAAAGCCGCTGCAGTAAAGGCCTGGCAGAGCATTAAAAAGGAGGAAACCCAGCATCTGGTGATGTCCATGAGTTCAAGACTTCAGGCTGTCATTGCCAGCAAAGGGGTTTCAACCAAGTATTACAAATGAACATTTTATTTCCAGTTATTTAATTAGTCCAATTACTTTTGAGCCCCTGAAATAAAGGGATTGTGTTAAAAAAATGCTTTAGTTGCCTCACATTTTTATGCAATCTTTTTGTTCAACCCACTGAATTAAAGCTGAAAGTCTGCACTTCAACTGCATCTGAGTTGTTTCTTTTACAGTTCATTGTGGTAATGTACACAACCAAAATTAGAAAAAAGATGTCTCTGTCCAAATATTTATGGACCTAATTGTATATTCTTTTAAAATTTCTGGAAGCATAAAAAAACATTAAACAGTAAGAGTCGTGTAGTGATAAGAAGTCAGCCAACCAACTGTAACTAGCTCTCCATATGGTCTGTGATATTTTTAACCTTAGCAGTTAAGCATTACTGAGATCAGCTTTTCCTTTGCCAGCATCTGACATTTTAAAGTTGCATTTTGCATTTGCAATGGATATTTAATTTAGGCTAAAAGTACAAAATTTTTAAAGGTTTTATCTGCATATCATAGAAAAAAACACAAATGTATTTGTTTTATCAATTGCAACACATTTTCTTACATTTTATTATGTTAAGTAATAATGGCCCTTTATATGCACCGTTTTAATGTCATCTTCAATGGACAGGCTGTGCAGTAACATGACTGTGCAGCAGGTCACACTTCAATGTGCAGCCAAACAGAAACATGGTTAACACCTTCAAAGCCATTTGTTGTATTCAATGTTTTTGAATGCTGCAGAAAGAATTAATTATGAATTCTGTTATATGTATTACGTTGTATTCTGTGAACATATCAAGAAAAACAAACATCTCCTAAGGTACAGTCTTCTGTTAATGTGAAATGGATATAGTACATCACAATGAAATTAACTTGCACTTAATATTATATGGAATATTTACTAATCCTCATTACTTAAAAAGTGAAATTTAAAATAAATAGGAGACTGAAATACTTATTAGTACAATAGAAACTCAATTACAAAAAATAATTAATATTATATGGAATATTTACTAATCCTCATTACTTAAAAAGTGAAATTTAAAATAAATAGGAGACTGAAATACTTATTAGTACAATAGAAACTCAATTACAAAAAATAATTCTGCTTATTATGAATTGAAGATTGTCACATACCATTCAAAATGATCACACAATAAGACAAAGAAAATCAGACTTTTTCTGGTTTTATTCATGTATTGTGCCCTGGAACATCCAAGTGAAGACAGAAAATAAAAACTCTGAGAAAAAGAAAATAATAAATTGTATGACAAGGAGAACACTGAGTTAGTCATTAGTAGATGTGCCGTTCACTTTAATTATAGCCTTAGCACTTTGTTTGGGTATACCTCTACCAGCTTTGCACACCTAGAAGGATGACTATTTGCCCAGCGTTCCTTAAAGATTGTTCAAGCTCAGTCCTCCTGTAGGGTAACCATTGATGGACTGCTCTATTCAAGTTATTTAAAATAATTTCTGTCGGGCTTAGGTGAGCACTCAGACTAGACCACTAGGTGAACCATCTTCCAATTTTCAATTTCCCACCTAATGACTGTAGGTTTTCTTCAGGATATTTGCCTGTATTTTGCAACACCCACCGCCACTCCAGTCTTGACAAGTTTCCAGTCTCAGGTGAAGAGAAACACCCTCACAACAGTATTATCAGGATGTGGGAACTTTTTATAAATTTTTACAGGTTATTTTCTGGCTCTAGTATTGAGCTGTTGTTATTGGACAGAGAAATCTGACAAAATTGTTTTTCCAATTCAATGCTTCATTCTAAAGATAATTTTTGATTTAGGCCATTTTCCGCTGTCATTTTGTTTTTTGTTCAGTTGCACTAAATTGCCCGGTTCTGCCCAGTAAGGGACCTAGATTCAGAGTTTGTGAGCCTCTCAGTCATTATTCAACAGGATAAAAGGGTCATTCCAGTTCATTTCCTTATCCAGCTACTTGGATTCCAAAACTCTTCTTAACGCTTTAATTTTGTCACTTTGTGTTTGATTCTTTACTGATTTTGAACTCTGTTCTTGTATCGCAGGTTATGGCTTTGGTAATTTGTTTATTTTTGTTGTCCTGGTTCAGACCTCTGCTTCATTTATGCTTTTTCTCTACATCTCTTCTTCTAGTCGTTCTCATTTTCTCTCACCCTGTGGGCGGAATAAGTATGCTGCTACACTTTAGGAATTGTATTTTTTTAAATGGAAGATATATTATGTAAGTACAAGGCTAATTTGTTGATGGTCTTCACCGTTTCATAGTTAATTTATGAGTATACTGTAAATACCTTCTTTCCGGCTGAGGTCCAACAGTATGTTGCAGATTTTCCACACACTACAATGAAGATAACAGAGCATTCTGAACAAGTCAGGAATAGTTTTAATCAGTGAAATTTCTCAAATAGTTTTTCACAGCAAATTAGCTGTGTTAATGGGTGATCTTGTTCACCAAATATTTTTTTAGAACTTCACCATGTGACCTGCTCAGATGAACATTTGTTTTCCCAGAGCCCAATAATGCTTTGCAAGGCCAGTGTGTCATTACTGAGCTGTAGCAGCCATACACAGAAATTTCATGCATGCATATGGCAAGAGTACTCCACCTCAAATTATATGTTGCTGCTCAATCTGTTTCATATATGTTTAGTGTTATTACACCAGCTACATTTGCACTCCACATGAGATTAAAAAAAAAAGATTTATAAAAAAAAAACACTGGAAGCTCAAACAGGAAAGTGATAGCATGGAATAGAGCAAACCAGTCTTCAATTATCTAATAGCTGGAGCCACAGCCCATTGAACAGTTGTGTGGTGGGTACAAGCTAAATGAATGTTCAGTTAGCCACGTGGTGCAACATAGTGTCAAAACAAACCTTAAATTCTGAGAAACAATAATAGTAATAAAAGATTTATTACTTTATATAAGGTGTTTCTATCTTCATGATGGAAGAAAAAATGCAAAGCATCTGCACAGATTGATTGGAAACAAAAAAGTCTGCCAGCTACATCTGATCTATCTGTGAGAATACTTCTTACTTTTAATTTCTGTAGTGTGCGTTCCAGAACTCTAAGTCTGCTTTGCACTACACACATCAGGACACAGCAATCAGTGCTCCAAAGACTGGATCGCTGTGACAATGAGATATATATAAATATATAGTTCTTGGAGGAACTTATGAGAAATTGCACAATTAAAATCCTCTCAAACCAGTTTGACCTCCTCTTCCCTTTTGATTTCAATGCATTTCACTGAATTTGTCAAACTATCAAAACATATCTTCAATTTCACTCTGAAGCAAACTTCACAGGAGTTGTGCATCACTAGTCAAGAATATAATTACAGAGAAACACAGATCTGGGAAATGCTACAAAATCTCAAAGACACTGAGACACCTCAGAGCTTAATGCTTTCCATCATGTGTATCTTGTAAAAATATGAATCTAAAAGCACACTGCCAAGGTCAGCCCAGAATATTGCCAAGATGGGGCAGAAAGTGGAAAGTTTTAGTTTGACCACTAAGAAGCCAGGTACACCATCCTCACTGTAGTATGTTGTGGTGGCAGCATTATGCTGTGGTAATCCTTTTTAGGAGCAGAAACCGATAACCTTGTCAGGACTGATGAAGATGTATTTTGCACAATGCAGATAAATCCTGGAGGAAAACCTGCTTCCCCCTCCCTGAAAGCTTAGGACAATGAGCCAACTTCCACAGCAACAATGGAGTGGCTTAAAATAAAGGAAATCAGTGTCCTTCAGTGGCCCAATGAGAGTCAGTTCCTTAGTCCTATTGAACATCTGTGACAAGACCTTAAAATTGTTGGCCACCACTACTCCTCAAATAATCGGGCAAAGCTGGAGCAATTTTGCAAGGAAGAATGGTCAAACATTGTTCTATGACATTGTTCAAAATTAATAGAGACTTATTCAGAAGGGCAGCTTACTGTAATAGCTGTGAGAAGTGATTCGACAAAGTACTGAACAGAGGGCATGAATACATAAAAGCTGTTGACATTTAATTTCTTAATGGTTTACAATTTACTTTCTTTTTGGGGCATATTTACAAATAAATATTCACAGTCAATTTTATTGAAATCTCAGGTTTTGATAATAAATAATGTTAAAAAAAGATGGTAGGAGCTCATGTTTTGGCCTTATTTGATCAGTCATAATGTTGCTTTTAGAAGAATTCCTTTTTTACCACCACCACCCGTATAGCTTACGATATTGTCATATGTTCATAATGACCAGACTTTATGATAAAGTTCAATAGCTTCTTCAAAGTTGCTATTGGCCACTTGGTAGCATTTCTGTTCAGTCTCCTTCTTGCTTGGAAATCTCGATTGAAGGTATGTCCAGCACTAAATGAGACCTGGGTGGTGCTAGATGCTTTACAACTTCTCAATGCTAATTTTGATAGTGCTCCATAGATAGTTAAAGTCTTTAAAACTCTTTTATACTCATCTCCTCGCTTGTGCCTTTTCATAACTTTACCCCAAAAACTTTTGGAATTGGATTATTTCCTTTGAAATATACTTTTAAGCAGTGGACTCCTCTAGAAACAGCTACTTTTATTCTAATCTAATCAAAATCACCACAATTGATTATATTCAGAAGATTGTGTTGTGTGATCCATAAGGTCATACCTGAGCAAATTTGAAAAAGCAATAGTAAGAGGAGTGGTGTTTACTTATACAAATAATTTATTTTACTGTAAAAGTAATTATTTTATGAATATTTCAGAATTTTATTTTAATAAACTAGCCGACGACCGCCGTAGCATACAGCGGTGTAAGAATAGGAACGGAAAACGGTGAGAAAGGAATTCAGAAATCAAGAAGAAATAAATACTTCTTGAAAGACGCAGTGTGCATGTAGAATTTCCGGCCATGTAGGATTACGTGTGAAAGTGATAAATAAATCAGGCGTTCCGAATTTACATACTATGGCCATGGCATCCTGATAGTTTTGTTGCATGTATCTTGGACTTGCTGGAAATGTGGACGGTAATATGATCATTTTCCCTACACATACGTTGTTATTTTCAGCATTTGCTTGCAGTGTGTCTGTATTCAAACATTGTATTGTTCCACGCACAGATCTTGTTGATGTAATCTGAGATAGTTGAGACGCGTGCCCTCTGTTTTAACATACGCATCTACGACGTACTGTTGGAATAGTTTGCCGCTGGAGTGCAAAATACTAAATGTAATCCTCATTGCTAATCTGTACGCGTAAAATTAGCATTGAGTAAGCCTTATTCGCTTGGCGGTTCTTTTATCAGGAACATGTTGTAAATCTTTGTGCCAGCCAATATCTCCGTAAGGGAATAAATGTGGGTAAACCATAGGATCGCAATTCATATTGAGCGTGGAAATCTGTTTACAGGAGTTGCTTATGGGACAGATGCAATCTTCTCTGACGAAAATCGCTGCAATGTCGGGGAATTGTATCATCATAAATCCTGCCTAGGGTTTTCCTTGAAAACCATTCGTACAGATGCTGTTGGATTGGACTGAGCGATTTCATGCATGTGTTTGTACGATTTAGTGAAGGGGCTGATGATTCTGAGCATGGAATCTAGCTGGAGAAGTACATTTTCGCTGCATGTAGAGTTTGCTTTACTTTGTACGCATACTGCAATAGCTTGTGCTGTGTCAAAAACATACAACTGTCTATATCCTGGAGAGGAAGAAATGTTAGCGTATAGTGGAGAGATATGGTGATAAATTTGCCCGTGTATTTTAAAACGGTATAGTCCGTGACCAGGAGGTTGAGTTATCTATGAACCCATGGAAGCAAACGCTAGAGAAGAGTTGTATTCTCAAATGTGTTCATGATATTTTTTAGCTTCTGATGTTTGCTGTTTAAGAAGCTGTTGTAAAGACACAGGTGGCTCCCGCAAAGGTGGTAAAGCTACTTTACCGTTGTGGCAGCACCTCGAGAACTTGTTGGATGTATTACGCTCAGCAGGCCAGTATAGTGCATGACATGGAAGACGACCAATAGAAATCGAGAAATGACGTGTCGGCTGTGTGTGGGCAGGACCGGTTTTGAAGTGGAAGCAGGACGAACCAGAAGAGAAATATATATAAGAGATGTGTGTTATTGTGTTTGCCATCATGTGAAAAAGTAATTATGCCCCATGAAATGCTTTTTGATTGTAGGAAAAAGATGAACAAACCTTTTTTTAGAATGTTTAGCAATAAAATTTTAAAAAGGGATGTAGAATTTATTTACCCACCATACAGTGTGTGTGATATTTTTTTTATTGTTTACATTTCTGTCTTTTTTGTGTCATCTTCACTCATGCTAGGTTATATGCATTCTCACAGTCTCTCATTCCATGTACCATACATTCATGTACAAATCATCAGCATGAAAGTATATTTTGAATTTCCAAAAAAATGAGATAAAACACAAATGTTTAGACATTCTTAAAAAGATCCTTGACTATAATGTCTGCCATTGCATATTTAATTTGCAAAGTATCATACAAAATGAAGGCTATCACGAGCTACTGCATATGTTGGAGCCTAAAATAATATACTTGACCATCCAGACAGTTTTTAGTAAGAAATTCATACCAAGTCTCTGATGTAAATGATGAATTAAAGAAAGCTGAGAGAGTGACAATCATGACAGATGGTTATATGCCCTGTACAAAGGATTCTCAGTAAATGTGACATTATCTAATTGCCACATTGTTACAGTAAGGACTGATGCATGAAGTATTATGCTCTTCAGACTCATTTAATAAAGTACACAAGAACTTTGGAGTCATTAGTAGTTTGGATGGAAATTTACTAGACTGAGTTTCCTCTGTTGAAAAATAAATCTTGCCAGATCATACTTTAACACTTGAAAACACTGTAGTATCTGAGTGTATCTTCTGCACAATAGTTGAAATTTTACATTCTTACAGAATTGTCATGTCTCCAGAACATGTTGATCAGCTGTTTTCCTTATTAGAAACTTTCAAAGAAATAATAAAAAATACACTTTGCTATCCTGTTGCAGTAAGTTTAAGTTCCTTGCTTGATAGCTAGAAAAAAATCACAAAATATCTCCAAGGGTTTTAAATAGTTATGTTGCTCAGAGAGAGTAAGTGCACAATGTACTACCAGGCAGTGGCCTGCGTTTTGTACTTTTTGTTTTGTTCTGGTTTAGTCTAAATCAGAAGATGAAAGGTTTTACAATGTCAAATATATCTTTGTGCACTTAACTTCAAAGGAGTGTAGCTCTGTGAATGCTTTTTAGAAAGCTTTTTTTTCAAAAATTGAATTTTATTCTAGTGTTACATCATACATTTAGTGGTATGTTGTACTCTCAGTCTTATTTTGTTTTTTATTGTGTTTGTGTTATATATACAGTATAACCAGAAAACAAAGATATCTGTGTTTAATGATCCAAAAATGAGGCATTTCAATACAAAAGAACACTAGGATTTTTTGTGTCCTTGCTACTTGCTCTCTCCAAGTTTTAAGTTTAGAGAGCTGAATTGATCAAAGTTAAACATCTGACGTAGTATAATCTCTAGTATTAAATGATTATGGGCCTAATTTATATTTCAATTTTCATAAAAAGTTCCGGAGCAAGCACAAGCAGGGTCCCTCATTCCAGTGGCATGATGTACACTTGAACTTTTGCTACTTTCAACTTGGTTTTGTTCCCTTCTTGGGTCTCCTGACTGGAAAAAAAACTTGTCAGTCATTTTTGTTAGTTTTACTGGAATGTGCACTCTTCCAACACTTCCAGTGTAAATCTAGAGCATGTCTCTATTTCATTGCTTTTGATCCTCCCTATAAAAGAAAGAAGAGCAATGTCGGAGACCTGTGGAGTTCCTAATGCTTTCCTTTACTATTTTCACTCTGCTTCTGATTCTTGCATCGTGGGGAGGCAGTGTGAACTGTGACTATATATTCATATGTACACATAACCCGAGATACCAGTTAATGAATTAGACCTATCCAATTCTGTGTTGCACCTTCCTTGGCCTTCAGTATAACATGGCTTTGTTTGCACATGGATCTGTAAGATACTGGATGGATTGTTCAGAAAGTTGTGCCATTCAGAAATGGATGTGTTGCATAACTGAAAAATCGGATGGCAGCACAATCTTGCTGCAAACAGCCTGTTCCACCTCATCACAAACATGCTCAATAGGGTTAAGATCTGGGGTTTCTGCAGGTGCCAGAAGCACTAAAAATAAGCTGTCACGTTCCCAGGACTATTCAGTGACAATACTTGTCTTGTGACATGGTGCCTTACCGTGCTGTAATTGTCTGTCTGAGTGGGAATAAACTCTTGCCATGAAGGATGAAACTTTATCAACATAGATATTCAGATATGCTTTGCCATTCAAATATTTTAAAACTTGAACCAGGGACCTAATATGTGCCAGAAAAACGTTTTTAAACACCAACACACTGCCACAACTGGCCTGTTGCCTGTGGCAAGTTCTGATCCTTCTATCAACATTATTCAAACAAACTTGGATTTGTTTGACCAAGCAAATATTTTCACTTATCAGTGGTCCAGTGTTAATGCTACTGTACTCACTGGAGATGCATGTTATTATATTTTTGTTAGAACATCAACACCAGACATGATCTGGGACAAAGTTTGATAAACAGTGCAATCTAAGATGACATTCTATCACTACTATAGAATTCAAAATTGTTTTGCGTAGTTGTGGCCTATCTGTCTGAATCTCACCATTCTTCTTTGAACCCATGATTCACATGCTGTTTTTATTTACATAGAATCTTCTATCACTGCGTTTTTTCTTGCTTTTTATGCCATTTTTGGCAAAACCTTGAAACAGTTCTGAATGGAAAGCCCATAAAGACAGCCATTTTGGACATACTACAATTGATACGCTTAGTGTTAACTATTGTGCCATGCTGAAAGTTACTAAGGTCACTCATTTTCCACCCAGCTGGATACCAGCTGATGCTAGAAGTTCCAGTCTAGACAAATCTGTACAGCAGACTGCCATCATGTAACAAATCCAGAATTTGTGTGAAGGTGGTGGGAGTACTTAATGAATTGGCACCACGCTGTATACATTGCATGTCAAAAAATTTAGTTTCAAACCCTTTTTCGTCTGTGACAAAGGTGATGGACAAAATGAGAAATTGCACAAAGGTTTAAATCAGCTTCCTTCAGTTAGATGGAGGAGGAATAAAACTTGGGGCATGAAAGTTAGGCTCTTCAAATTACTTCTATTAGTATTCACAATGGTTGAACTTCTGAAGACACCAATGTGCCTTTATAAATACAGTCAACCTGACCCTTGAATTTCAAAGACAGTAATACAATACTTTAATTGATCTAGACTAGTTCGCCTAACCTTTTTAGCCTCAAGTTAATCAGTTTGTGTTACAGGGCTGCTGGCAGAGTTCAGATGCACCTGCTGCTGTGTAATGGATTAGCCTTTCTGTCAGAGAAAGGGTACCTGCTGGCTTGATTAGGGAAATTGGCCCTTCTATGATACTACAGGATAGTATCATTGTTGCAGCCCAACCTCCAACCTAAGCCAACTGGTAAAGAGGCCTAAAAGGGAAGGTAAAGAATGGGTAATTGCATAACTGTGATTTTTTTAGTGAATCTAAAAAAGCAAACAAGAAAAAAAAGATGCATTTATTCAGTAGGAATAATTTCAAAAGAACCAACACCATGGCAAAAATTAATTAACCAAAAACAAACAGCCAATATTATTTAATACTGCATATACTGGATAAAATGTTTATTACTGTCCATCTGGAGTCTGCATGTTCTCCTACATCTGCTCTAGTATTTCTCTTGGAAATGTTTTCCTCAAACATTCTGACAAAATACGTTAGGTGATTTCCTGTGAGTGAGCTGTACCCAGGTCTGGTTTCTGTATAATGGCAGATGCTTTGGGTTGGTGGTAGTCCACCTACAGTCCCGAAATGGACTAAATGGGTTTGACAATATAATATTATATCATGTTACATGCAAGAAAACATAGTTGAGTTTGGTATTTATGCAGAAACATGTTTAATGACCCAAGCTAAATCTTCAAGCTCACTTCAGTTATTTTTATTGACAGCATGCTATAGATAGATAGATAGATAGATAGATAGATAGATAGATAGATAGATAGATAGAT
>JANRMT010062822.1:27793228-27838473 GCA_026402145.1 Polypterus bichir lapradei | reverse complement strand
GATAGATAGATAGATAGATAGATAGATAGATAGATAGATAGATAGATCATTATTTGTCCAATGGGGAAGTTTAGCAGACAGCAACCTGTAAAAGGGTACATTTTCAATTTCCCAATTCAACAGAGGCAATGCAAGCATTTATCTAGGATTTGAATGCTGAGGCTGAATAATCTCTTTGGACAGTTGATGCTAATTAGAGAAAGTGTGGATCCCTTAATGCTGATAGGGCATCTGGTTGGGCAGTTCACCATATCTTTCAGAGTGAGAAACTCAACTTCAAATGATCTCAGTAGTAGAATATACAGTATTTGTGTGAGGGAAGCAATGAATAGAGTTTTTAATGGTGGCAGCACCATCTGCTTTCATTTTAATACCAACATTCCTGGAAAGAGGTTGCAAAAAAGAAAGCCACCAATTAACATTTAAATGTTTTAGGCCAAACAGATCTGAAATGATGTAACTTCAGTTATAATGCTGTACATTTGAAATATGCACTGTGAGAGTTTGGATTTAGAAGAAATTATTAGGTATTCAGCATAACTTTGGCTTACTGTATGCGTTAGTCAAATTGGAATATGTTCACTTTCAAACCTCATTTTATGTACATAAAGGTAAACAAAAATATATATGTATATACTAAATTAAGTTAAAGTTAGAAACTTATAGCTAAAACTATAATCAGTTGCATTTTTTAAATGTATAGTATCTGACTAACTGCGTGTTTGATTAAGTAGTTTTAAAATGTCTTATTAGCAATGTTGAGTAAAATATGTTTACAAACTTGACTAAAATTATTTAGTAACACTTTAGGACAGAGGCTAACATGGCACTTCTATTAGTCAGTTACTGATATGTTACATATCTTAACAAAAACTTTGGTCTTTGTAAGACCTTTAATACACCTATGACATCTCAGCATAAGGACTACTTTTGATGCATTATTATTTATTTAGGTTATGTCTAATATAGAAAAAAAAGTAATTAATAGATGCAGTACAGCAAGCTCTTAAAGCCCTTTCTGAAATGTTGCCAATAATTTTCACCAAAATTATTTTGACTTTTGTTTTTAGCATGTATTTCCTCTTTTTTCATATCCTCTCTCTAATGTAACTTATTTGTAATTCTGTCTCCTTTATGTGCATGTGTACACTTACAGAGATTTGCCTGTTGACAAAAGGGCGACGCACTGCCAGTGTGAGAGCTGATACATACTGTCGCTTATACTCTCTCTCCGTGGACCACTTTAATGAAGTTCTTGAAGAATACCCAATGATGCGCAGAGCCTTTGAAACAGTTGCCATTGACAGACTTGATCGGATTGGTGAGTTTGATGTTCATTTTTATACAGTTTGCATCTTGCTGAGTTCTTGCTGTATGTGCTCTGTGTGTTGAATGCATGCTAAATGCAGAAGCAGCAGCCTGTGATTTTCTGTCTTCGGTCGCTATAATAAAGCATCTCATCTGCATGCGCCTCAGTCTCATTCTGAAATACACCTGGGTATAATTTCTTCCAACTCTGATTTTCTAATATGGCTATTTTGTATTAAACTGTAGTGGAGAACAAATTGCTTCCTGTTTACAGCATTATTAAATAATTTGGTTAAACTGTTACAACATATTTGTATTTCTTTATTGATCAGCAGCACCCAGTTGTATATAAAAACCAAATCGCTCAAAATTAATTAGCTTTCAAAAAGGGGCACATGTACTGTATGTGAAGCTAAATGGCATGGACTCCTTATAAAAGTATACTTTTTTTTTCATTTGAATTCTTCAGTATAAAGCATAAAAAAAATAGAAGAATTTCATACTTCGGACAAGTAATATGTTGAGAGGCTGCCTGGTAAATATTAAGCATATCTCATAGCACAAATATGTTCAAGAAAGATTTCACCTTTTCTAGTAAAAATAAAACGTGGAAAACAGTAATAAGTAAGTAAGAATTTATTTATAAAGCATCTATCACAGACAAAAGTGACAAAGCAAAATTAATAACAGAACATAGTAAAAGAATCCCATTGCTTGTCTTTTTAATATTTCAGAATATTTTCATATTTAACAGCATGAAGAAAAACTCAGTTTTTTTTGAGCTAAGGTAGAGCTGCATCTCCTAGTGAACTCCTAAACATGCTTTAGCCTTTTATTGCCTGTGCAAGAATTAGGCTCTCTGTGACTTTTAACTTATTCTTTAAAATGCATTAAAATTTTTTCCCATCTAACAAAAATCATTAATTATAGGAGCAATAAATATGTCTTGGTGTTGACTGGTATATATTTACACCATCAGAATATAATATATTGTCTACCAATTTTTAAATGTGCTTTTGCCATTATAGGTTTGTGGAGAACTGAATCTTATACCAGGAGCACAGGGTACAAGGCTCACTTGTCAAAGCATCCACACTTGTAGTTTATATATCCCAGTTAACAAAACATGCACATTCATTTGGGAATATAAGAAGAACATATGGTCATAAATTGTACAGACAAGAAGAGAACAATCAATTCATGATGCTTGTTTGTTAAGCAAATAGATAAGTTGCCTTTAAGCTCACTTTGAAAGCTATTGAGTTTATGCTTCACTTATGTGACTCAATAGTTTATTCCAGATTTCCATAATCCACTGTGTAAAAGTTGTTGCATTTTTTTTTTCTTGAATTTGTTTACTTTTAATTTCCACTCTTGGTTGCAAATAGTCAATTTTCCACATAAATGAGAAAGATGTGTTAAATTAACATTAATGTCATTGAAAATTTTGAAGATCTGGATTATGCTCACATGTCACCTTCTTTGTTTGAGACTAAATAAATTCAGGTTAATTAGTCTATAAGAATAGGCACTGGTCTTTATTCCATGGATATTTCTGGAAATTAAAGTATGTAGAGAGATTGCACACAAACAATAGAGAAATGTGCAAAATCCACATGCTGAGAATCAAACCCATGTACCAAGAGCGGCTCTTGTTCAGAAAGCGGACACCACTTCGCCAAAAGTGGATGCCACTTAGGATTTTTAAGATTAGGCACCCTTACACTATTTTAAGATTAGGCACATACTCAAAATTTTTAAGAATAGGGACCCTGGTGTACCTGGCCTTACCCCCACGAACCTTAAGTTCAGGGTTTGTAGTATGGGTAGGCCAGTCTAAAACAAACGACAAGAAGGAGATGGTGTCCGCTTTCTGAACAAGACCCCCAAGAGCTACACTACTCTTTATTGCAAGTTGCTGCCCCTTCTATAACACTTTATCAAATGTATCCCTGGCCAGGCTGATTACACACTCATACATCCACTCACCTTAGGCCAGATTAAATTTGACAGTTAACCTAATTTGTACATCTTTTGTGATGTGAGTGGAAAACTGGAGTACTGTGACTGCAGGAAAACCCAGTCACAATGTGAATGAGCATCCTCCATACTTATGGAATCCATGCCAAAAAGAACTGAGGATTTTCCAGAGCAACAGAAAGCCCTACACAATATTAGTATAGTGTTTTTAATAATTTGTATGGTAAATATATATCTGTACATTTAAATCTAAGGAGCACTATCACTGCATCCTCCCTCAATATTAGACATATTGTTCCTCCCATAAGTCACTTAAATAGTTACCTTGGTGGCTGAGCGAACTGCACAGCAAAGCATCATAATAATATGGAACCAGATGCCTACTGATATGGTTTAAAGTGAAACTTTAAAATATTGACATTAGGTGAATAAGGACACAACATATTATATTGGTCTGATTGATCAATTTTAATATTTTTTTTCTGAGTCAGAGTATTTTATTTTTGATGATCTTCGTGAAATGTTACAAGAATTAAATTTTACTACTAAAATGGCCTCCATCTTAAGTAGCATTTTAATGTTTAAAAATCAATAATTTACCTCCATGGTGACTTTGACCCATCATTATGTAATAAGTAATTCCTAGATAACAAAGATGCAGCATATTGTAGGGTTATTACAGGATCATTATTGTCATGTGCACAGAGTATAGCAAAATTCTTACTTGTGTGTGCAACAGTATTCAGTACAACAAAGAATCTTTTAGCTACATATATTTCATAAGATTAAATAATCGGCCACTGAAATAAATTTCAGACATGATAAAAAAATACATGGAAATTTGAATCCGATTGCAGCAAGTGCTTAATCTCCTAAAATGAATAAAAACTGAAGATTAAAAGGAAGCAGAGTTGAATTGTATTCAAAATCATAATCAGAATAAAATGAATAAATGCAGCTGTTATTCTAAACTCTTTAAACTGGTTAAGAAGGGGCAGCAACCTGCAGTGACCACCTCTAAATGCTACTGGGTCTCCTTCATACCTAAAGCATATATAGGCAAAATGCCTCACTATGGCTTTGACTGCACAGTCAGAGGTTTTTCCTTTCTTTTTAATTTTCTTCTTTTTAGTCTTTCTGGTGTGTGTTTAAACTATAGTGTGTGTATACTGTCTATCTATCTATCTATCTATCTATCTATCTATCTATCTATCTATCTATCTATCTATCTATCTATCTATCTATCTATCTATCTAAACAGCTTCTGCAAGAAGCCAAATTTCACCCTGGGGACAAATAAAGTTCTGTCTATCTAATCTTGGGTTTACTTTTTTGTACTTGTTTTAGAATTCATCCAGAATAACACAATTCCTCACTCTATGACTCTGGCTGGCCAACTTTTCATTAATGTCCTTTTTTGTTTTAAAGGACAAAAGACATTTTGTCCTCTCCTGTTCCAGAGTGTTTCATGTATCTGCTGGTGGAGAATACCTAAATGGCTTTGTACCTTCCAAATTTACCCTGAAATCCTAGAGGTGCTGCAGAGTCATGACTGCAGCTGACACTGTACCGGTGACAGACTGTTCACAGTGTAATGGAACTTGTATTTTCCTGAAAGCAATAATTATCACACAGTACAGGATTTACTGTATACACACAAGACCTTGATCGAGTAAAATGAGTTTTTACCTTTTTGAAAATGTTCTGTCACACATTTGAACCTGTACCCCAGACCTTGAGTGGCTGCATTTGTCTTCCTGTTACCCTCTTGATATTTCAGCATTATTCAGCTTCATTTTCTTTTACCATCCAGCTAGACTTTAATTTTTTGAATGAATAAGCATCCAATAAGGTATTTAAAATTACATAACATAACATTCTCAAACCTATACATTCCAGGTCAGGGGCATAGGGTGACGCAGTCTGTTTTAGTATACAAGCTACTAGACAAGAAAAAACCCTGGACACCAGATTTTTGCAGTTCTCACACTTTTAACCACATAGGCCAATTACAAATCACTAGTTAACCTAAAACACACACACCTTTGGGATTTTGGATAAAAACTGCATAACCCAGAGGAAAGCCTACAGAGACGCAGGGAGCAGCATGGTGTGGAATTTGAATGCAAAATAAAGGAGCTGAGAAGTAGTAGTGGATACTACTGCACTAACATTTTTAAGTTATTAATATATTTTAATATACTGCAGTTTTAAAAAAGAGGTATACATCTCCAAATTCTAGGCACTAAGCTGATTTTGATCATTATTTGTATAAGCAGGTGAAGGCATAGAGGATAGAACAGGTGTCTCAAAGGCTTTATGGCATGGGTTCAGTTTCCTGCCAAGACACTATGTTGAGCATGTACTTTCTGCTAATGTTTACATAGCTTCTCCTCATAAGTGCTTAGTTTCTTAAAAATTGAAACACTGAATTGGATATATAGAAAATGTAGTTTATTTTTTTCTCCAACTTCCTGGAGGTTGGATTAAAATCCTGGTCCAACGTCTATAAAGAGTTTTCAGTTTCTCCCATGTCTGCATAGATTTTTCTCTGGTAAACCACGTATGCCAAAGACTTGTGCTGGACTAGTTTGTAACTTAAATTGGCCCAGTATGAATGAGTATTCTCTGTGATGAACTGACATCCTATCCAAGATTTTTTTTTGCCTTCTACCTGATCCTACTAGAATAGGTCCTGGTCCTTAGTGCTACATTTATTCAAAAAGCGGGCTTAGAGACTGAATAAATACATTAGTAAAAAACATGACAAATATACTCTAAAGCTTTGCACTACTTCACTATTTGTAGCTTTGCTAAGACTTTACCCAAAAATCCTTAGACAAAATTAGATGTGCTTGAATCCCAGTGAGCTGAATAAGTGTTGTAAATGACGCACTTTGTTTTTAATCAAGACATGCCTTGCGTAAGCACTTTTGGTACAAGAGTTTTTCTTTTTGGTAAAATGTGAACACTATTCATGAAGATGCTTTTGTAGGCCAACCTATTACATAACCATTGCCACTTGGAGTTTAATGTTAAATTTAGTAGTTTTTGTTAAACTTTGTGAATTATTAAGTGTTCAAGTGGATACCAAGTACATACTCCCTAATCCTTTATTTTAAGGAGTATGATAGTCAGATCACATAAACAAGTTCATCAGACTTCCTGCATTTGGAGACGACACATCTTATCTTATCAAATCCAACTTATTGATTATGCTTAAGCTTTATTTAAACAGCTTTCTTAGAAATCTGGACTCTGTCAGAACGATATATTGAGAAAATTAAGATTTGGTGAAAAGGGGAAATGTAGCCCAGGTGAACAAAAAATAAACAACAGATTATCAACAATAGCTAATTTATATACTGCAGTTATTTTAAGTATATTAAAAACTGGCCACAAATTAAGTAAAAAATACTGTACTTATATTTTATAACAGTGTGATTCTAAGTTACTCAGTATGTGTGGGTGCATGTGTGAGCATCCCCTGTGTCAGACTGATGTCCTGGCCATATTTGCTTCCTACCTTGTCCCTCTTTCTTCCAGGATAAGTTTCGCTCACTGTCACCTAATACTGGAAAGCTAGGTTTAGAAAATGGATGCACAAAAAAAAAAACACAGCAGCTTGATTTGCTATGCCTAAAAAAGTTACAATACATTTTCACTTGACTTATTTTCTTTTTAAACTATAAGCAGTAGCATTAGTAACATATTTTAATATTTTTATATACATTACTCTTCAGTTTTTAAAATCATGTATTTCTTGCTTTTCTCCATGCACCATAGAACTGAGTGGTCCTCTTTATTTTATTTTGCCTAAACTGTCATGCTCAGTTCATACTGTATCAACCTCTCTGTTTTCTCCTGATTGTTCGCATCACTTCACAAGCTATGGAAGCATATCTTTGCACCAGAAATGACTCAGGCATTTCTGCTGCAGTCATCACATGCTGCCCATACCATCTGCAGTGGCTGCTATTTCCCGTTTAGTGAATTATTAAGACTGTTCTGTTTCTATCTAAGAATTTGTCTTTCTTTGTACCACTAAATTTACTGGGATTTCTTTGCACCTGTGCCTACTTAGAAAAAAAATGAGCTCCATCATGTTTCTTTACACATTTCCATCCAGGTTTAGGACTTTTTAAAAATCAGGTTTGATTTCATTATATGGCATACATTTTGTTATTTGTTGATGTCATATGACTATACTAATCTATAATTCAGTTGCTCAGTGATGAATACTGTAGAAAATGCCAGAAAGAAATATACAGCTGGCATTGTTTGAGCTGAGGAGAGAGGCATATTGGTTAGAGCTGCAGCCACAGAATTTCAGAGTCCTGGATTCAAATCTCACCTGAGGCAATGAAAGCATGGAGTAAAAATATTCCCCAGAGCCTTTATTACTTTTCTCTTCATGCTGTGATTTTCTCTCACATTCTAAACATGCGTATATCTGACTGACTGTTGATATTTAAAAGACCATATACTGTATGAGTGAATGTGCCCTGAGATATATTGAAACCCAGTCTTGGACTGTTTTTGTATTGTGACCTATGCTGCTAGGAAAAGAAATGGGTATTAAGATAGCCATTTTATTAACGTCTATAGTTGGTTGCATTTGGCAATAATTTTCTTAATATTACAGTAGAAATGGGCAAAACATTTATATATGTGTTATGCAGGGTCAAGACTTTCTCTGCAAGTTTATGATGAATTTACACATTTTAGGCACTCCTGAACAAGTTATGACCACTTTCATATTGATGTCTGTGTTTCTCATTGTGTCAACATGTGACTAGATGTTTTCCCCTACATACTGTATATTGAAAGATTACGGTACTAGGGTCAAATTTTCAATGTGTAAAGATTGCACGCTTATTCTCTGTTTCCATTTATTCCAATTTTATACTATTGTGCTGAAGTGATTGTTTAACTAACCAGTTTGATAAAACCATTCACAAACACCATGTGCATTGCCACTATTGGACCTGAGGAGGGCTGAGACTTTAAAATGTATCAATTACAATCACAATAACTTACTCTGAACATTTAACGCTAACAGGTGGCTAGCAAGTAGTAAAAGGGCTGTATTTACTATGCAGGCATGTCATGTTGGAGAGAAAAATGAACATAGACTAGATAAGGGTGAAAATATCTCAATAATCAGCTCATTCAAGTTTTAGTAGTAAAATAAAATAAATAGAACTGCAAAATATTCTGATTCTAATGTCATCAGTGAAAATGTTGGTGATGCTCCAATGACAAACGAAAACCCCACTGCTACAGTACCAGTGCAGGAAACACAACTTATAGACTGTTAAAAATTTGACAGCAATTCTGTCATCAGATGTCAAAAGAGGAAGGCTAAGCTGATGGAATTGTCTTATATTGATGAGCCACTAATTTTACTGGCAGAAGTGTTCAGTTTCTATTACCAAAGGGCTTTGTGACTCACCGGTACAAGTGATAAGATATTTTGCAAAATATGAGGCAACTTCAGGGATAACAAATTGAATACACATTCACCCTTGGATTCAGAGACTGGATATGCATGATGCACATGAAGATCAACAAATGGTAGACAGTTAATAAATTTTCACAAAACAGCCATTTGTAAATGGACTAAAACTAGAGTCAACAAAAACACATTGAAAATAAATTGGTATGTCTGGATTTTTTTAAATTATATGTATTGAAAGTGATCCTGTTTTTAACAATAATAACAACAACATTAGGCCAACTTGTAAAAAGAATTCGGTCCATCCTGTCCTGAAGTGCTGGTGCCACTACTGACACACACACACAAACACACACATACATAAACACTTTGCGGAAGCCATTCTATAACCTGTATGTTTTCAATTCCAGGCACAGTGCAAAATGTTAGGGAATTCAAGCAAATTTGGACTGGATAGTGAATACTTCTCCATAGACAATGTAGCATTACTTCATATTCACTAATACATACATAAAAGATGTAATCCAAAAGGGTTCTGGCTTAAAACTATACCAGCAGAGTGATTCATTAACAACATGTGTTTAAGTTTTGACCTTAAGTTAACATTAGATATAAATAAAAATTTGAACAGATGAAGAAGTTTTACACAGTGGTTAGCACAGTTGCTTCACAGCTTCAGAATGTGGGACCTGACCTTTGTCAAGTTTGCACATTTTGCCCATGTTTGTCTGACCTTCCTCTGACTACTGTGGTTTCCTTGCTCTTATTATGACTAAGTAAATGAGCAATTGTGGATTGAACATAATTATGCTTTCTGGTAGGCTTTCTCCTACCCAATGCTGCCAAGACGGGCTCTGAAATTTAAGTTGTTTAATTAAATGGAAGGTCGAATAGAACTTTTTTTTCACACTCAATTTCTTCTCTTTTCCCAGGTTCATTAGTAGACGAATGTTATCTCCAATAGAACCTGTGCCAATAATACCTACCTTGAATAGCAAGTGGGAATAGCAAAAAGTGGGAATTGATACATTTGCATTTAGTCCATGACAATAAAGCCTGCTACTATATTTCTACACATTAAGATATCAGAGCATAACAGAAATACTTTTGTAAGTTGTAGAGAGAGAATCCAGTAGCCATTAATCCAAGGTTAATCCAGCCTTTCGCACTGCACAATCTGTGATTTTTTTTTTCATAGGGTAGGTACGAATGTGAAAAAAATTTTGAATTAGTGTGACTTAATCATTTAGCATTCTTTGAACAGGTACACAATATACTTTATATCCAGTAACTATTTACAACATGGGAAAGTTATACTGTACACTTCTGTTTATAGAAAAATTAACCTACTTATTTTTATTTTTTTTGGATAATCTTTCATTTAATGAGTATGACATATGTGTAAATTTCCTCTATGTTTCTGCTAAAATAAAGAACTACATATGCGTCAAACACATGCCTCAAAATTAAAGCTCAACGGTCTTATACCACAGGTACACTAAATAAATTGCAGTGATGACATTTCATGGACACATTGTGCAATTTAAAGGTCTAGCAATTTTAAACAGGCTGATATCACTTTGTTTGAAGCTTGGTCGGGACATGATTCTCTGAAGACACTTTGAAGTCCCGCGAGACTACTTGCACGGAAGACACTTTGAAGTCCCATGCAAATCACGCAACACGGCACAAGCAGCAGCTGGCTTATCAGCATGCACCCTGGGGAGGGGGAATAACTCATTCACTACAGCTTTATTACTGGCAAATATCAATAAATTAAAAATGAATGAAAATGAATAAAATGAAAATAATCTCTTTAAATTGTATATCCGGTTAACCAAACCAAGGGGGTTGATGAGCGAAGCGAGTTGGGGCAGAGCCCCATGCTAAGGAGATGCAGGCGGATCAGCTGCTGCTACCAAGCTGCGTGTTCTGCATGTTGCACTGTACGTCAATCATTTAAAAGCCTGTACAGCAGCTGTCCATTTGTCTCACGGGACGTTAAAAGTGTCTCTGAGAAATTATTTGTAAGTAGGGCATGATGTGCATGTAGTCTCGTGGGACTTCAAAGTGTCTCTCTGAGATGATCACATCTCGACCCAAGATTTTTTTTATATAATATATAGATATAAGGTCGGCACGGTGGCGCAGTGGTAGCGCTGCTACATCGCAGTTAGGAGACCCAGGTTCACTTCCCAGGTTCTCCCTGCGTGGAGTTTGCATGTTCTCCCCGTGTCTACGTGGATTTCCTCCGGGCGCTTCGGTTTCCTCCCACAGTCCAAAGACATGCAGGTTAGGTGAATTGGCGATTCTAAATTGGCCCGAGTGTGTGCTTGGTTAGTGGGTGTGTTTGTGTGTGTCCTGCGGTGGGTTGGCACCCTGCCCGGGATTGGTTCCTGCCTTGTGCCCTGTGTTGGCTGGGATTGGCTCCAGCAGAACCCGTGACCCTGTGTTCAGATTCAGCGGGTTGGAAAATGGATGGATAGATATAATTGAATCATTGTAATAATCCTCACTTTCATAGCTGATATGTGAAAAGTAATACCACAATACTGATATTTCTAAAACTATACAATATAAAAGCAGGTTTAATTACTAATCATGAGAGCCACAATAATATTAATATGCCATTGTATAAACACACATAATGTACATAAACATGATTAAACATCAGTTTTCAAGCCCATATATTTTAGTACAGTTTCAGGAAGGTCTGAGGAAAACTAGCACTCAATAGGAAGTCAGATCACTGCAGGGCTCATGCACAAACAAACTCTAACTCACACATGGTCTGTTTACAGTTGCCAATCAACTTGACCTTTAAAATACTGGAGAGTATCACAAAGATAAACCCACATAGAAATTGTGACAATTTGTAAACTTCATATAGTGATCCAGCTCTGATTCAAATTCATAGCTCTGGACTTGTAAGGCAGCACCATTAAATACTATCATACTGGTATACACCTAAATTAACCACATCCCTAATATATATCTTTTCACTTGCTTCTAATTATTTCAGTCATTTATATGAGCTGTTTTTCTTTCTGTGTCATATTGCATTCTTTTGTACAGTGTAATATGAATGTCTTGTTACACCATCATAAAAGGACCAAGATAAGTTATATGAAAAACTACTAACAGTATGGTGTGTTATTGATACTGTTTTTATATGGTAAAATTAATAAAGATTGGTCATTGTTATAGATTTCAACTAAAGCTAACAGGAACATTTTAAAAATTATAAATATTATAAAAGGCAACTATTTTTTTGGCTAGCCTGTATATAATGCTAATTAATTTTATTATTTAATTTTATTTTTTATCTCTGTGTCATAAGTATACTGTAATTATTAATCATACCAAGTACAGAATATACATTTTATATCCTTGCAAGATTATATATTTCCTCTTTCAAGGTGATGAAAAGCCACTGATGAATACTTTTAATTGGAGCATAACCTGCAACTTGCTATTTCAGAAAATGTCAGGGTAGCCTTTATATTTGTTGTATAAGCAGATCTGTTTGAAAATGATTAGTGGTGATGCGTAGAATAATTTCTGATCTTGGAATAAAAATCAAGATGCCTTTATCTGTTGTGTTAAAAACAATACATGATAAAACAAAAACAAAAATGCTTTGAATCCAGCTTCTTGTAATTATTTGGTAAAAGAAATTGACACCTGAGAGATTTGTGTAGTAGAAGAACAGTTACCTGCCTAATAAGATGTATTTTGAACCATTAAAATTAAAATTAAAAGTATGTCTTCCTGAATGCCCTCCAAATCAGTGAGTTAAACATCTGAAATTAACATTATAAAAGTAAGAATAAATACAAAGAAAAAAGATCAAACTTCATGGTAGACATATCATTTTGACCAATATTTTATTTAGGAATGTATTGATTACAAACTGGAAAAACAAAGATCTGAAGGAAGTCAGAATAATTAAAGTGTTAACTATAATTAGAAGCATTATAGCAATACTTATGTTTTCTTGTACTGTGCTGTGGAAATTTCAGGTGTTTTTGAATACAAAATGCTCAGAGATGATTTCCTTTTTAATAAGGAAGAAGAAGAATGAGAGGAAAAATGTTATTTTAATCTGAGGGAATTTCAGTTGGTCACTCCTGAGCCCAAAAATAATGCCAGGTGAACCAGCGTGTCAGAGGAAAGGATTTATTTATCAAAAATTAAATAAGGGGAAGGGTTTGAACATAGGTATTTCTAAATTGATTTTGCTCTCCTATCTAACATGTGGGGTGCTCATCTACTGAAAATACCAGTTAGAAGTAACTACCTCCTTTGTCTCTCTCTTCCTCTGACTGACCTCTGGCCTCTTTTTTCCTACTGCCAGTCAAAGGGGACCTTGTACCCCTCTTGACAACAAACTGTGATTTTAGATAGCTTTTAAACCCTAGCTAGGAACCATTTCTGAAATAACCACTTTAAGGGTCACAGTTGCTGTCTAGAGCATCTAGGGACACCATCCTGGACTTCTGCCTAATGACTGTTGGTTCCTCTGCAATCCTAGAACCCATCCCGTAATTAATGTGCCACAACCCCCAGGTCATCTTTACACTATATTGGATAACGGGAAACTAAGTATAACACCAACATTAACCATTTGTCTGCTTCCATGCCCAACTACTGCTTCATGGTGGCATCGCTGTATTCATCAGAGCGTGAGCCAATCCTGCCCAGCATTGAGTTGAGTGGTCAGTTGTGTCCTGGGGGAACATTTTACTTTTTTTTTTACTGGAAAATACACATTCGTTATCTCTTTTGGGGCCCTCTACATACTAAGACATAATCCCTCCTGCAACTCCAGCACTCGTTTGAAAGTGGTCCCTGCAAAGGACCTGATGCCATTTTTTGTGTTAGCTCCCATTTTTTATCCAATACTTCTGGCACAGACAATGCCACTTCCTGACCCTGATTGTAATAAGCAAATTAAAAGGTTCATAGAGAAACAACCAGTGAATTAAACTCTGGTAATTTATCTCTGTCTAAGTTTCTTTTTGAAATTGTCTCATCTCAACCCTTTTCACATCTATATTCACCTTTAATAGCTTGATAGAAAAATCTTCAGATTATTATTTTTTATTCTCTTCATCCATGAAAGAAATTTTACCACTATCACAACAAAACAAACACGCTTTTAACTTCAGTTTGACACTTGCCATACTCAACTCTCAGCCCAGCATTCTACTAACTTCTTGCTTTGCCGGTCACTATTTAGTGTACTTCTTGCCTACTCTAGGCCTCTTGCACATGTAACAATCTTCCCCCTCAAAAAACACTGCCATGTGGATAATTAGTCCTGTTTAATTTCACTCTGATATCATCTTAGAGTGCTGGGTGTGAAGAAAGACTGCTGTAATGTAAAGAGGCTGTTGCAAGATTCTGTCCTTCCACCGTACTTGCATTACCTAGCTAGAGCCAGACAAGGTGCTAGTTTTAATGCAGTTCGTTTCACCCATTTAGTCCACCTTCCTGAAAGTCAATCCCAGTCTGTGATGTAAAACTGGATTTTTCCTACAAACACTTCTAACCTCTTACCCAGCAAGATTCCTTCAACTCAAAGAGCTCTAGAGAATGTTGTCTATTGATGCCCACTTTCTTTCTCACTTTTACTCATGTTATCCCCATGACAAACTTCATAATCTAATTTCATCTCTGATCTAATAAATCTGAATCGTGGCCAAATGTACAAGGATTTACCCTGCTTAGCTATCATCCTCACCTCATGTTACTTCAGTGCAGTAATGTGTATAAGTGCATATCCTCCTCTTATTTGAGAATAAAAGAGCTAATCCCTTATTTAGGAATAAAGAACAGTGACTATTTGGGATTTTATGTATGTAAAGTGTATTCATCTGGGAGAATTCTCACTTTATTTGTAAACAGTTACTTATACATCTTTCTTTTTTCAGCTTTTGAAATGGCAAATCAATAACACAAAAGAAAAAAATAAACACTTATATAACTCGTTTTAATCGAATTTATAAACATGTTTGTTAAGATGATATGTGTTTCATCTGAAACTGCTCAATTAATTATGCTTTTTCATGCTTGGCAAGCTAAAGAACAGTAAGGGCTTAATTTAAGGCTCTGGTACAACCTCATGATTCTGTTTATGACCTGAGCTATGAAAATAATATTTAGTTAAAAGAGAATTAAATTCATTACTGTGCTAGCAGAAGATGTTGCAGTTGCTACAGAAATTCTCTTAAATTTTTAGCTTGTTGACTAAAAACTAAGCCTTTTCTATGTCTTCTGCTTTCACACGAAGTTCTGCATGAGTGTATTTTCTTATATAAAACTAAATAATTGCTCCATTTCCAGCAGTCATAATGTAAATGTCTCACAAGTGTTCCTTTTTTAATATTTAAACCAAATTATTTTTGCTGATTTAGATTTTCTCTGGAAATGGTGGCCAACTACAGATATTCAGTGACAAACACTGATAAAAATGATATTTGACCTGAATATAGAACAAATCATAGAAAAAAGAGATTAGCTTAATACTATATATTAAAGCAAAAAACAAGGAAATGTCAAGAAGTCACACAATTATATAAACCAACAAATAAACAGGTTTCAAATTAGAGAACAGTTTAACATACTTAAATTACAAACAATTCTGCCTTGTTTTCATTTTCAGGAAAAGAATCAGAGGTAAATAGCAGATATGCTTGATCCTGAGAGAGTAGGGGATTGTCTCTCATAAGGCCAAGAAAAGCTTAAGGTGTAACATGCCTTTTGGGAAGAAGGCAACTACAAAGTAAAACAGCCAATGCATTTTGGGACTATATAGTCCCTTTTTCAGGGCAAAGCAGAGTGTTTGTTTCTTATGGAGAATAGAATATGGATCACTGTCATAAAACAATAGACAGTATAAACACCTCAGGTAACATACAAAACATACAGGACTGGCCAAAGACCAAACAAGATGTGCTCTGAGCAACAGCATCAGTATTCAGTGTGGAATACAGAAGCATTTTGTGGTTTTTTGATTGGCAATCCTCTACTTCAGGGGTGGGCAGATTCAGTCCTGGAGGGCCGCAGTGGCTGCAGGTTTTTGTTTCAATCCAGTTGCTTAATAAGAAGCACTTATTGCTCAAGTAACACTTCTGCATCACTTTAGTCTCGTTTGTTAAGATTTTGAACCCTTATTGCTTATTTTAGTCTTAAACAGCTGTAGTCTTGGTTTTTAATGGCTCCTTATTAGCAGTAAAATACAAATGACAAAAGAGAGCAGCAGTTCTCCATTTAGCTTGATTCCATTTACACCTGTGTGTATTTATCATGCACTATTTGGTTTAATTAAATACTTGGAAGGAAAGTGAAGAGACTAAAGTGAAGCACTGAGAATAACTTGTCTGTTTTAGACTTCAAATTATTTGGAAGATATCCTTAGAATTGAAAAAAAAGTTAGGATATGAGAATGACTTGACATGGCAGAGTTACAGCACTAACAAGCCAAGAAATTAAATAATTGACAAGGATTGGTTTTTAATTAAGCAACTGGGTTGGAACAAAAACCTGCAACCACTGCGGACCTCCAGGACTGAATCTGCCCACCTGTGCTCTACTTGCCCAGGATTGAGCACCTTTGGATAAACTACTACAATGAGATGGAATTCTTCTATTTACTACTGTTTATAATTAAGCAAATTGAATTGTTCTCTAATAAGATTGCCTGTTTATTTGTTGGTTTATATTGTGATGTCCTGTCGAATGAAACACACTCAGGAGCCGCTTGTCTGGAGGAGTCTTCCAAATGCCGACTGGCTTTTTATTGGATATGCTGCGATATAAACGGTCCCCTACCACCACCCGTTGTCTGGGTCACATGGACACCTCTAAAATAACAAAATAACCCATTTTTATCCTATCTACCTCTTGCCTATACTTTAACTGTTCACTCCTTTCTCCACATGATGCCGTCTTCCTTTTGCTCCAGCAACAACTACCAATTCTAAACACACCCTCCCCTTTTCTCCACACACCGTTAATTAACCCTGATCTCTGTCACTCAGATGTCTCTCTAGTGAGGTGCCCCAAGCCCTTACAAAAAGTGTTCCCCCAAGAGTCCACCCCAACACTGCTTCCACTCCTTACAGCCCATGCAGTGGCAAGACACGTCACAATATAATTGTTAATATAATTCCTGCAATGCTCAGAATTTTCTTGTGTTTTGCTTTAATAGTTGGTACGAAGCACATCTTTTCAATTTTCTTTATAGTATTTGGAGGTAATTTGTTTTTTTTGAATAAGTGGTGGTTATTGTTGTTTTGCCAAACAAGTCATTAAGAATGGGCAGAAATGTCTGTCCTTTTCAGTAAATTGAAAAAAAGAAACTATAAAAACGCTACTTTTTAATCTTTGATTGAATACATCACTGTGTTTTTTTAAATATATTTTGGTTTGGGAATCTTAGTTTAAAAAAACTGCAAAATTTTGGACTAAGATTACAGTATTACCCTGCAGAAGCTAATTAAATAAGCAGGCTCAGTTATAGGATGCATTCTGATCCCATGGAGGTAGTAGCAAAAGAGGGAGTTAAAACAAAACTGAGTGCCATTATGAACAATGCTACACATCTTCTCTCTGACACACTAACACTGAGGACTTTCAGCCAACAAATCATTCAGCAGAAGTGAGTCAGGTCAAGAAACACGACTGGGGCTCCTTTATACCAACAGCAATAAGTCTGCATAATGCCTCACTGTGACTCTGACAGCCAAGTCAGATGTTTTCTTTCTTTTTAATTTTCTTGCTTTATAACCATTCTGGTGTGGGTTTAAATAAAAACTGTTTGTGTATATTTATGTATTTATTTGTTTATTTATGTACTTACATATCTACCTATTTATGTATTTATTAATTTAAAGAGCTTCTGTAAAAAGCAAAATTTCCCCTGGGGAAATAAAATTCTATCTATCCAAAAAATAAAAAAGCAGGTTAATAAGAATGTCAACTCCGTTCAGTTACCAATCAGTTATTTCCATGCATTTTAATGCTTCCAGAGCTTACAATTTTGTGATTAGGTTATGCAACAGCTTATGATCCCCTAGTCTGAAGAGCTGTACATGCAAAAGCTGTTTTATTTCCAGTGCCATTGTGCTTTTTGAAGTCTAGTGATTAAAGAGACATTGATAAACTCTAAATTACTACAGTGTACTTTTAGAACTCAATATTCATAACTTTGGGAATCCTATTTGTGTGTAGTTTATTGTAATGTATCTGTGGAATAATGTTTTATGTTTCTACATTTCTGCTACAAGCTAATTATCCTCAGGGGTAATTAAGTCTATCTAACCCTTAATACTTTATTCTCCATGTGCTTCAAGTGCTCACCCTGCAAACACTTATGGATGTCATTAATATATTAATTGCACAAGGGTCCATTGATATGCCAACCTTTCTGTTCACTCCTCTTTATTGGTGTTGTTAAGTTACTACCTAAGGTAAGCAGATATAATCTGTATATAGTCACACCATTTTGAAGCTCTATCTCGTTTCCATAAGATAATATGACACACACCCCATGACACTGATGCATTTTTAATTTTTTCCTTCCTGTTTGTTTTTTCAATATGCAGGAAAAAACTTTTAACTACAAATACTTATTAAAAGCTTTTTCTTGGCCAAATTTGGCAAGAAGTTTTGGAAATACAGAATGACCTAAATATAGGTTGTCATCATGTATTGTGAATACTCCCGCTTCAACTTTCAGAACTGATACTGGTCCAGGCTTTCTGCAGCTCTGATTTGATCAAACCTACATTCATGTTATGTTTCTCCCGACATCATTTGGTAACACTTTAGAATATTTACTACCTACAGCAGTGTATCTATTAGTCACGCACTACTATGTAAAAGGCTTTGATTGGTTTGCTGTAATAAGACACCAGTAAAGTGGTTATTCGTCTTTTTCTGCAATAAGAGTTAGTTATAGATAATAAAATTATGTTTCAATACAAAGACTTTATTAGGTTGTACTAAAAATAATTAATGAGTCACTGTCCTTGAAGTGTAATATGGGCTGTTGAGACCCACTTAAGACCCACTTAAGCGAATGAAAACCATTCTAAAGCAAAGATATTTTAGTAAAAGGCCTTGTTGGTTACTCTAGTACCACTTTGCAACCCTAACGCTGACTTGCAGGCTCAGGTATCCTTATTGATAATAGTTAAAAGCATGCAGGTTATAAACATAGATGTAAATTTTATTTAAGGTGTTACTAGATATATATTTGTTGCTTGTATAGTCTTCATTCAAAAGTAATGGCTTGCTCTTACTTAAAATGCATGAATTTGGACTTTATAAATATAAATGAGGATTTGAATCTATAAGGTGGATAAAAAGTAATATTGTTGGAAAATACAAGGATAATAACGGTCTATTTTGCAGCCCACATTTCGGTGGTTACTAGAATTATTAGACACAAGGCAGAAAGAGATGCATAAGCACTTTATTGATGCTTTTCAGGTTCTAATAAAATCAAATAAAAACTTAATTAAGGTCTTGTTATGTATCAGTAGGTGACTTATAGATGCACTGTAATTAGTTCCTATTCTGAAGTGTTATTTCATAGCTTTTTCACTCTCTCTATATATATTTATCTATATATATATATATATATATATGCGCACAGTTAATATTGTATTCAGACATTTGTCATATTAAGGATTTGAAAGAAATCCTTGGATAGTGTTTCAGTTTAAAGTCATTTGTTTAATGAGGTTGTCTGCTGTTTCTTCATCAATACATTTTTCATTTTACTTCACCCTTTGTTTGTTCTTGTCAGTACAGGTGTTTTATTACTTAGGTGAACATGTGACAAAATGTAAGGTGACAAGACGAAAATGGTAAATTTATTACCAACTAAAAAATGTACTTGGTCATGCCCATTACAAGATAAAATAACAGAAAATAGAGTAAATAAATAATCGGACATGTGGGGAAAAAAATCATTATTTACATACAATATGTATTTAAATCTCATTTACATACACTTTATGTTTGAAATAGTCTGCCTTTAAAGAACTGAATTACTGAAGCTACAGATGGTCTCCAACATCACATATTTTTTTCTGGACTGCAGGATACTATGGCTTCTCAAACTGCAAAACCAGAGTTGATAGAGGAAAGATCATTTACCTTTAGAAGTACAATATATTCTTTTTTGGATGCCCTTAATTCAAAATAATGTAATATTACTTCAGTTTAGGCTGTTATGTAATATTAAACAACGTACATACAATTATTTAACTATTATAACATCTTTAAATAATGATAAACAATTATTGCAGTCCTATTATTTGTCACAAAGAGTAGAAAAATAATCTTCGGTCTGATAACACAGTTTTGACTTCATTACTACAGAATGAGTGCTAAATAGCACTGAGAACACAATTCCTGCATATGAACTGTTCCATAATTCATTGTCTGTGTATATGTCCATTACTATAAGCCAGTGATCAAAGTATAGCTAAAGTAAATCTTAGTTGACACATTTGTTTGATTGATGTTTGCGTAACATGAATATTTCATTGTTTGTTGGCTCTGTAGGTATTCATTTGTGAGCAAACAAATGTGTACAATTTAAATATTTAGAAACCATTTAAAACTTCCTGCATAAACCAGCATTGTTTCTGTTTTTGATACAAATGTTTTTGTGCAATATTGCATGAAACTAGAGCTATAAAAGCTTCTGCCCTTTGTCGTCTTTTTCAGTTGGTTACATTTGCCCTTTGCACTAAATTAATCTGCAATGGAATATGCACTGCCTGGTTATTATTTTTATGTGTTTTTGCAGCTAATTAATATTTCTTTCAAAGTTTCTTGAAATAAAAATTCTTATATGATTTTTACATATATTTAATTATCAGCATAAGGTGTTTTCTTTTCTGCATTTATTTAGTGTTCAGTTGGTACTTGTATGAAGAAAAAGAAATCAATGAAATAACATTATGACTTTGTTTCCAAATGTATTCATTTTTATTTAAAAATTATTTAACCAGGGATGCCTCTTGAGATGAGCAAATCTCGTTTTCAGGGGTGTCCTGGGAAGACAATAGGCAACAGGTAAACATTTTATTAAAGTTACAATATCATACTTAACCAAAAAAACATAAAATTGTTTTAGCTTACTGATATCTAAAAAAAAACACAAACTGGAAAACAGGGGAATCCAAGTCTGGTCCATGAAGATGTTATGTTTCAGATTATCAAAAGTATGTATCAAATGCCAGTCATTAATTTGTTTTTTGAACTTTTTTTTTCATTTGGATTTTAATTCAATATATTCACTTATGCTTAACCCATAGAAGAAGATTATACTGGTGTATTATTTTCAATTAATATTTAACATGAGGGTATGGTTAATTTGTTTACTGGATACAGGCATGTGTTAAATGAGTCATGGGATGTTAGTTTTGTAAAACTCTTATAATATATCCAATATATCCAATGTGACTTGCAAGATTAGTATTTATTATAATAGTTTACATAGACATTATTAACAGTTCAAGCATAGACAGGTCAAGTAACTTGCTCAGTGATACAATGTTAGTCAAAGATGGAGAAAAAACCAGCAACCTTCTGGTTAAAAATCTAATATCTTAATAACTACAATTTATGGCCTGCTATAATTAATGGACCCTATACTGTTCACATTATTAAATTGCGTAGGTTTGGACATGTGCAGAGGAGAGATGCTGAGTATATTGAGAGAAGGATGCTAAGGATAGAGCTGCCAGGTAAGAGAAAAAGAAGAAGGCCTAAGAGGAGGTTTATGGATGTGGTGAGAGGGGACATGCAGGTGATGGGTGTAACAGAACAAGATGTAGAGGACAGGAAGATATGGAAGAAGATGATCCGCTGTGGCAACCCCTACTGGGAGCAGCCGAAAGAAGAAGAAGAAGACTGTTTAGAGTAAATCAATGTTTTTAGGGTTTATTAATTTTCTTGACCAACTCAGTTCATTCCTATGGAGAGGAACTGGAACCTATCCCTGAAGCAATGGGTGCCACCCTGGATTGTTCATTGCAGAGACAAATCACTTATGATCCCACACTCTCTCATATTGGGCTAATTTAGAGTTAACAAACAACCTTAGTATCTATATTGTTACGGATTTGCTAGGCAAAGCACACATAGATATAGGGAGAATGTGAAATCCCGCAGGTCTTTACTGGACCAATATTCAATTCAATTCTCATGTCTCCTGAAACTCAGAGGCAGCAGCACTAACCATTCTGTCACTATAACAGAATTTTGTTAAAGATACTACTGTATGTACACATTATAAGTAGCACAATTTTATAAATAATACACCTGTATGAGGAAGAAAGGCAAAGCATTCATGCAAAGGCATTATTACATATGCAAATGGAGTGAAACTGGCCTAATAAATAAAATAATCAACCAACTGGTTTAGCAAAGTCATAGTTGTTCTGTTCATTAAGAGCTCTGTAGGTACAGAAGCAGGACCAGACTTGAATTTTCCTAATTGACTATGTTTATAATATTTCATTAACATTTTCTATCCCAGAATTGCTGAATGATTGTTTAACAGAATATTAAAATTATTATATGTTTGTTAACTTTACACATGAAAAATTATAAACTCAGGATACCTTTCAATTGTTTATATATATTTTTGTAGATCAAAGGCATGTTGCTTGTATTACTTAGGATCACACAATGAATCTAAATTTTGAATTAGCAAGTTTTTGGTTTAAAGTTCAAAGCTTTATCAATTATGTTATGCAGTCAATTGCTTATACTATTATATAATGTAAAACAAACATAGTTTGTAAGTTTTCTTTCAACTATAATTAATTAGTAGGAAACTGTTACCTGAAACAGAGGAGCTAACATTTTCTAGAGATTAGATATTCAAAATTATTTGTATTTGTACAAATATGTAAAATGGAAACAGAGACTACTGCAGTTCTGAGGCTGTAGAGATGTTTAAAATTTATTCTGAAATCATGAAGTATGTTTTTTTTTAATGAATGCAGTGCACTGTTTTAGTGACACACTTAAAAATAGGTATAAATCACAAGCAGTTTTATTAGTTCCCCTTTAGTTAAACAAACAGTGTAAAAATTTCATTCATTTGGAAGCAGCCTTATTAATACTATTTGTGTACATTTTAGTTAATTCTATTTGTGTACATATTAATACTATTTGTGTACATTTCCATTTTGCTCCATGTTTTCTGTGCACCCTGCCAAAGATCTTGTTGATTGTCTACTGAGCATCATTTCATTATTCATGCCGCTCCTGATTAGTAATTGTAAAAATGTCTGTGTTACTACATATTAGTTGGACACTCTACTTGGAATTTCACTATACTCTGCACATGACAATACTACTACAATTATACTTCTACTACTATTACTATTACTACTGTGTAAACTGTTGTTAATTGCTTAGCAAGTCTTTAAATAAAACACAGCTTTTAAATTAAATCATTAATTAGAACACATATACAGTAAATATAAAGCTAGCTCACTGTCACTTAAATATTGCTGGTTTATAGCTTTAAGATTTTCCTTGACTTGCAACTTACAGTACATTACCGCTTCTTTATTGATCTTTTATCTCCCACCCTCTACAAGGTAGGTTTTTTATGGCCTGATGTGGTTTGATATCTGTTGAAAATCATACCCATCATTCAGAATACTTCTACAAAATTCTCCATATGTTTCATTGATAGAGCTTACAGTTATCATATTACTCAATGACATAGTCATCTTAGCTTCATATCTGGCTAAAACTTTACATTGTCTTTCTAAAAGATAAATGATAAGAGAATGCACTCGAGATATTTTCAGAAAAACTACAGCATAAATTACAAGGTAAAGGTTAAGTGTGGAAAAATCAAAGCTGTATCACTCGAACACTATGCTCCTTGTTCACTTGATTTTTTTTGACACTGATTTTCATGGCACAGACCTGACATCCTAACCAAGTGAAGACAAATAATTTTTATGTCATTTTAGCATTCATTTTAATTGTATTTTAAAATGGAAGTGAGTTATTTATAAAGTCACAAAATGAAAATAACTGACAGGTGAAGTGCATAACATTGATTACCTTATTATAGGGGTTGGATACAATAGGCAGCAAATAAACAGACAGTTCTTGAAGCTGATGTGTTGGATGCAGAAAAAATTGTCAAGCAGCGAGGAACACTTACAAATGACTTAGAATTTAGCCAATCACAGATTTATTTGCTCTCGCTAACCAATTACCGTATATACTCGTGTTTAAGTTCTCCAGCGGATAAGTTGGGGCTTGATTTTACCATATAATTTTCGGTATTTTATAATGTTGGTCATATAAGTCGAAAGCGGAAAACTCATGCTATTGGTCCAAGAGATTATAATATGCTAACACCCACCTGAGAGAGTAACCACGGAGCACACTGCGTTTTTTTCCATGTATTGTGCCTACGTGACCACACGGTAATACCCAAACTATTCCGAAGCAACATTTGCACTGTTTTGTGTTTTTTGTATCTCACACTCTCATACACCTTTATTGTAAGAGCATCCTTTATCTACGATGGCGCATTCGATCCAAAGAAAATATGAAGCTGGTATTAAATTAAAAGTTGTTGAAACGGAAAAAATAATTGGTAACTGCGCTGCTGCAACAATTCGATGTATCTGAGAAACTGATGTGAGATTGGAGGAAGCAAGAAGAGGTTAAAAAAAAATTCAGAAAATTAAGTGTCGTATTTTTGAACGGGCATATAAGTCGGGGTCTGATTTTATGATTGATTTATTGGGTTTCAAGACCCGACTTATACGCGAATATATACGGTAGATAAGAATAGATCCAAATATTAGCCTTCCCTTCGAAACTGCTATCACCAGTGACCACTTCCAACTTCTTGAAATGGCATAAAACTCTTTGAAACTGTGGGGTGGTGTTCGTTTCTGCTACAATTGTGTGTGAAAAATCATATCAGCAGAAGTCTTGAGCACTTCACTGTTAAGTGATCCAGCAAAGGTGTCTAACACTGCACTTCTTTGTGGTTACCTTTTCATTATAAGTGAGCAGGTTTGTTAAATTGCAGATGGTACCCATCTCTTGGTTGTTTTCTTTCACTGAAATGATCACTGGATCTCAGCTTTCAGACTCTTTATCAATGGTTACTCTTTAATACCTCTGCAGTCTGCTTCATACTTTGCCTGCACATTTTAAATACTGGCCCTACTTCTCACAGCTCACTTGAGGTCAGTGACAACTCTATCTACTACACTTTTTCACAGTCCCATGAGCAAGAAACTTCGGTGGCTTCTATGCCCACAGGCTAATGGACCTTAGCAGATTGAGAGGTATTAGTGGAGTTGCAGAGGTAGCTGTCTCTCAGTTATCTTTCCCCCTGTACTGATGCTGCAAATGGCACTTCAGATCTTGAATCTCAGCCTTTAGACTTTTCAGCAACTGTTCAAAAGAGCCAAGCAGGTCCACTACGGTGTCCGCTGCATTCAGCACTTGCTAAAAAGGGACAGTTGGCCTTATCGTTTTCCCACTTCTGATACCAATGTAGCACCGGCACCAAGTGCTGTAATGGATTCTTTACTCTTTACATGACTCTTTTAGGTTGCCCGTTATCCTTAAAAGGACTGCTCGCTGTTGCCACACTTGATGGAACTCTGTTTGTGACATTGGAGGCTTGCCATTTTTATGGGTGTCCCTGCCACTGGATCTGAAACTGCTCATTTGCATGATGGAATGCCATATTATGTGTGACTCATCCGTGGCTGAAGCAACTTGTCAGTGCCATTAGAGTGCATTACTCTGATAAAATAAAATCTGAAAAATTATACAATATTTGTATTGACAAAGTATCCGTATGACTTTTACCTCTGTGGTTTACTATCAATGTCTAGTATTTAGTACCTTTACAAATGAATAAACAGATAATACCTTTGTTGTATCTTGAATTGTATTCCCAGAAGAAACCCAAATATTTTCAATAGATATGAGTAAAGCAGATAGTTTGAATTTATTAGTTTGGGAGGTGCTTAAGAGGTGTCCAATTACAAATAGGATTACTGACATTTAAATCCTCCTTTATACATAAAAATATTGAAAATCATTATTTTAGGCCATGGTTGTGATTCTGGTCTTATATACCACAAGAACATTTATTTCTGTAGCACATTTTCATACACAGGATCTAGCTCAAAGTGCTTTGCAAGATGTCAAGGAAATAGTTAAAATCAAAGAAAAACAAATTAAAACTGGTTAAAAATAATAATGAAAAAATTATTAAATTAAATGAAAAAACAATTCACAACTACATAAGACACACATATATATATATATATATATATATATATATATATATATATATACAGTGGGATGCAAAAGTTTGGGCAACCTTGTTAATAGCCATTATTTTCCTTATTTTCCTGTATAAATCGTTGGTTGTTACGATAAAAAATGTCAGTTAAATATATCATATAGGAGACACACACAGTGATATTTGAGAAGTGAAATGAAGTTTATTGGATTTACAGAAAGTGTGCAATAATTGTTCAAACAAAATCAGGCAGGTGCATAAATTTGGGCACCACAAAAAAGAAATTAAATCAATATTTAATAGATCCGCCTTTTGCAGAAATTACAGCCTCTAAATGCTTCCTGTAGGTTCCAATGAGAGTCTGGATTGTGGTTGAAGGTATTTTGGACCATTCCTCTTTACAAAACATCTCTAGTTCATTCAGGTTTGATGGCTTCCGAGCATGGACAGCTCTCTTTAACTCACACCACAGATTTTCAATTATATTCAGGTCTGGAGACTGAGATGGCCATTCCAGAACGTTGTACTTGTTCCTCTGCATGAATGCCTTAGTGGATTTTGAGCAGTGTTTCGGGTCGTTGTCTTGTTAAAAGATCCAGCCCCGGCGCAGCTTCAGCTTTGTCACTGATTCTTGGACATTGGTCTCCAGAATCTGCTGATACTGAGTGGAATCCATGCGTCCCTCAACTTTGACAAGATTCCCAGTCCCTGCACTGGCCACACAGCCCCACAGCATGATGGAACCACCACCATATTTTACTGTAGGTAGCAGGTGTTTTTCTTGGAATGCTGTGTTCTTTTTCCTCCATGCATAACGCCCCTTGTTATGCCCAAATAACTCAATTTTAGTTTCATCAGTCCACAGCACCTTATTCCAAAATGAAGCTGGCTTGTCCAAATGTGCTTGAGCATACCTCAAGCGGCTCTGTTTGTGCTGTGGGCGGAGAAAAGGCTTCCTCTGCATCACTCTCGCATACAGCATCTCCTTGTGTAAAGTGCGCCGAATGGTTGAACGATGCACAGTGACTCCATCTGCTGCAAGATGATGTTGTAGGTCTTTGGTGCTGGTCTGTGGGTTGACTCTGACTGTTCTCACCATTCGTCGCTTCTGTCTATCCGAAATCTTTCTTGGTCTGCCACTTCGAGCCTTAACTTGAACTGAGCCTGTGGTCTTCCATTTCCTCAATATGTTCCTAACTGTGGAAACAGACAGCTTAAATCTCTGGGACAGCTTTCTGTATCCTTCCCCTAAACCATGATGGTGAACAATCTTTGTCTTCAGGTCATTTGAGAGTTGTTTTGTGACCCCCATGTTGCTACTCTTCAGAGAAAATTAAGTTTCAGGGAAACTTACAATTGACCCCCTTAAATACTCTTTCTCATTATAGGATTCACCTGTGTATGTAGGTCAGGGGTCACTGAGCTTACCAAGCCAATTTGAGTTCTAATAATTAGTTCTAAAAGTTTTGGAATCAATAAAATGACAACGGTGCCCAAATTTATGCACCTGCCTGATTTTGTTTGAACAATTACAATAATAGTAAATCCAATAAACTTCATTTCACTTCTCAAATATCACTTTGTGTCTCCTATATGATATATTTAACTGACATTTTTTATCGTAACAACCAACGATTTATACAGGAAAATAATGACTATTAACAAGGTTGCCCAAACTTTTGCATCCCACTGTATCTAGTTTATTAGGAGCAGAACTAAAATGCATCTACAAAAAAGGCAAAATTTAAAAAACTGGGTTTTAGGAGTTTTTAAAAATGTTCTGTAGTATTAGCCTGGTGTATCTCTGTTGGTAAAGTATTCCAGAGTTTTATTCCAGATTTTTTTTAACAGCAAGAGGCTGCCTCACCACTTTTGTATGCTTGGCTATTGGAATATTAAGCAGACCACTAATTGAAGATCGAAGGTAAAATCTTGTAATGTAGGGGGACAGGCACTCCAGAATATCAAAAGGAACAAGACTATACAGTATAAGGCTTTATACACCATTAGCAGTATTTTAAAGTCAATTCTAAAGGACACAGGTAACCAGTGAAACAAGGCTAAAATGGGTGAGATGTGCTCAGATCTCTTTTTCAGATTAAGATTCTTGCTGCTTCATTCTGAACTAATTTTAACTGATTAATGTTTTTTTTTAAAGTAGTCCAGTTATGAGTGGATTAGAGTAATCTAGTCAACTAAAAACAAAAGTGTGACTTAATTTGTCAACATCTTGCAATGTTATAAGAAGTCTAACTTTTCAATGTTTCTTAAATGGAAAAATGCAGTCCTATAACTATGGTTAATGTGTAACTTAAATGTTTGGTTAGAGTCCATGAATATACCTAAATTCTTTACTTCCACCTTGACTTTTAAATGCTAAGGCATCAAGATTCTTTCTAATACCCTCATAATTTTCATTTTTCTGAACAAGTAAAATTTCAGTTCAGAAAATGGTTACTCATCCATTCAGAAATACAAGCACTGTAAGACATTGGATAAGAGAGCCCAGAGTGTCAGGGTCAAAGTCAAAGTTAAAGTGAACTTTATTGTCATCTCAACCATATAGAAGTATACAGATAGACAAAATTGTGAAGCTCAGGGTCCACAGGGTAACAACATAAAGTGCAAAAAATTAATTAAAAATAGAATTAAAATTAAGAATTAAATTAAAAATTAAAACACAAGACAAGACATTGTGCAAAGACAAGACAAAGAATTAGCAGCAATATTGACATACAGTTAGCAATATGAACATTGATGCAATGTATGGTATTTGCAATCTAGATACATAAATATAGTCAATAGATATGTGATATAACAAATAAATAATAGATATAGATTATACAGAAATTATCAGTGTATGATAATAGTTGTTTAAGACATGTGTAAACAATGACAGGTCAGAATGCTTCACAGCAGAAGGATATCAAGAATGTCAAAATACTTAAAGGTCAGCATGAGATTTTCAGTTCTTTTCTACATGCACACTAATCTTTACAGGAAAGTGGCTTGCATGTATAAAAGTTCTGTTTTTAGAGGTGGTTGAGGCAGTGTGGAAGATCCCCGGGGGCAGCAAGGTGTTAAGGAGTCTGACAGCTTGGGGGTAAAAACTATCCTGCAGCCTGGCAGATCTGGCTTTGATGCTACAGTATCTTCTCTTGGATGGCAGAAATGTGAAAAGTCCATATGAGGGTCTAAGGGGTCCTGCACAATGCTGCATGTCTTGTGGACACTACATTTGTAAAATATGTCCTGTAGTGAAGGAAGTGGCACCCCAATAATGTTCTCTGCTGTCTTCACTATCCTTTGCAGGCGCTTGGGGTCGGACATGTTGCAGTTGCCATACCAGACAGTGATGCAGCTGGTCAGACACTCTCAATGGTGCCTCTGTAGAACATTGTGAGGATGGAAGGGGGAAGACTTGCTCATTTCAGCCACCTCAGGAAGTATAGTCTCTGCTGGGCTTTCTTGATTAGTGATGAGGTGTTATGCATCCACGTAAGTTCCTCAGTTTTGTGCACATTGAGGAACTTGGTACTCCTAATAGTCTCCACATCTAAACCATTGATGCTGAGTGGAATGTGGGCAGGATGTGATTTTCTGAAGTCCACGATTATCTCTTTAGTCTTGTCGACATTGAGAGATAGATTGTTGTCTTCACACCATGCAGACAGCCCTTCCACCTCATCTCTGTATGTTGTTTTATCATCCCTGCTTATCAGTCCCAGCACCGTCATACCATCCGCAAACTTGATGATATGGTTGGTGTTGTGCGTGGCTGTGCAGTTGTGTGTCAGCAGGGTGAAGAGCAGTGGACTAAGCACGCAGCCCTGAGGCGCTCCAGTGCTCAGTGTGATATTGCTGGAAGTGTTACAGCCCATCCGAACTGACTGGGGCCTCTCTGTCAAGAAGTCCAAGATCCAATTGCAGAGGGTGGTGTTCATGTTTAACCTGCTCAGTTTTACAACCAGCTTTTGACCATGATTGTGTTGAAGGCAGAGCTAAAGTCTATGAATAGCATCCTGACATATGTGTCTTTTTTATCCAGATATGTCAGGGAGAGGTGAAGGGCAGAGCATATGGTATCCTCTGTTGACCTGTTCGAGCGGTATACAAACTGTAAAGGGTCAAGGGAGGCAGGGAGATTAGTCTTTATGTGTGACATAACTAACCTTTTGAAGCACTTCATGATGATTGGCATGAGTGCAACTGGTCGGTAGTCATTCAAGCATGTCACTGATGACTTAATCAGCACTGGTATGATAGTGGTTGACTTGAAGCATGCTGGCATTGACGACTGGCTCAGAGATGTGTGAAGATGTCTGTGAGGACACCAGCCAGTTGACTGGCACATACTTTGAGCACATGACCAGGTATGTTGTCAGGTCCTGCAGCCTTGCGTGGATTGACTCTGGATAGAGTCCTCTTCACATCATTTATGGAGGGACAGAGTACCTGGTCAGTGGAGGGAGGTGTTGCTTTTCTCGCAGGCTCTTTGTTCTGCGCCTCAAACCGTGTGAAGAAGTTGTTCAGCTCATCCGGTAGGGAGGCATCACCATCGCTGCTGTGTGGGTTGAGCTTGTAGTTTGTAATTGTCTTAACACCCTGCCACATATGACGTGTGTCTCTGGTGCTGCTGAAGTGTTTGTTAATCCTCTATGCTTATGCCCACTTAGCTCTCCTTATAGCATGAGACAGGTTGGCACTGGCCACCCTGAGGGCGGCCTTGTCTCCAGATCTGAAGGCTGCATTTCTGATCTTGAGCAGCTTATGCACTTCTCTCGTCATCCAGGGTTTTTGGTTGGGTCTTGTGGTAATATCCTTGGTAAGTAACATCCTGTATGCATTTGGAGATGTAGCCAGCCACAGAGTCTGTGTACTCCTCCAGATTGATAGAGTCACCATCCATAGCAGCCTCCCTGAAAATGTCCCAGTCAGTCAATTCTAAGCAGTCTTGGAGAGCTGAAAAAGCACCAACCTGCCACACTCTGATGTTCTTGCGGGCTGGTTTAGTGCGCTTCAGCAGGGACTTGTATGCAGGAACCATAAACACACTGATATGGTTTGAGTAGCCGAGGCAGGGGTGGGGTAGGGCTTTGTATGCGTCAGGAGCGCTTGTGTAAACATTGTCCAGACAGCTTCTCCCTCTAGTAGCAAAGTTCACATTCCGGAAGAATTTTGGGAGAACTGACTTCAAGTTGGCATGATTGAAGTCTCCAGCAATAATGAAAAATGCCTCGGGGTGTGTTTTTTGCAGTTTGCTGATGATCTCGTAGAGTTCCACTAGCGCCTGGTTATCATTTGTGCTAGGCGGGAGGTAGACGGCAACCACCAGCAATCAACTGTATTCCTTCGGCAGGTAAAACCTCTATCAGCGGGGAACAGTGTCAGGCGACTGAGGCAGCATTCATACACCACTCTCTCTACACATAAACACACAGTCCCCCCGCCCCCCCCCCTCCAAAATCTTACCGGACAAAGAGGTGTCTCTGTCTGCTTGGAAGATGGTCAATTCCGTCTTGCTGGATGTTTGAGTCTGCAATGTTTTCCTGGAGCCGTGTCTCAGTGAAAATAAAGATGCAAACGTCTCTCATTTCCCACTGCTTGGCCCGCTGCAGCTTTATGTAATCCAGCTTGTTGTCCAGTGATCGAACGTTTGCGAACAGAATGGATGGTATCGTAGGTCTGGTGGAGTTGGTTTTTAGCCTTGTGCTAACACCGCCGAGTTTCCTTCGTTTCTGCTTCCGATTGCTGCACTTGTGTTTCTGCCAGCTCAGCTTCTCAGGCTGCCGAAGTAGGCAAAGGCTGCGCAGCGTCTCTGTCACCTCGCTGGATATTTCGGTGCAGTTTCTTTGGAAATCGAGCAGGATTTGCCACTTGTAAATGTATGTCTGCATACCACTATCACTTAAATCTATTTCTTTTCTTATGCTAGTTGACAAAGACGAACAAAAAACACTAAACACCGCAGACTTGGGAGCTCTGTAAGCCGCAGCCTGCACGGGCGCCACCATCTTGATAATATTATATCATATATAGTCATAAATGGTTTTACATTAGTCATCATGTGCTATAGATAAGTAAAGCTGTGTGTCCCCTGTATAGCTGTAGTAGTTCACCTTGTGTTTTGAAATAAGCTGACCTAAATAACAGCGGGCCCAGATTAGATCGTTGTGGTACACCATATATAATATCATGGATCCCTGAACTACCATCACTACAACTAACAAAGAATTTTCTGTCTGTTAAATAAGACTGAAACCAATTTAAGACACTTCCCAGGGGATCTACGTATTGATTAAGTAGGTTTATAAGATTTATAAGAATACTGTGGTGTCAAATACTGCACTCAGGACTAATAGAACAAGAACAAAAATGTAGTCTCTGTCTGCATTAACTTGCAGTTCATTTACTACTTTAACCAGTGTCGTTTCTGTACTAGGAATTGTTCTAAAATCTGACTGAAACTTATCAAGAATAAAGTGTTTATTTAAATAGTTATTTAATTGATGCAAACTGCCTCCTCAAGAATTTAACTTAAAAGAGTAAGTTACAAATATGTCTAAAGTTGTCAAAGACAGTGGAGTCAAGATTATGTTTCTTAAGGATTGGTTTAACTACTGCAGTCTTTATACAATCTGGGAAGTAATCCAACAACGAATTAACTAATTAATAACTGATTAATGACGAATGAAGTAATCTGTATCTAATGACTAATTAACTATGGCAACTGCACTGTCAATTAGCACACTGAAGACTTCTTTGAAAAAAAAATAGGTTTGGGACTGGGTCAGAGACACAAGTGGAAGGTTTTAGCTGAGAAATTATTTTACAGAGTTCTGGTAAACGTGTTTCAGTGAAGAAATTTAATTTGCCAAAAAGCATGCTGAAGTTCAACAGGATTCATTATGGAGGGATGTATTATGTTATTTCTAATATTTGCAAGGTATTTTAATACTGTAGGATTTGTTTTTTTTTTTTTTTCAGGAGCCACTATGTCAGCAGTAGCTCTCGCCTTAGAACTACCTTTCCACCATACTGGTTACATTGCTGGCTTTATTTGAAGCAGCACTAAATTCTTATTGACTTTACCAAACGTAGAAGCTGGAGATGCATCAAAATAACGTTTTTAACAATATGCTGCTCTTTAGTTCTAGTTGTCATTTCTATGTCAAATAAAATGCAGACGTGGTCAGAGATGCTGATATCCATCACTTGCATCATCATCAGCTTTTATTCCTTTTGAAATTCATAAATCAAGTGAGTGCCCTTATGTGTAGACTGTTCTGGCTAAGATAAAAGGAGTGCTGTAAGCTAACAAATTATGTTGCTTCACATTCATGTGCATTCTTACAACTAGTCTACTGCCAAGGTTAATGAACTAGTAAAATCATTTAACTTGTCAGCAGTGGATTTGAATTTTGAACATCATTCCTCATCATCAGTTTTACCCTGTTTTTCTTTGTGAGGGTCATAGTAGCAATATACTAGGCTTCCATATCCTCATCAACTTTCTCCCATTTTTTCCATGGGAATGCCCTGATTCCATCTAGTGTGTCCTGCATCTGATCCTTGGTGGGCTGTGTATAATACACCTTGTATAGCACACTGCCTTCTAGTTTTTCTTTGAAATTTTAATGCCTTGATCATATTTCTGGCAAGACAAAGTCCAAAATAGATGGAAAGATTGTATGGCAAAACAAACATGTACAAAAGCAACACATTCACTTGCTGCATATCTACACATATGCAGTTTTGCTCGGAGTTGTATATGGGAGCATGTCTAGTTGTAAACTTGTAGCAAACATTTGCAAAGACAATGAGAAGAAGCAGCATCTTAAGAAAGGTGGTGCATCCAGAATCACACTTGGGGCTCAGGCACCACATGGTGCCAAAATTAGCTGGTGTACCCACATTCCATGGTAATAAAAAAATACAATATAATCAATTAAAGTTACGACAGTTGAATGTTTACATTTAAAAAAACTATTCATTTGTTGGTATCATTCTTCCTTTTTCATATGTTAGTCTTCTGAAACCTTTCAATACATAAGTAACATTAATAAGGTAATGTTTAATAAGGTTGAGAACATAAGAGACTCTGATCTTGAAAGCAAGACTTGAGAGAACAATATGGCAAACATAGAAATAATACATATATATATATGCAAAATCAACTAATAAGACACGTATGTAAAAGGAAAAGGCTAATGAGCAACCAATAAAATAGCGATGGCTGACATTGTGTGCCAGACATAGGTTTGGCAGATATCTGAGTAGGCAAAGGAGGACGCATTGAAAGTTTCACTCAGGGGGGTCTCCAAAGCAGAGTGTTTTGTTGGCTTTTATGTCCTCCTCATGATGCAGAGTTTTCAGCGCATAATTATACATATAAACTAGCGAAGAGCATTGGAGGGATGATGTGCTGATGTACCTGCATTGTATTGAAGTAGGGAGGTCATATATATCGATCCACTACATGCATAGTATTGAAGAATGAGGGCGTTGTGGAGGGGTTGGGATTTTGTGCTACAGCTTCCATGGCACTGATAGATCCTAGGGGTTGATTCATTAAAGATTTCAGAAAGCAACCATTTACTGCCTTTACTCAAGCCCCTTTAACGGAATGGTGCTGGTACCCCATGCAAAAGCTGGGCAATATTCAGGTTTTTAGCTTTGACGGCTGAATGGAGAACATGAGGCCAAAAAGAAGGACATGTTCTCCTTTTTTGGATGTCTGACAACTCTAGCCAAGCAGTAATGGAATGTATATAAATCGGACAAACTGGTCCAGAATACAAATTTCTTGATTAAATACACTGTAGCAGGCATATTTTGGAGTATGAGGTTTGGGACAAAAAGTTATATTTCTGAACAGTTTATTTAAAACTAGTAAAGTAATACACATTGATAGTAACACTACTTAAAAATTAGATTTCTCCGAGTTGGATAGGGAATATTTAAAATGTTGCCACCAGGATAGGCTTAATTGGAAGTTAACAACAGCATTAATTGTATTTTGAAATTTATAACTTAGCTTTAAGGCTCTGCTCTTTTTTCTCAGATAGGATTTACTGACTTTTAATCTAATTAGATGTTACACAGCGCAGCAATGAAGATGTGTTCACTTTTATCTTAACATTAAATTATGATGCCTATTTGAGGCAGGGAGGTTGATCTTATGGTGTTGATGGGTTGTCTACTCCTGAAATAGTATACTAACAGAATCAAGTTAAATTTCAGTTGTTAAGTTTCTCCAACTGTGGTTTCAGACCTATAAATTAATTTTTGTTTACAGTATTCTCTTTTTATAACTTCTTCACGTTCTTCATAAATTGTTTCTGTATCCTTCTATAAACCCTTGTGCAGCTTTATAAACTCCTCCTGTCATGCTAGAGTAAATGATAAGCACCAATATATTTTTGCAAATAGGATACAAAGCAAACCTGCTGTGTGATGCAATAAATATCCATAACTGTTTCTTGTAATCTTTAGGACAATAATTTTAATCTGTGTTGCACATTATTTTGTTCACACTTCATGTTTTGATATTTACGGAGCACCTAAACGGTTTAAGGAAATTTTATAGCATCCTTCCATTCCATTTACCAGCTGGCAGCCAGAAGCTATAATGCTAACCTCAGAAGAGGTAATCCAGAACAATGTGTCTGTTATCACAGGATACGTTCACATCCACCTAGAGTTGCCAATTAGTCCTTTTCACACTTTAATATTTTTTTTCTTCCTGGAGGAGTTGTTGATGGGTAAACTCTCTTCTGATTATCCAAAACAATGGAAGAATTGCTGGAAGGAGAGATTCAAATTAAAAACACTGGAATTGGAACCAAGCTGTCAAGAGAGACAATGCAACAAAATTTTTAGACACTGTGGCAGTATGAATGTCTGCAGCCGGCACTTAAAATATAACTACAAAAAGTTTTACTTAAGATTGTTGTTGAGCTGAGTATTTTTACTGGAATAATTTTGTTGGTCTTCTGGTATGGAAATCAGGTTTTGAAAGAGCATATGCTCATCTCGGAGTTAATGTGTGCGAGTCTGCACTGGTGGAAATCAGCATAATGAATGCATTCTTAATGGAAGATGGCCATGCAACGTCACCTCCTCCTGGTTAGTATACACAACCTAACAAAACTATAATGTGATCATTTTTTTTCTGACTAACAACATGAACTGTGAAATTAGAACCACACTGATTGCTGTATGTTGTGTGTTCCAAGGTGTAAGCATAGTTAATGTACAAAAAACCTCAAAAAGCTTTTGAAACAATATGAAAGTAAATTGTTGCTAGGTCAACATTGATCAAATAAATTTTATTTATAAGATTACATTTAATTTACCTTGTTTATTTTATATTAGAGTATAATGACCTGTGTCAAAATAAAGCAAGCTAATATTTAATATTAAAAACAGCCAGGTTACCTGAATTTGATAGCACATTGGCATAAGAAAGTTTACAGACTTACATGGTTAATACAGTTTATTCAGAAAGTATTCAGACCCCTTCACTTTCTGCATACTTTTTTGTGTTGTACATTTAATTTTAAATGGATAAGTTTTAAATTTTCACCCTTTAATTTAAATTCATTATCCCATAAAGTGAAAATATGTTTTCAGAAAGTATGTTTTCAGAATGGTTTGCCCATTTATTGAGTGTAGTTTTATGGGCAAAAAAATGGAAAATTTATCTCTCCATTATAAAAAAAAATTCTGGAAGGGAAAAACAGGGCGACAAGACGTGATCTTCTCGGGAGTTCTCGGAAGACATTTAAAAGACCCGCGAGACAAAAAAGAGCCTCTTGTGGGGACCGAAAACATGAGACTTGGTGCCAAGAGATTGTCCCAGGGCCGTCTCGGGGACGTGGAACCTGAGATTCTTGCAAGACACGCCCTTCTTATCAAATAAGAGCACGGCCAGCCAGCAAAACACTCAGTCATGTAAAGGCACGTAGCACACTCAGATCCTGTGCTCTCAGCAAAGAAGAAAGAGCAGCGCGGAGAAAAGAGACCCAAAAGCGTTGGAGAGAAAATAGGCAGATAAGAGATTATGAAAGCAGTGGAATTCGAAAGGCTCAAACAAACGATGGCACGATACACATGCAGAGAACGATACAGAATATGAAAGCAGTAAAATTCAAAAGTATTGTAGCGTCCCAGCAAGGTTGAAGCTTTTTTTGTTTTAAGTCACTGTTGAGGGAGGGCGGAGTACAGTACGGGCGACTGATAGCGGGGTACTGATTGATGTGATAAGGGGGAGGCAAGACCCGTGGGAGAAGGGGTTGTAGAGGGTGTTAGAAAGTTGTGTTTGGGGTTACAAAGTCGGCGATTGTTCAAGTAGAACTTTTGTGACACTTTATTACGTCACTCGCTACAGTATAAAAAAAAGATAGAAAAGATTGCATTAGCACAAAAAAAGGTAATTAATCATCAGAACCAGGTGTAATTGAAAAAATAGCAGGACAAATCAAGGTCAGAAATAAAAGGCAAAGAGTGGAAAACAAAGTAATTTCGCCTTCGCATCATTCAATGCACAAAACGTGGATTTACACGACAAGTGATCATACGCTATTAGATTCTGTGGTTCCGCACCAGTCAAAGCAGCGACATGTTTAATTGAGAGAGAATACACAATTCGGTCAGGTGTAGATACACAAAGAATACACAATTCGGTCAGGTGTAGATTTATGATCACGGAGAAGCAATGTAAATTTTAACAGGCGACAAGAAAGGTAATGTATATATTCCGCAAATAACATAAGACACCAAAAGAGATCGTGATATGCCATTTGTATTAAAATGTTTACAGTTTACCGTGAGAATAGCTTTTGCTATGACATTTAACATATCACAGGGACAAACATTAGAAAAAGTCAGATTATTTATTAGAGAAACAGAAACAATATTCACTCACGGGCAGTTATACGTTGCATTGTCACAATGTGTCTCCAAAGACGAAATCAAAATTCAATGCGATCTTGAAGAAAAGGTAATTCAAAATATTGTTTTTAATGAAGCTTTAAAGTAAAAGCAGTAAAATTCAACAGTATTGTAGCTTCCCAGCCAAGTTGAAGCCTTTTTTGTTTTAAGTGACTGTTAGGTCAAATTGAGGGAGGGCAGAGTAGAGCACGGAAGACTGATAGCGGAGTATTGATTGATGCGGTAAGGGGGTGCGAGATCTGGGGGAGGAGGGGTTGGAAAGGGTGATAGAAAGTTGTGTTTGGGGTTACAAAGTCGGCGATTGTTCAAGTACAACGTTTGTGATACTTTATTACGTCACTCGCTACAGTATAAAAAAAAGATAGAAAAGATTGCATTAGCACAAAAAAAGGTAATTAATCATCAGAACCAGGTGTAATTGAAAAAATAGCAGGACAAATCGAGGTCTGAAATAAAAGGCAAAGATTGGAAAACAAAGTCTTTTTGCCTTCGCATCATTCAATGCACAAAACGTGGATTTACACAATAATGGATCATATGCTATGAGAATCTGTGGTCCCGCACCAGTTAAAGCAACGATTCAAAAGAAAAAAAAAGCTTTTAACATTGTATATCCGATTAACCAAACATAGGGGTTGGCGAGTGAAGCGAGCAGGGGCGGAGCCCCCTAGTCTATTTAAAATTAAATTTATGACACAATGAAGTGTGAGAAAGTGAAGAGGTCTGCATACTATTTGAACCCCTAGTATAAAAGAATTTCACCATAAAAATGTATAGTATTTGTGCCTTTTGATGTTTTTGTTGTGTGGTGCTTTTCAGCAAGACCTTTTACATCAACAAAAATGAATTATTGGGAGTGAAAAGGAGAGGGATGGCATAGGAATAATCCATTGCTTGATAACTAACAGGATGTAAGTTTACCCATCAATGTGAATTTTGTGAAAAAGGCTAATTAACCTAAAACACATCTTTGGGAAAATGCAGGAACACCAGAACTCCTGAAAAAATCCATATATTGGGAGACCTGCAAAATCCAAGTAGACATTGGCTAAGTACAGATTTGATGCCAGTCTTTTTGAACTATGAGTAATTTCATCCTATTGATTATGAAGGGAAATAAGCATCATTCTTCTGTGGATATAGTTCAGTGTTATAATTTTTAGGAAGCTATGTGCTTTTACATCTAAACAGTTTTATTTCTCTTTCAGCCACTTATGCATGTAAATACAAGATTATCCAAAAGCTAAATTTTATATTTTTTTTAATTTGACTCTAATTTAATATACCCTTTTATATTTTTACATTGATATAGGTTTATAGGGTCAGTATTTTCCTGGGCACAGGAATCAACATGCAACATGTTAGCGCTGTCCACCTACTACAACCTGTAACTTCAATTTGTCCGTCTTATTTGCAAAGGATCTTGCGTTGGTGAGAAAAATACTAGGAGATGGTGGCTTGTGTGGCAGCCTCTATAGCCTTGCCAGCATGCCAGCCCTGCAGCCCTGTTAACCAGTGTTAGGTGAGGTATATAGAGAATTTAGCAGTAATTAAAAATGAATAACACATTCTGTTCTTTTTATCAGATAGTCTTACATATGTGGAGGCCATATGTACAAATTAAAAAATGTCTACAAATGGTGCACTGAAATCCAAAAATTCCTTACCTTACCATAAATTTACAGTACAAAATGTATATCTTGGAAGGTAATATATTTTGAAAGGTTTGCATAAGAGTAGTTTATGGGAGGTCATATTGCCTGTTATACACTAAAACGCCTACTGTATCTTATTTTCAAGTGAACAACTATTTAAGAAATTAAGATACTCATTCAATATTATATTTACTATTTGGGAAGCAGCATATTATGCTGCACAACTCCACCTCCTCTTTCCCCAAAATTCAGATTTCCTATAATTGCAGAACCTTATCTTGATACATTAGAGTTTAAAATCCTAAAGCATTTCTATCTTAACATGTGGGGGTGTCTGTCACCTAAGGAATGGTACTTTACTATTTGAAACTTTTGCAGGAAGGAATAAAAAGTCATCATAAAAGAATATAACTCCATCAGCCCTATGTAAATGCAGTAACACACTGTACACTTCTCTTCATGTCAGCTCCTGCTCTCCTTTTAGCTGCCTACTCACAGACCAAATCTTTAAATCCCAAAGGGTTTCTGGCGCCTTCAGTTTTAAATGGGCATTCTAGTTTTCTCCATTCTGTTTTTATGGTGCCACAGCAGGCTTGTGGATTAAACAAGCTGCTTTTAAAAGTAATACATATAAAATGTTTTATTTATTACTGTACATTTATTTTATAGCTAAGGATAAAAAACCTTAAAGGCTGTACTTATATTTCACCATGAGACAGTATCAGAACCTTAAAAGAAAGCCAAATCTTCATAAATAAGTCACTGTTTGATGCACTGGGAAGACACGACCAAAAATAGAAAACAACAGAAAAAAAAATCTGATTTGAACATGCATTAATTTTGCATAAGCAATGTTCCTTGGTGGATACAACAGGGCTAGTTTAGCTTGTGCCAGATAAGCATCTGACAAAAATATTTAAGGCCTCACTTTAATAATAAAATAATAAAAAATTAATTAATAATGTATTGATTCTTGTTTAAAAAAATATTTCAGAACAAAACACATAGTAACTGGTAGGCAAATAATTAATTAATCAATGCTAAGAAAGTATTAAGGATTGAGAAGTAATCTATTGTTAGAAGAAAAAAAGTGATATAAAACTAAGTTGTGCAGCATGGTGGCACCATGGTTGGCCTCATAATTTCATAGGGAGAATCAAAAAGCAAAGGCAACTTACTTTTTAATACCTGTAACTGTGAGAAGACGAACATACCAGTTATATTACTTCTTGTATCATTCCACTAACTTCTTCTTCATTCCACGAGAGCAGCAGCTTTTCGGCTGCTCCCAAATCCAGGTCTGCACCGCTTCATTAACCTTATCATCAAAGATGAACCTGAAACTACACTGAGACACTTTAACTGGACTTAAGATGTGATAGTCGTACTGTGCTAGATCTGGGCTGTAAGTGGGATGTGGAAGACATTCATACTGCAGCTGTTGCATTTATTTCTACCGTTGCATTGTCATGGAGCTACAAGACTGTTTTTGACAGCATTCCTCATCTTCTGATGCACACTGCAGGTTTCAGTTTCTCTTTAAGCATAGCACAACATATTGCATCCATCACTGATTGTTTGTGTCCCTGAAAATGCACCAGAATAGGACCCCTAATACCCCAATTGAAGGTCATCATCTATATAAATAAGATTGTATTACCCTCTATTACCCCCACATACAAAATTTCGTACTGGCCAAAGTGGGATCTCTTTTAAAACTATAGGTATAGCTACAGGTACAGCATTTCTTCTCACCTAATTTGGATCACAATTGTAATGACAAGGAGTATGTAATTGTATCTCAACATAGGTTGTTTTTAGCCATATTGAATTAAGAAAAGACAGTATTTCCTTTTAGTTTTCGTCTAGACTCAGTTCTGAGAAGTATAAGGGTGCATAAGGTGTGTATTGTGTTTCCAAACTCTTCATTTGCAATGTTTCTTTCTTTCAGTGCCTCCAAAACTTTGCAGTTGAGAAATCACATACAAAATGAAGCATAGAATCACTTTTATGAAACTGGACGTGAAGGGAAATTTGACAGTTTCACTAACTCACCACCACCCTTTCATGCAATGTTATATTATATATAACCAACAGATCAAGATTTGGGCCACCAAATAAAGAAAATGACAGGCTCCTTAAACATGCAGATAGGAATTTCATTGCACTGTGTACATGTAACAGTAACTCTGAAATTAACTGATGACACTATATTTTCTATCAACACAAAACCTTACATTTTTGAAAAAGACCAATGCTATTATACACCTGCATATCATTACTAAGTGTGACAGTCATGATGAAACAAAATTAAACACAATTCTTAGCACATGCAAAGTCAATGTTCAGAATATGATAGCAAATGAAAAACTGAGGATGGAGTTACCAGCTTTTACTGTAGACATTTATTCAAATACATCTTATAATGAGGCACTTATAATTTTAGACTTTGGTGTAAATACAGCATTGGGACTTTAAATCAATGTTAAATTAATCAACTTTGAATAATCTTTGAAAATTACAGAATACTGAAGAGACACAGTAACTGTAGGAGTCCAGTCTTAATCTCAGGCCACTGGATAGCGTTTCATGTCTCACAACCATGTAGCAAAACAAGAAGCACAAGAACTCTAAAGACTTGCACCTTCATTGTTTTGCAAAGATATTGGGAGCACCGCACACTCCTTTTCAGTGATCTTATGGACCCCATGCTCTCACAATCCTTCTACTGACTTCATAGAAAGTGTCACCAGAGACATGATTGTCACTACCGAGGCAAGTAAACCTCTCGATGAGGTCGACATTCTCTCAGCAGACAGACACACTGCCAATGGCTGTGCCCAAGAGGTTATTAAAGGCCTGAATCTTAGTTGTTATCCAGGACACTCACAAGCCCAGCACTCAGACTCCTTGATCAGTCTCTTGAGAACCTCATTCAGAGCCTCCATTGACTCTGAGAAGATCACAGGCAAGATCAGTGAATCATTCTTCACCAACAGATGCCCCACAGCTGCTGGACCCCACTACCCTGCAAAACATCCAGACCATCCATCACCTGCAAGAACACGCCCCTGACAAAACCCTGAATTAACTGGGAGAAAAACAGAAGTTCTGCCTCCACTCTGCACAGCACACACAGTACCAGTGTACAGGCCAGCCATGATATCCAGAAACTTTGGGGGATCCCGTGAAGCCTCAGAATGTCATACAGAGCAGCTGGAAAAACTTTATGAAATGTGACAAAAACTGCAAAGAAACTTTGCTGATATTCATGTTTGTGCAGCATGAGAACCCTCAGAGCCAAGATGCAGTCAATGGTAGACTTCTTAGGCGTAAAACCAGACTGCTCCGGTCACTGGTAGTGAACAACTGATCATGGATGCTATTGAAGATTATCCTAGCAAGGACCTTACACAGAACCAAGAGCAGTGTTATCCCCCTTTAGTTGCTGCAGTCCTGGCGATCACCCTTCCCTTTCTAGATAGGGATGACAAATCCTGATTTCCAGTCAGTTGGGATGATGCCCATCTCCCAAATGGAAGCAAAGATTGCTTACATTGCAAGGGAGACAGCCTTACCACCAGCCTAGAGAAGTTCACCCCGGATACCACAGATCCCTGCAGCCTTCACTACCTTAGCTGGTTCACCAGCTGTGCTATCTCAATGAGACTGGGTGGTTCACAGCTAATTGAAGGATAAGCCTCAAGAATCATGGACCCAGAAATGTTCTACATCAGAGGATCAGCTTTAAACAATTGGTCAAATTAGCCAGCCTAGCGAGTCACAGTTGCATTATCCGTAAGGACCGTTCCATGACTTGTCATGACTTAGACTCTCCTGAGGAACAGATTCTGATGTGTGTAATGCTTCAATTCCTACAAAAGTAGGATGTAGGTCACTAGACCATAGATGGTGTGTCTCTTGCTCACAGATTCCTCTATCAAATGCCTCCTTATTTGTCCTCAGAGCCCCTCACAGTCGTCCCTCTCAGTTCCCGGTACAGAAGGGAGTTGCCATCAAGCCGTGCACTGCAACTCCTCTCGATGATATCCAGGGTGCCCTGCAAGATGAAACACATTCTTCTAGGAACACTGGAAACACCAACATAACCTTCAGCAACCCTCAGGGTCTTGTCACGGAGGATCTCCCACATCACATTAGGATCAGCAGTCACACCCAAGTATGCAAGTTCTTCACACAAACTACATGCAAACTTATTAGAAACAGCCTAATCTTGGAGTCTGGCCAAGTCCAGCCTCATTCTCCTAGTAGGTGGTACTCAACTGCACCTAACATCTAACAAGTCTGTGGTCAGAATTCACAAACTGGGCACTTCTATAGATCCTGCATTTCTGTAGCAGCCTCCAGCGTCTGTCACAAGGATAGGATCAATCTCCTTCACTGCACCACGGAATTGGAGTACAAAGTCCAATGATGTGGCTCAGGGTGCTGGAACCAGGATCCAGTGATCCTCAGCCTCTGTCCTTTTGTAAAGTCAAGGAATATGAGCCTACTTTCACCACAGTCGCCAGACCAATTGCGGCCGACACAATCCCCATAGCCAGCCCTGTCAGTGCCAGTGGTTGCATTGAAGTCACCCATGACCAGAGGAGTGTCACCTCATGGGCATCCATCAACCACAGAGCGAAGTTGCAAATAAAATGTCTCCCTTACATCACTGACCACGTTCAGAGCATACACTGAGACAACAGAGAAAGAACCCCGAGAGTGCCTTAATCTGAGTCTCATAATGCGCTTGTTGAAAGAAGCAACATTGGACACCATTGGAAGGAGCCGATCCACCACAGCAACAGCTACTCCCCAAGTATGACAGCCATCAGAGTAACCAGACCAATAAAAGGTGTACCCACCTACAGATATCTGGCCTAGTCTCAGGCCAGTGCACCTCAGAGAGTGCCGCCACTGAAATGTGGAGTTTATGAAGCTCCTCCAACAGCAGAGGAAGATGATCATCCTGTAGAGAGATAAGATGTTCCATGCGCCTACCTGGTTGGGCCACTTCAAATTGGGACTGGAATGCTGCCATGCAGCAGGTGATGCCTCAGCACCACTTCAGTTTCAATTTCCAACAGGCCTGACCCCATTGGCTCTCGGATGGTTTTGACTCTTCCGGGTATGTGGCTCCCGATGGCTTTCCCCCATCCCCTTCATAATGCAAGCAGTCTTCCTATGGGCAGCTGCAGAAGAGCTACTCCCATTGAGAGCAGAAAGGAGTCCTGTCTGTCTTTTCGGAGCTGTGTGAAAATTTTACGGTGGCTGGAGTGCCAATCCTGCCATCAACCCCCAAAATTTCCCTGCAAGTTGGAGGACCGCTTTCAGGTCCAGATGCAGTTTAATGTCATACCTAGGATACAATTAGATTAGATTAGATAAACATTAATAATTCCAAGGGGAAATTTAGATGCATACAGCAGCAGAAACATAAAAACAAAGGTATAGCCTCATAGGATAAATAATACAATCAACCGGAAAGATAGATAGATAGATAGATAGATAGATAGATAGATAGATAGATAGATAGATA
>JANRMT010062822.1:27773448-27793218 GCA_026402145.1 Polypterus bichir lapradei | reverse complement strand
ATAGATAGATAGATAGATAGATAGATAGATAGATAGATAGATAGATATTGTGCAGAAATAGCAAGAGTATAAGCATTTAGTCTGGGACGACATAGAAAGCATCTATTTGTGAAAATACACTAAACCAGGAAATACAAAGAAGTAGTATTCATGGTTCCAACCCAGTAAGGAGTTATGGCATTTATGATATTCAATCATACATAACAAGAACAAATTTTCAACTCATGAAAGCAGAGAAAATGGTAGTTATAAGAGAGATTGTGTAGATGACAGATGAACACTAGAATTCTAGACAGCAATGATAAAAGGATTTACATTTTAAAAACATAATTTTTTTGATACCTTAGCTTATTATACAAATATACCCAGGCAATGCCAGTTACTTTGGCTAGTATAAACAGTTTAGTTCCTGATGATAGCCATGTTCATACAAAACTATGATTTTTTTTTATCTGTTAACGTATATTGGTTCAGCCATTTCCAAACCTTTTATTGAGCAACGCAGCATTTATGGTTACCATTCAAGATAACTGTTTAAGTGTTAAAGTCCACCTCTAATACTTCTGATTTATCCAATCACTATCTCAATAATTTGAATAGGGAAATACTGTTAGTGGAATTTAACTAAAGCATTATAAGGGATGGTATGCCTTGAGGAGCAGTTTTCAAACCAAACCTGCATTATTATAGCCACTGCACAGAATATAAGTTATTGTTGCTTTTAATTGTATCATTATTTATTTGTGGTTAATTTTACAAGCAAATAATTACTTATTGCGTAGACAACCACTTTAAAAAAATGTAAAGTGTCCTGAGATGCTACATATAGCATATGCATATAAATAAATAAAAACTGTGAGAAAGCGATGGGTCAGAGGATGTGATGTCACTAGGGCCGGAACCAGAAGTGATGTCATTGGGTCCGAAATGGGAAGTGATGTTGACAGACCTAGGCAGGATTTTCCTTGGCTGTTCTGCAGGAGGAACAGAGAAAGGGTTAGTGCACACTGCCACCCCCTGGTCTGGTGTGGAATTACCATCATTTGAGCCCATTGGCTGTCTCCTATTCGCACATATGTGACAATATATATATATATATATATATAGAGAGAGAGAGAGAGAAAGAGAGAGAGAGTCCACTGCTATAGTCAGCAGACCACCTTGTAGCTGTATTTTATTAGAACACTAGAACTACTCATTGACTAGTTGCCAAATGCTGCCAAAATCAATTACAATAATGGCTGTTATTACTAATAAGAAGAATACATAACTTTGATTAAAAAAATATAGTAAATAGGTTAGGTCCAGATTTGATATGCAGACATGAACTCCTTAAAGCATTTGTTTTTCTTTTTTAAAATTATGGGGAATTCTGGATTTGATCATTGTCGAATTGTATGCCGCAAATTAAAACCAATTCATTAGTGAGCAGAATGCTAATAAATATTTACATGACCTTCAATTTGTTTAACAGAATGACAGTGATTAGCAAAAAGAGAAAAACAATGATTTATCTTATATGGAAAAGGGTCACGTAATAGGGATGATCTGGACATTAATCCTTGCCACTCAAGTAATTATACACAATCTTCTACCCATAAATTGATTTTTCAGTAAATGTGTTTTTGTGCATTTGCATGTTTTTAATTAAGTCGATTAGTTGATTTTTGTTTGTTTATGTCCGTTAAATAGCTGTCAGCAATAATGAAATCTATCTCCCATTTTCTGTTTTAAGATGACAGAAAGGTCAAAGAAATTTCAGCAGATTATTTTTGACAAGGTGACAGATGCTGCTTGCCAGGCAACTTTCTTTCATTTCCACCAACTGCAAAGGCAACAAAATTATTTAAGGTTGTTTTATTTTCTGTTAGATTTTAACTTCCCATTACATTTTGTCCATTTGATTAATCTATTCAGATTCTAAAAGTAATATAGTTGGCTCACATTTGTGCTTTCATATTAAAGATTTTCCCAGACTTTAAAAAAGTTGATATTCCAAGTGTTTTTTATCTGTCCTTGAGATGTTTCAATCTGTTTCATACTTTAAAGATTAGGACAGTATTATTACTATTAAATGGATGAAGACTGACACAGTTAATTTGTATTTATGTAAAACATTATACAGCACTTTAGTCACATTCCTCCTTAGCATGGATTCAACAAAAACACAAATTATACTTTGTATCGTAATGCCACTAAAATATAACATTCTCAAATCTACTTATTCTAACTTAAGAATTCAGGAATGTTGGCATTCAAAGCCTATCCAAGTACATCGGGGCACAAGGCAGGATCCAGACCTAGACAGGGCCCTCATCCATCAAGAGGCCTATTACTGCACAAATCCATACACTCAATGCACCAGCTTGACTTCACGACCAAACCTAACCTGCATGTCTTTGGGATTTGGGGAAAAGCCCAGACAGACTTGTGAGTTCATGCATCTCCACGTGTACAATGTCCATGAATCGGCAATGCTATTAACTCTGCTATCATGCTGCCCTCTTGACTTAGTATTTAGGAGAAAAATGTTTTATAGAAATTAGAGTCAAGCTTCATTTAGAATAAATCTCTTCCATATTTACATATTCTTCCTAGGAAAAATGAAAAAGTTCTGCCACATATCCTTAGAGCCAGCTTTTGATGAGGCAATTAAAAAAACTGTAACATTTTCTCTTTATCGATATATTGTGAGGAATATATTTTTTATTGTTATTTTATTACTGTTCTGAGGAGACCTGCGAGTAAGGATTTTATTCCACTATGTACCACATTGCCACTCGTCGGTGCCATGAATCCTCATGGCCACCACAACTATCTATGAAAAGGCCAAGAACTTGTCCAGTGTTCTATGATCACGTCAGAATCTGCATTGTATGTACGTAATCGATCTGAAGTTTAGCTATTGCGTTAACGTCTCCATTCCAGTACCCCAGAATAATCTTACCGTGCTAAGGAAGCTAGGGAGTATAATCCTTCATTAACTGGAAGACATACTCTTATCCCCTTTTTAAAAAAATGGGGACCATCACCCAGATCTGCTAGTCCTGAGTTGCTGTTCTTGCCAAACAAAATCACAAAATATCCATTGCTTTCGGTATTTCCAGTGAGATCTTATCCACCCCATGCCCTAGCCATCACAGCACTTTTTCATCACCAAAGCACTCTTGGCTACATATACATGCCTAACTGCAATCCATTCTTTTTGCATTTCCTCCACTGATGAATACATATCCACTACCTCTAAGTAGAACAAATTCATCATGTTTATGATTTCCTCAAAGTGCATGTTCCACATCTCAACAATATCTACAGATAAGGTCAGTGTTTGCTCATCCTTGCTGATAATAGCCTGGACAAAGACCCACATGACCCTTCCTGAGTCAACAAATCATTTGACAAAAACTATATGAAACCATCTCAAAGTCATTCTCCACAGCCTCCTAATCTCAGCTCCCGCATGAGCCATCACTCTAAGCACTGCCCCAGCCAGCAGCTTCTTGGCTTGCTAGTAGCTTCCATGTGTTCAAGATTTAACTATAACAGTCATGCTGTACAATATATTCCCATCTGTATCACTGCAGCTGTGGCATGCATATTTGTTGAACAGATCAAGCAATCACAATCAAATGATGCCTTTTATTATAATCCTGAAACACCAAATCCCTGGATTCACATGAATGTCTGGCTTTCTGAATAGGTATTCAATGTTATTTTTACTAGTTATGATCCTAAAAAGTATTTTTTCTAAAAGGTTCCACGACCTTCATGCTTCAATTTTATTTTAATTTACCAAAATATGGCATTGCCTCTGATCTTTGTGTAGCTGCGCTGATGGAACACAAATTTTCATTAAAGACTCTTAAAGGCCTTTCCACGGGATATGCCTGTAATTTGCTGCACCCATTTTCCATTTTGTCTGTGAAGTGTGAAAGATATCTGGTATGCGTGTTGTGCTCCAGCCTCCCAGACCTGAACTGGATTAAGCTATTCTGGTAGAATGTTATACTGTTTTATTGAAAGTTATAAGTGTTGCTTTTTTGTTGACAAATAAGTCCATTCTGTTCTCTAAAATACCTTTTAATGGTTTGTGGCGTTAATGTCATAATCAAAACATGTTGATAAACTGATATTCCCAATCTGGTTATTTTTCTTAGAAAATTCTTTTGTCTTCATTTTGTTTTGTTAAAACTATACTAACTGATTATGGGAATTCTGAGATATATACATTTAATTTATACCTTAACTGTGTGGACATAATTCAGTTAAAGACAATTAGCTGCATCACAGCCTTTTTAGAATTGTCTTATCAAAGAATGAAAGATTGGAATCAGTAATTGCATTTTTGACCTATAATTAATTTAACAGGATCTGTAGAATTACAGTTGCAGAGGTAAATACATTTTACAAGACTGTTTATGTACATGTATAAGGTTAGGTCTGTTGATTTTCAGAACACTCTTATTCTACTGCAGAGTCAATGGCAGACAGAGCCTATTCTAACAGTGTAAAGTGAAAGGTAGGATTTAACTGTGGATGAGACACCAGCCTAGTTACATCAATCCAATTTCAATTTACAGATGCTAATTATTCTCAAACATAAACACAACATAAACACAACATCAACATGCCTTGGATGATATCAGAACCCAGTACTCAATACACACAATGTTGTCCTGTGATCAATTGAATAGGTAATGGGGACTAATTGAATAGGAATTGCTTTTTTGATAAATTGTAAGTCTTTATGGTCCAGCTGCTCAGCCCAATGTATCATGGCACATGTCGGCTAAAAGGATTTGACAGTGGGGCAGCACTAGCAAGTGATGGCTGTATTAAAGTTGTCATGTTCATAAGGAAGAGTCAGGGAGGCCCAAATAAATAGCACTATAAGAAGACCAGGAGCAAGCCATCACCATCCACAAATATATAGTTTGCCATGTAACAATTTTTTCTTTAACTTTGTTTGAGGATTCAAAGAGGCTATTGATGCTAACTAATGCCCCTCATTTCACCATTACCATTTGCCATGTCTAGTCTTTAGAAGGGCGGGAATTGGGGCATTAACAGCAATGAGTCCCCACTTCTGCTAGGGGGCTAAAGACCACAATATGTACATATGCAGGTAAATTCTGAATAGTATTATTTGGCTAGCATTCTTTAGCTACAAAACATCACTGCCAGGGTATCTGTGCCACAGTCCTGAAGAATGTTATTTTGTACCGCTGTATGCTGCAATGTTGTGTATGGATGGTATGACGATAAAGCCACTGTGCTTGACTTGACTTGATGTTGTAGAAAACGTTTGCTAGTTAATGGCCAATCACCGCTGCTGCTTGTCAAGGACAGTTTGACTAAAGCTGCTCTCACATTACATGACTTTTATTCAATGGGTACATCAGACTTTCTGACCACAGTTGCCGATCTTGCTTCCTAGACAGCATGTCTTATTTACTGACTTGAGTGCTGACATTCCAGCACAGTTGTGGGGCTTCCCCTTTATATGACAGCCAATAACATGCTGCTTGACGGTGCCAGCACTTTACAAAGCCTTAACAGGTATGACAAGTTCTGTTGCAATCACTGTCTTTTTCCATCCTGTTATGGTACATAAAATACGAGACATCAGACAGAGGAAGTTCTCATCTGTTTGTGAGGTCCAAAATACTTGTGTCCTTTCTTATTCTTCACTTCATTATATGAATTGTACTTTTGGTTGACTATTCATTGGTTGTCAGCTCTTGTATACACTGAGTCCATCCCTGCAACTAAAGATAAAATCAAAACTGTTTAATTTTGTCATAATGAGTATTGGTTTAGTTGAAGTGAGCCTCTGGGCACATCACATTATGCTACTAGATGCACAGCAGAGTGCCACAAACTGCCTCTGATTCTCTAAGATTATGTAAATGAAGGCTACAACTGAAAATTGTGGGAAAAGTCGCATAAAGTTACAGTTTTGAAAACAGTTCATACTATTGTGATGCACACTCTAAATGATAGTTATAAAGCATACTAATTCACTACTTCTATATTTTGCATCAGAAGTCTCTACCAATTTTAAGAAGATGTCAAAAAACAATTATTAATGATTCAGGTTTCAATTTATTGGCCTGAGTTTTGATAACTAGTTAAGTTTCATGTCATGTCATTTTTTAATCCACTTAATCTAGACTAGGATTGTGGGGTGTACTGGAGCCTATCCCATCTAGCAAAGGGCACAAGGCAGAAATAAAACCTGGACAGTCGCTCGAAGGGCACTAGTAAAATGGTGTTTAATAAATTGCTCTTGATATTTACACTGTTTCTCTCACTCAATTCTGTCTGAACAGTGTTGGGATTGGTCTTTTAAAATGTACATGAGTAGGTACTTTTCTGAGGTGAGCAGCTGAGTGCAATTTAGACTTAGGTGATATAGAAAGCTTCCAGAGTAAGGCTTTAGCTTATCTCATGTTTCATTCATCTCTGAGTCAGTTGGAGATCGCTTCTATAACAACGAGTAACAGGCAGAGCAAGTCAGTATCCTATGCAAAATAAAACCAGAGAGGAAAGGAGTATTGTGTTGGATTGTCTTGTATAATTCTGTTGAGAAGTACTTATATGATAGTCAGTGAAGTAAAACCTGGAACTCCTTGACACTGTGAGAAGAAAGACACAACTTTTACAAACATTAAATTCTCAAATCTGTTAAATCCAGTCACAGGGATAAGATACAGGGTGTAAGTCAGGGGTGCCCAATGCGTCGATCACGATCGACCGGTAGATCGGAAAGGAAGTGCAGGTAGATCGTGTTGCATTCAAAAAAATTTTTTTTTTAAATGTTAGTCTATAATATAGCTTCCCTATGGCATTTGCCACTTGATTGACATACAGGGCGGCCAGTCTGAGATCTCTTTTCTTCTAACACACTGGTCATCCCGCACGTACGATCAAACGCACGAGCTACTGCAAAACTCCGGCTATCTAAGTGATCTAGTCCAATTTATATTGACTAAAGAAGGGATTTAAAAAAATTTGTTGTTTATGGGATGGATGTGGAATTGGAAGAGGATTTTTTTTCTCTCACAATGTCACAATCGAAGTGCGTTTGTCTGATCTGTCAATCTATCATTGCTGTTCCAAAGAAGGAAAATGTGGATAGGCACTTTCGAACTGTTCATAAAAACTACGAAACTGACTTCCTTTTGAAAAGCGATCTGAGAAAGAGAAAGGAGAGGGAACTAAAATCGCAGTTAATGGGACAGCCGTCACTTTTCACTTAGCTGAATTCAAAAGCAAAGGCAGACACACCGAAGCATCGTTCCGGGTGAGTCACTCGATCATTAAGCATAAGAAGTCCTTCCAAGATGGAGAGATGATAAAAGATGCCTTCGTTGAGGCAGATGACTAGGGAGAAATTCCTGCTGAGATTTCAAGACCCCTGGCCGGAGAAAAAGCAGTTTCTCCTTGTCCTTATACATGCAGAATACAAGCAACTTAATGGCTGCTAGACTTGGCATATTTTTTCCGATCTGACCAACATGTTGAATGAGTTTAATTTACAGCTGCAACCGAGCTGGAGACGCAATGGAAGGCATGTGTACAACCTGACAGCATACGCTACACAGAGCAGATTGAAAATTGCCTGTCAGACTTTATCTAATGGAAAAAAAGTAACGATTCGAGTGTTGCCCAATGTAGCGGAGTAAGAGTAGCGTTTCTTTTTCACAAATGTACTCAAGTAAAAGTAAAAAGTATGGTGCAGTAAAACTACTCTTAGAAGTAAATTTTTTTTTAAAAGTTATCTCAAGTGAATGTAACGGAGGAAATGTAACTCGTTCTTACCCACCTCTGATACTCAGTATATATATATATATATATATATATATATATATAGTATTTTTAATGTAGGGACATACATTTCTGACCTGGTCATTTTAAAAGTAGCTCGCAGGACAAAAAAGTGTGGGCACCCCTGGTGTAAGTGATAGGCAAAGGATTTCATTTTGTATGAAATTAATATAGAAAGTAGTTAATTTTTTTCCTTGTATCAAATGCGTAACTACTTTATTCTAATGATCAGAATCTTGTTACCTTGTTTCTGCTTCAAATTAATAACTTAACTGAAATGCACATACTGACAAAAAGACTGAGTCGGAATTAGAATGACTGTCCCATAACTAACACTTATCTAAAGTATTTGTTTACATGAGAAAAAAAAATGCATATTTCTGGTTTGAGAACATTTTGCAAATAAACTGACTCTGCATTTGGTAACAACATCCAAGAAGTAGGGAATCATGGGAAATAAAATGTGGTAAGAATAATTGGGGATTACAGCTGATTATTATGGAAGCTACTGTCATTAAGACTTAGATTAAATTAAATAATGAGGATAAAAATAGGTCACTATGAAAATGTAAAAAGAGTCTTGGCACTACTTTTCCGTTTATGTCATACACTAATCTTAAAAGAAAATAGCACTTCACTATGCTCACATTCTCAGATCCATTATGAAAAATTGAATCTCCACTGTGCTAAAAGTGCATAAAATGAGTCCTGCTGGGTAGAGAATTCTGAGCTAGAATTCTCAATTTTTGAATGCTGTAATATATTATACAAGTTGTTCTTTGCCTTACAATATTTTGCATATAACTAATTATGTATCGTGCATATACTCCATATCATTCATTTAAACATTTAAGGAAAACAAATCAGCATACCAATATCACCAAAGAGAAGTCCTTTAGCTCCTAGTTCCAATGTACAATGCCAAATTGTGCAAGATTTAGACATGATAAATAAAAATAACTTTTGTTACACCTCTTCTAATGTACTGTTTTATTGCAATATATTTTAGCAATGTTACTGTTGTACTAATACGTTGATATATTTGACTTCCCTGCAAGAGACGAGAAAGAGAGCAAGTTAATTCTTAGCTTTTTTACCCCCAACAACTGTAAATGCCAATATAATAATGGGCTCCTTAGCCATAATATTTAGCAATAATATGAAATCAAGGTTAAAGCTATTTTTGAAAGAAAACACTACTTTTACTTAAGATTACAAAATGTCCTCAATAGTTCAGAAGTAGTGTCTGCCTGACCAAACAGTGAAATTTATAAGCTGGAATGTCAAGGGTCTCAATCACAATCTGAAGAGAAAAGTATTCTCTCACCTAACAGGCCTAAATGCCAAGATTATATTTTAATAGGAGAATCCCTTAATAAGTAAGGACCACCTTCAAATACAAAAAGGTTGGATTGGCCAAATTTTCATTCCAGCCATACAATGAAAACTAGAAGTGTGCGAATCTCAATACATAAAACAATCTCATTTGCAGTATCAAACGTAATATCTGACCCTGAAGGGCGATATGTCATGGTGATGGGCAATTTATTTAAATCTAAAATAATTTTGATAAATATCTCTGCACTTAATGTGAATAATAGAGATTTCATCCAAACTATATTTGCATCTACTTCCAGTATGAACACTCATACATTTATAATGGCTGAAGACTGTAATTGTGTTTTAAATCCAGAACTGGATAGGTCTTTTACTACAGAGGCGATAATATCTAATACCACAAAAACAATCACACAGTTTGTAATGGACCATAACTTATCAGACCCATGGAGATTCTTAAATCCAAACTCAAGGGTATATTTGTCCTTTTCACCAGTACAGCATACTTACTCAAGAATTGATTATTTCTTTATTAATAATAATTTATTGCCCACTATCAGATTTTGCAAGTTGTTATATCTTATCACATACCTCTGATCTTGCAGCTTGTATCACTATGCCCTACACACTCATTTTGTAACTTGCGCCTTAACCCCCTGTCTTTAGCAGATGATAACTTTACAGAATTCACCTCCAAACGAATTGCGCATTTTTAGAGACAAATGCATGCTGAGGTCTCTGGAAAACTCTGAAGGCTTTTTTAAGAGGACAGATTATTTCATATCTTTCTCATGACAATAAGTTGTATACCAAAAAGCACCAGAGTTAATCAGTGAAATTATCAGAATATATCAAGAATACACCAGATCTCCGAATAAGGCACTTTATAGGCAAAGAGAAGTTCAGAATTTAACCACTTGACAACAAAAGAAATGGAACAGTTTATTTTTAAATTGTGACATCATTACTATGATCACAGAGAGAAGGCTAATAAGATTTTATCTTAATAAATCCCAAGGGCTGATGTTTGCAACACAATTACAGATATTACCAACACAGATGGAGATAAAATAATGACTTATTACAATGTGCATCATACAGACCAATTTAATTTCTGAATAATGATGTGAAGATACTCTCCAAGTTCTAGCTAAAAGGATTGAGAAAGTGCTTCCTTCTGTAATATCACAAGACCAAACCGGATTTATTAAAGGCAGACACTTAGCTTCTAATCTTTGGCATTTGCTTAATGTAATAACACACCAGAGATCATTATTCTCTTTAGATGAAGAAAAAGTATTTGACATGGTTGAATGGGACTACCTATTCACCACATTGCACAAATTTAGGTTTGGCCCAAATATGCAATCATGGATCCAACTACTCTATACTAGTCCGGAAGACACTGTCTGTATTAACAACATAATCTCAAACTACTTCAAATTAGAACTTAGTACTCAACAAGGATGCCACCTATCACCTTTGCTTTTTACAATTGTCATTGAGCTATTGGCCATTCACTTTCAAAATGCATCCGAGATAAAGGGGATTATCACAGAAAGACTTGAAAAGAAAATATCACTATATGCAAATGATATAGTACTGTATATATTAGACCCACAATGCACTAGCAGAATTTCAAAAGATATCTAGACTCAAAATTAATTTTAATAAAAAGTATGCTTTTTCCAGTAAACTCTCTGGCATACAACACTAAACAGGACACCTTCCCATTTATTTTATCAGATCAGTTTAAATACCTAGCGGTAAACATCACAAGTAAATATAACTATCTTTTTCAACAAAATTTTGCTATCAGCATGGAAAAAATTAAACAAGATGTGAACAGATGGTCTATACTCCATCTCATGTTAGCAGGGATAATTAATGCTGTCCAGATAAACATTCTTCCCAAGATTCTTTTTCTGTTTCAGAGCATATACATTAACGTTTATTTGGAATTTGAGACATCCACACATTCAAAGGGCGACCCTACAAAGACCTAAAGCAAAATGTGGCATGGCACTACCTAACTTTCAGTTGTTCTGCTTGGTGGCAAATATGCAAGTTATGACCTGGGACCTCATGCATAATGCCGTGCATAGAATTCACACTAAAACATGGCATAAGGACAAAAGGGAAAATGTTCATATGCACAAAAAAATCCAGATCCATAAATCTGTGCATTTGCCAACTTCCATGTTCTTCCGCTCCATAAATCTCGGTTAGCGTGAAAAGTAACGCACGTGCACGCACCTGCTGCCACTCTCCAAACTCCTCCCAGAATTACGCCTCTTTGAATATGCAAATCAATATGAATAGCCCTTAAACTCAGCATTCTGCAAAAAGGCAATGGCAAAAGCACGGGGGGAAATAGAAGAATTTCAGCGAATACCAAGTGGAGGCAAGGAAAAACGTACTATTTGTTGGTTTAAACAGTAGTATAAACAACAAAAGGAAGTTGAACAAGTGACATAGAGTTTTGGAGAAACTCAAAAGCTCAAGTTCACAAAGCCGCACAGTGCCCGAAATAAAAAAGAAGTTGTCAAATATCAAAGTCACCGTGAAAAGGTGAGTCATAGCCCACCGTCTGAGTGTCATATGAAAGCTTATTAGGGTACAGAAAAAAAAAAATAGGCACACAGTGGGAAAAAAGCATGAAATGTCAACTTTAATCTCGAAATTTCCACTTTAATCACGTAGTTTATGTTGTCATTAAAGTAGAACATCATAAACTTCATCTTAAAATCGTTTAATTTACTAGTTTCTCAAACCCATCGTAACTAAAGTAGCACGTTAAATGCTTTGTTTTGAATTTGATTTTCTATGTGCTCTATGTGTGTGAATCACTAAGTGCTTTTTAAATGGGCTTTCTCTTCCTCCAAAAGGACACAGAATCCATTACATTCATGATAGATAGAGATAGATAGATAGATACTTTATTAATCCTAAGGGGAAATTCACATACTCCAGCAGCAGCATACTGATAAAAAACAATAAATTAAAGAGTGATAAAAATGCAGGTATAACAGACAATAACTTTGTATAATGTTAACATTTACCCCCCCGGGTGGAATTGAAGAGTCGTATAGTGTGGAGGAGGAATGATGATATTACAGTTCTCTGAATAATTTAAATAGTGAGATGTATACTTGATATCATTTTCATGATGATAGGAGTTAAAGCATGTTATTAAACATGGGAACAAGGTGGCGCAGTGATTGTTCATGCCTCACGCAAGATGCTTGCTGTGCTGTGCGCAACCTTCGATGAAATAATTTATTGCAGCAGTACTGTCTCTTTGAAATGTACTGACCCCCAAATTCTGTCCTTACTTTTCTTTCTCCAAATACCCAATCACCACACAATCAGCTCTGTAATAGACATTAAGCTATCTGTAACCTTAGAACGATGATTCTTCAAAACTTTTAAGGAACATTGAAATATCTTTGTAGTACATGTTTAATTATTCTATCCATCTATCCTTCCAGTGTTGCGCCAGCCCCAACAAGAATACAGCGCAAGGCAGGAATAATCCGTGAACGGAGTGCTAGCTCCTCGCTAGCGCTGTGGCACCGTGTCCTCACATGTTTAATTATTAACAATATAGATTATTTAAATGAAGTTATAGTTTTATCTGTATAATATAATAAACATATTTTGCTGCATTTCATCTTAAAAATTATATCATCATCATATGTAAATACGTGCTTTATAAAGTGGCTCAGGTTGTGCAATATTATAACTGTATCGCAAGTTTACAGTGAGGTAATTGTACTTATAAGTACAAAGCGTTCTACAAGGAGCACTGAGGACTGGTTGAGTGCGTTTATAGTTCTTGGAATTAAACTGTTTCTGAACTGCGAGGAAAGGCTCTGAAGCATTTGCCGTATGAGAGCAGTTCAATAAACAGCATGGCTGTTTACCGATAATTCTCTTTCCAATCAGCTGCTGTAGAGCTGTGATTCTCCACTCAGATACAGTGAGTGCAGTGAGAGTAGTATGGAAAAAGATGATCTGCTGTGGCAACCCCTAATAGGAGCAGCTGAAAGAAGAAGAAGGTGCAATGAGAGTAACAACGCTAAAGCAGCTATGGTATTTAGAACAGTTTGACGATCCTGTGGACCATTATATTGTTACAGGTTAATTACAATTAGATGCATTAAACTAATAAACAATATGCGGTTAATTTCAGTGTACAGTATTTATAAAGCCGCGTCAGGGATGTGGATCTAAAAAAGAAAGGGAACCCACACTGGAACAGTAGCACTGCTTTGGTGCTGTGTGCCGCCAATTTGCAAAACCGAGCAGAAAACTTGCGTATGCCAGTGTTTTAACTAGCGTGAAAATGTGCGTGGCTTTAGGTTTAGGTTTTATACATCGATTTTTAAGGTGGAAATGGGAGTATGCAACATTTTTGTGCGTACACACCATTTATACATGAGGCCCCTGGACAATGACACAGATTGATTATTATACACAAGCCTACTCTGCAATAGAAATAAAAACATGCTGTACTTCTTTATATGCCCTGTTTTGTGCTCCGATAAATACAAATTATCATCATTATACCATTAATCCAATTGTCCATCAATCATTCAGAATATGAAACCAATGCAGGAAGCACTTTGAGGCAGGGAATCTGTTGCACCTCTACATAATAATCATCTTTTTCTACCCTCTCACACCTACACAGTATTTAATGTTTGGAAAACGACCGGGATTAAAATACTTAGAAAATTGCATGTTGATAGTTTCTTTGCATCTTATGAACAATTACACTTCAAATTTAACTTCCCTTAAACATCATTTTTCCATTAGTTTTCAAATCAGTAACTTTGTTAAAAAGAACATACCCAATATGCCACACCTCTCACCGATTTCTATTCTAGAAATAATGCTGATCAGTCTTGTAGACTCTCTTGTAGAGAGCATCTGAATAATACATAAAAACATATTAAAGTCTTTTAAAGATCCTAGGGTGTAGTGGAGAAAGGAACTTTCATTTAATATCTCAGAAAAGGAGTGGAAGTCAACTACGCATAGAGTACACTCTAGCTCCATTTGCACAAAGCATTAAATTGATCAATAAAATCTTTTATTGACCACATTTATCTCGTCTAAAATTGTCTAAAGTATATCCAGGGCAAGATTCAACCTGTAAACATTGCAATCTAGCTCTACCCTCACTGGACCAAATGTTTTAGAAGTGCACCAAATTAACATCATTTTAGAGAAAAATGTTGGAATGCCTTTCAGACAGCCTTGGTGACACAATCACTCCTAACCCATTAACAGCTGTGTTTGGTGTATTACCAAATGGGTTTAAACTGGAGAAGGACAAATTATTTTTGATTTCCAATACCACAATACAAGCACATAAACTTAGCTGGAAGACTCCCAACCCATCTGTTATAAGTCAGTAGGTAAGTGATGTTCTATACTATTTGAGATTGGAAAAAATCTAATTCTTGCTTAGAGAATCTGTTCAAACCTTTTTTAAAATATTGCAAGATCTAATTAATAACATTTTAAAATAAGCATTTATATCGAGGAAAAGGACATTCTATCTTCTTTGTTGGTTTTTAAAGATATTCTCTTGCTGTTGGCTTTCTTCTGTTTCTCTTGGATGGGGGTTGAATTCTGCTTTGTTAAGTTTGACTTGATTGTATATAATGTTATCTTCTTCGTTGTTTAAGTTAGACTGGATTTTATGAAATGTTATTTTCGTCAAATAAAATTTAAAAATAATTCTCAAATAGGGACTTTTCCCATTTCAAGTGCATCTTTCTTGGAGTCGGGTTTTTCAGTGAACACCAACTTTCAGTGTTGTCGTTCTTTAGACAGGTCCTGGGGTAGAGGAGGTGGGACCTCCAGGCAAAACCCGGAGGTGACATTGGAAGTTATCTCTGGGCTGTAGTCTGTGGATGAAAAAAAGGAGGCATTAGTGGCCTCAGACACTTGATGAAGAGGTGTCACCTTACCAGAGCATTTTACATTCTCCCTATGCACAACGTGTGGCAACAGACAGTAAGCCTCTTCCTCCCATGTCTAAGCGGGTTTTTGTCCTACATACCCAAAGACAAGCAGGTTAGGTTAATTGTCAACTTTAAATTGGCCTTGGTTTTAGTATGGCTGTATGTATAAGTAGGCCTTGTGATAGACTGATGCCCTGTCCAGGACTGTTTCCTGATTTCGAGTGCTGCTTGGATAGGTTCCACCTTAGGGTGAACAGACATCCTGGTTTGAGTGGTACAGTCCAACTTTCAGGCTATGTGTCCCAGATAGTTTGACCAGACATCTCTTTTTTTCCTAGAGAGTCCTGTTTTTATGCATTGTGTTCTGTTTTATGTCTAGCATCCCAGAATTGAAGATAATGTCCCATTTGGTCCATTTTGGCCCATTTTTAGGCAACCAAAATGTAATTTCATGTGCATTTTTACATGGTGCACAGTACTCTGTGGGGAACTGAGGGTCTTCAATTTTATTTGCACCTGGCACACTATGACCATAGAGTGGATTAATTAGGTGTGGGAATTTTACGTTTTGCTATGGAAAAAACATAGGGGCTCTTCCTTGTAAGGATCTATAAAATATTTACCAAACTGCATTTTGTTAAATAATGTCAAACATTGTTTTGGGAGTATTTTCAATTTCATAAAGATCAAATCATGTCTCTTCTCATTAGTCAGTTACAAAATAACTTGGTTTAGGTCAGTAATATGTACCTAACTTCAAGCATTAAATAAATACTTTGGAAGATATTGTCAACTATTTATATAGTTTATGGTCATGAAAAGTAACTATTCTGAGGCAAAAGCCTCCCAGTAAAATTGTCATGAAAAGTAATTGAAAAGATACAATCCATACTTTATAACATAATTAATGTGAGACATGTTTTGTAATGGATAAAGTAAGCAATTTCGGGTTTTCAGTTTTCAACTTATTTGAATACACATTTTCTGTACCCAGTATGGAAAAAAGGTACCATGATTCTGAAAAATATTATAAACATGTTTATTGTCTTTTACAAATATTGCTATATTTGGATAAGTTGTAGTTGAATAGTTCTCTGAAGTTTAAAATAAGTTTAATTATGTTAATTTCTCTCAACATGTATTATTTTCTATTAGGATATTCCGATAAGTTGATTGAGTCATTAATATATCAATGAATTTTCACCATATTATCAATGTGTATTCATTTTCTCATGTATATGTATAAACAATTACATATATATGGAGTTAATGCAAGGCTACTGGTGCAGGCATCTGCAAAGGAAAAAAGTTAAATGTCATTTCCATCCTGAAAATAAAAGAAGGTTAAAGACAACGTTTTGGCTATATGGCCTTTATCAGGTATGCAACTGAAAAGGAAATGCAGGACAAAAGGAGAGAGCAGGTTTCAAAAAGCTGCCATTAGAGAAGATGAAGGGAGACATTAAAAAGTTAGTCAGTCATTAAGATCTGGAGAAATATGTGATCCCTGGCTGAGAATGAACTTAGATTGTTCTGTTTTTTTCTTTGAAAAGTGCCTTTAAAGTCCTGTAAAAGAACACAGAGATAGTACTGCGATGGTCAAAGGATGTAAAGTGTTCACGCTCATGCTTGAACTTGCTCAGTGAAACGGTTCTGTTAGTCCCCTCTCTCTTTCACTTATGTAGATGTTTGGCCATTTCCTACAAGAAATGCAATAAGCTAGATTTTTAGATAGGCAAGAGACCCGTTGTTTAATACTGAATTTACGAGAGGGACCGGATACAAGGGTGTTGTTAATGACATATTTGCAAGTGACAAAGTCGTATCTGATACAGCTCAAAGTGTCTGGTGAGCAATGTAGTTCTCTCTCTGAGAACTAATCTGCAGTCAAGAAGTTTGCTTAGGTAGATATATATTTATTTATTTACCCAGCACTGCATATGTGAGAAAGTGGAAAGATGGAATGATAAAACGTAGTTACAAATTATATATTAGCAAAAACTTTATTATCACTAAATGTGGTCCATTTATTACATAACTATGGTTAGTGTTGCAAACCGTCTCTAACTACAGTATTCTAGGTTTTTCCTACTGGTGCAAAGAACACAAATCACAATAAATAACTTCATATACAGAATGCTCCCATTTAGGGTGGCTTCAGGCCATGACAAAAATAGCGAGGGAAATGTTTGATTAAAATGACGTATAATGGATGGTAAATTATTTCTTTGTTGAAAAGCAAGTGTTTGTAAACCTCCATGGGTCATAATCATTGCGCCACCATGGTGCTGCTTTGCTGGTGATATATCACTGTGTGCTATGACTAGTTAATTGCTTCTGGGGGGACAAGGCCAAAAGTTATGTGTCAAAACCTGACTTACAGTGAGAAACAGTGAGTGTGCTGGTAAATATGGTAAAAATCTTCAGTAGTTAAAAGGAATGAATTGCATATTCACTAAGGAATATTAAAGCGTTTGCTGGAGTTTAGACAGTTATTAAAGCTGTGGTAATCTGAAAATGTGTATTTGTGGGTTATAAGGGACATGTGAACTACAAGACTGGAAATATTTTTACATTTGCCATTTTTATCTTTCTTTCAACTTGCATAAAAAAGATCAGCAACATTCACTCTCTTTTGCCAGCCAAATAAATATTATCATGGTGTCATGTTTGGTATTGGTTTGGGCCAAAAGTCCTGCTAAAACTTTCCATGCATTTCCAAGCATTTTTATTTTCAGAAGTAAGTAACTCTAGCATGCTTTTGGTTTTACTTGAAATAAAGAAAACAGTTTCTGTCAGTTTAGAGTAATATATACACATATATATTGTAGCTGGGTTTACCCAAAATTACCAAAGTTCAGCAGCTCTAGTTTGCAAAAGACAAAATATCTTCGTTTTAAAAACTTTAGTAAAAATTCCAAGTAAAACAGTTCACACAAAAAAGAGAAAATTGATATAGCAAAGAAAAGAAAAGTTTTTGTTTAAGAAAAGTTCTGTTTAAAGCTTTAAGTTTGCTGTAAACGGATCTTTCGGTCCCTGCTAGCACTGGGACCTCTTCTAAACAATAATTGACTCAATTAACACACTGTATCTTAGTTATAGGAAAAAGTTCTATCCCTTATTAACTTACAGGGGGTAAAGGCTATGCCATTGTCTATGACTATGAAATAAAATTATGTTCTATTCAAATTAGGCAAACACTAATATGTGTTTAACTCAAAGCTTTAACTTTCTAAGATTGGCTCTTACACATATATATGGCTAATATAACAGACCTTTATTATAAATATTGTTTCACCCTATAGATGTTTTCAGTAACTCAGTTATTATGCAGTGTTATAGTATTCTTTAAGATGGTGGTTATAAACTTTTTGTGTTTTATAATTTAAAATAATCACTTTTATTTGCAATTTTAGGGAAGAAGAATTCTCTACTGCTGCAGAAATTCCAGAAAGATCTGAACGCGGGTGTGTTCAACACACAGGAGAACGAGATTCTGAAACAGATTATCAAACAGGACCGCGAGATGGTGATGATGGTGGATCGCAAGCAGTCAATGACAGGAATGAACTCAACCCCAGTCTCTGGAAATTCGATCATTAACTCACCTGCTCAGCCTCCATACTCCGCCACTCTTAGCCACTGTCAACTACAGCAGTCATCAGTTCCAGCCTACAGTGCATCATCTCCAAGGGTCATAGCTACTCCTCAACAGCCAGTTTATGCTATGCCAAGCATGTCTCACAGCAACCTGAATTCATCTTCCCCAAGTCCACAAACACCGCTACAACAGCAACAACAGGCCGCAATTTTATCACCTTGTTCATATACCACAGCTGTGTGCAGCCCCCCAGTGCAGAGCCCATTGGCAGGCCGCACTTTTCAGTATGGCTCTCCAACTGCATCCCAGCTGTCACTCTTGCAACAGCAAACACAACAACCTGCATCTCAGCCTCAATCACAACCACCACCACAGCAGCAACAGCTGCAGAAGGCACCTTCACCCCAGAGAAGTGATATGCACAAGAGCACACAGGCTCTGCATTCTGCAAGTCTGAGCCGAGATGTGAGGCCACTGTCAGCCTCCCAACCTTCGCTCCCTCATGACATGTCTCTTATCACCAGGCCACATCCTTCATCAGGAGAGTCTTTGGCATCCATACCTCCTCCAGTGTCCTCTGTGCAGGGCACAAGCCTACAGAGTGGGACACGAACCACTGTACCGCAGAGAGTGAACCTCTTCCGGCAGATGTCTTCAGGAGCATTGCCTCCAGTTCGTGTGAATCCGTCGTCCCAGCACAGGGATTCACTGAGCTCCAGAAGAGAATCTACAGTCTTAAGTAGTACAGAAGCTGACCAAGATAAGATGCGTTTTGCCTCAAATTTATGATCTCGTTTTTTTTTTTTTTTGTTTTTTTTTTTTTTTTCTTTATTTTGCTTGTTGGTGCAAGGACACTTTGTTTACCAAAAGACTTAAGAATATTTTTAATTTTACAATACTTACTAAGAAAATACAGAAATAAATCACATGTACAGACTACTATTATATAATATTTTTGAAACCCACTTCAAATATTAAAGAATGTACTATATCTTTCTGTCCATATATATTGTGTGTGTGTGT
>JANRMT010062822.1:27732418-27773048 GCA_026402145.1 Polypterus bichir lapradei | reverse complement strand
TTCTTCAAAAACCAAAATTGTTTAAAAGGAAAAATAAAACTATAACAAGCAGGAAAAATCATCAAGGACAGCATCACTGTGCAATCAACAAAAACGCTGTGTTGAAGACAACACACTTATAAAAATTATGTATAAATCTCTTCACTTCAAGAAACATTTTATTGAAAATAAATATGTAGATATTGATGCTTGAGATTCAAAATCCATTTACAGGACTTCTGTATAATCACAAATCTTGTTGGTGAGTTAAGACCAAGCCAGTGTTATGGGTCCAAGGAATAAAAGGTTGTATTTGCTGCTTTTTTTAGTGTAAATGTTTGTCTGACAGCATGAAGGATAATATATTTTCTTTTCTATTCTCAGAAGAAGAGAGAGAATAAAAAAACATTGCTTAATAATTATGAGTGTACATTTATAATATTTATAAACTGAATATAACCATTATGCAATAGACTGTGATATATACAATTAACTAAATGTCATCTGTAAATAGTTTTTTAAGTCTGGTGTTTCCAGACACTGTGTGGTGCATCCATGACAATGTCTTATTTAAATCAGGAACATATTTTCATCTGTTATAAAAACACAAATCCATAAACTGATAAAAAATAAAATGTTGGAAAAATATATAGCAAACAGATATCAGGGAATAGAAAACCTTAATGCAATTTTTGGTGTTTTATAAAAAGACAGCATTTGTACATTTTACAAAGCTGATGAATATGTGTTTCTTTCAAAAGGCAAATAATCACAAGGCTTAGGTCACTGTAAGTGATAAGACAGTTCAGCAATATAAATATGAGTGCTTGGCAGTAGGAATATCACCCAGAATTAGTCTACTATATCACAGAGTCACCATAGTGTAGAAAGGTCAGATCTGAAAACAAGGTACCAATTCTGTGTTAATCAGTACACGTTATTGCATGAATGTTTACAATCCTTTATTGAACTTTCAAAGAAGGAAGCACAATATTAAATAATATAAAATAACATTCTCAAATCTACTTAATCCAATTCAGGGGCTTGGGGAGCTGGAACTTATTCTGGCAGTATTGGGCACAAGGCAAACATCAGTCCTGGGCACAGCACCAGCCTAGAGGGTATATACACACTAATGCTGGAGCCAATTTAGTGTTGCCAATACACCAAACCTAAGCAAATACAAGGACAATGTACAAATCCTCCCCAAACAACAAATGAATACTAGATACCAAGGCTTCTCAATGTCTACTGTGCTTAACCTTACGCCTGTCACAGTATGGATTTTTGTAACTTTGTATACAACAAGTAGTAATGATGGGGGATTGTAATTAAAAAGATACTTTATAAGAACGGTACTGAAATATTTAATACAGGAGATACTGGCCACCCCACAAGAGAGAGGTAGGAGCACATTGCCACACCCACCACATGACAAACCAACTCAGGATCCCAGATGAGGACCCAAATGCAGCCATGCAACAGGTGACACCTCAGCACCACACTAGTGGCTGGAGTGCCAATTTTGCTACCAACCCCCAGGTTTTCCCTGTAGGTTGGAAGGCCTACAAGCAGGGATGGATGCAGATTAACTTCATACCCAGGAGCAATTGCAGGTTAAGGGCATTGCTCAAAGGGCCCAACGAAGTAGAGTCACTGTTTTTGGTGTTTACGGGATTCGAACCGGCAACTTTCCAATTGCCAGTGCAAATTCTTAGCCTCAGAGCCACCACTCCACCCTTACCTCCATGGGATTAGAATAAATTAAATGTTATATTTCCTACTGCCTTTCTGTTAATGAAGTTTAGAAAAAGACCTCAGATTTGTGGGGTGAAAGCAATGCAAATGATGGTACGAGTTTTATTATGACAAATTATTTATATACAGTTTGCCAATTTGGTATAATAATTCAGTGTCTGAAAAACATAACACATACATATCAGATAACCTGAAAAGCCAGCATAATATTACATTGTTGTATCATGTGTAAAAATATCATAAAAAGGAGCACTTCATTTAGCGCTGAAAAGTTTAAAAAATATATTGTTTTAAAGCCTATTTTGCATTAAGGTTTCTATCTCTTTCATGGTCTTTTTAGATAGAGATATAGTTTTTAAACAAATGTGTCTATATGGCATCCTCCTATTTCATTTGCATTAGTCTGACAAGTAGTCCTACAGAAAGCATGCAATATCACAAGCAGTCCATAAATGTTATGCTTTCAGATATTTAAAAGGGAAAAAGGTTTAATATTTTAAAATTAGTGTTTTGTGGAATTATATTTTGCTTACTGTCAGATAAGATTTTTTTCTGTATTTAATGAGCATCTCTTTTTCACAAAGGACATTCTTGCGTATTTGTGCCTATACTATAATCATATTCCATCCTTTGTATAAAAAAAGACTCAGCAAATAATAATGATAATAATAACAATGTAACAATAATGAATATTGTGGAAAAAGATGCTAGCATTAAAGAAAGCCAAATGTTTTAGTATGTTAACAAATTGTTGGATATGAATGAAAAACCATTGTGTCTCTGTAAAAAAAAAAAAAAAAAAAAAATCGTACCCTGCTTTACTCGGGCCACATTGCAATTTTCTTCTGTTATCAATTAAACAGATACCATTATGTCACTCATTTATGCAGTACACAGAGCCCATTTCCAAACCTTAGTACCTACATTTTCTGCTTAAGTGTATGTGTGTGTGTGTAATTATATATAATCATAATATAATATATGAGGAGGACACAAAACTTCCTGGAATTGTTAAAATAACTATTATACAACTTATAGCAATTCCCTTGTAGTTATTGTCAAAATACTCCCCTTGAGATGCAATGCAGTTGTCCCAGAACTTCTTCTATTCTAGGAAACATGTCCTGTACTCATCTTTTCATCATCTCAATTTTAAATTTAAGAACAACAGAAACAAATCGCAGGGAGCGAGATCTTGCATATATGAGATGTGTGAGGCAACAACCGCATTGTTTTTGGTCAAAAACTGTCTGATAACATGGCGGTATCAAAATGCAGTGATTCAAAAAGCTGTTTTGTGTGTGCCACTGTACCAGAATTTTTTTTTCTGATACTTTCCTGCAGATTCCTCAGCAGTTCAGTGTAATCATGCTGATTAATAGTCCGTTCACCAGAAAACTCTTTATTAACAAGTCTGTCATTGTCAAAATACATGATCGTGGTTGTATTGATATTCAGTATGACCTGAAATGCTTTTTTACTGCTTGAAGAGAAAAAAAAATGCCTTAGTCATGCGCACAATTGTAGAATAAATGCCAGAAATACATCTGCACGATGCCGCTTGGCAGACTGATTACCAAGACTGTAGGCATTCGATATCTAGAGGTATAATTGATACCTACACCTTAATCTTGTTCTATTGACTGATGCCAGGAATTTTTCGATTTCCTCTTGCATATATATATATATATATATATATATATATATTTATTTATTTATTACACACACTCACAGAGTATATAATATGTGTATGAATGAAATGTTTGTATTTTTATGTAAAAACTGGCCAAAGCAAACTATTTAAGGTAATTAATTTAAAAGCACTTTGTAATAAATAAGTTTTAATTTAGTTGCATCCTAATGTATATAATGTTATGATGCTAAGAAGAAGAAGCATCTTTGTGTCCATAAGTGTACCATAGCTTGTAAAGGGAATGCAGGAAGTCCTTAATTGTCCCAAACTGCACTGGAGATAGGCAGTACAGTAATGTATATCATATCGTAAAATAGCAGAGTGTTAGTATGCTATTTTTGATACATGCCTTTCATGGGGAATTCTTCCCAGACCTGTGCAATCTTCTTTTTATTTTTTGACTGCTTTAATGAATAGACACAGAATTCAGATCAAAAAATTTACTTAAATTGAAGCTTATCAATGAAGCTGAATAACCAGCAAATATAAATATATAAATATTTATTTTCCTTGTATATACAAAGAACAATGTCAGTGCTTGCAGAAGAAAACATTTAATTTCATTTTCTAATTCTTTATTGCAGGTCCAAAACACAGGAATAATAATCCAACTTTTCAGATATGTAGCAATAAATATATAGAGGACAGGAAGGCTGGGATTTCTGTAAATGACTTGTTTAAATAACTGGTAGAACAATTTTCCTTATATAGTTATTGTAAAAAAAATGGCTTGGTACATACACAGTTAGTTGGGTATCAGTAAACAAAAAAGAAGGATTAACTCATCTTTTCTTACATCTACATAATCAGTGGACAAACAGTGTTTGTCTCTATGTCTATTTTTTCTTCCCATTTAATGAAACTTTGAAAATCTAGAAAAACTTAATAAAATAAATACTGAACAATGCTTGGTTTGGTGATTTTTTTTTTTAATAATTTAATGTTTTATCAAAAAAATAAATTTGTTCAGTCAAAGTTATTAAATTGTTTTAAGTTTCTATTTAGACTGAAGTGCACTGTTCTTGAAGGATTTCACTTAATGTATGTACAGTATGGCTGTGAGAAGTGTTTGACACCAAACCTGACACTAATCTGTTGTACAGTATATTCCTAAACAATAATGCTATAATTTCAAATATATGGCTTTGGGGTTTGGTAGTTTAATTAATATGAACTGACATCATGCAGTGTTTCTTATAGCATGAGCACCTCTTTAGCACTAAAGAGCTAAACGTACTGTTAACAGGAACAGCTCAATTTTCCACTGGTATGATTTGCTGCAAGTGGATGTTTCTATCAAATAAATTAATTTTGTGTACAGTAAGACACAAATTCAAACTCAACTTATTTTCAGGAACATCTTTCAAATACTTTACTAAGTGCTTTGAAAAATAATATTTACATCTACCAGACCAAGTAATTATTGCTGATGAAATACAGAAACATATTTACTTTGTTATTTTATGCTTATGCTGGATCTTTGGTTAGAGTTGCTGCTTCACATATTCAGCATTTTGAGTTTAAGCCCCATGCTTGGTCATTGTTTAAGTGGAATTTGCTTCCTGTTACATTGTCTACATGTTAGGTTAATTTTTTACTTAAATGGGCAATGTGATGGTTCCTCCCTTTTTCCAGTTCTGTTGAATTATTCAGGTTTGAAATTATTTTGCTTTACATTGTTCCTTTTTTATATACAAATTCCTATGTTGATATTGTCTGTATATTTAAAGCAGACATACTGTAAATTGGATTGCCAATTGCCGTCTGCCAACAATTTCAGCCCAGTAGATGATTCACTGGACAGAGTAAGAGGAAAGGCCTATAGGTAATTATCTGCAATGGGATTCTAGTGGGCATCCTGAGTTGTAAATGCAAAATGCCTAAATACAGGCATTTTGTATATATCAACACACAATGGGGTTTAAACGTGAAACTTATAAGATGAATGTAGCAGCTGTACTGGACTCATTACTGTCTACAACTAACAGTATACAGAAGCATTTAATAAGGTTAATATGATGTTGGGTTATATAGCACAATCTGAAGAGTACAAGTCTACAGAGACCATGCTTAGAGTGTATAACACATTAAAGAAGCTTAATCTGGAGTACAGTGAACAGTTTTGGTCTTAATATTATAAAAAAGACATAAAATGACTAGATTTGGTCTAGGGAAGAGTTACTAGGCTGATTTAGGAATTGAGAAGTGGTAGCTATGAGGAAAGAATGAATAAGATGAAACTTTATATTTAAGAAGATAGAGATTAAGAGATGGCATGACTGAAGTGTTCAAAATTACAAATTAAATTAGTACAACACATTTTGAGGAGTCGTGGGGACCAGCTGTTATAGGGCAAGTGTTGGTGAAAAAAATTCACTGATCTTGACTTTGCTGACGATGCTATGATCTTTGTGGAATCAATCGAGGCTCTAATCAGGGCTCGTGAGTGACAGAGTGTGGAATCGGAATGTCTTGGCTTGCAAGTGTCCTGGATAAAAACCAAGATCCAGGCCTTTAATGACATCTTGGGCACAGCCATCAGCAGTGTGTCTGTCTGCAGAGTGAGTGTCGACCTTGTTGAAAGGTTTACTTACCTTGGCACTGACATTCATGTCATTGGTGACTCTTCCTATGAAGTCAGTAGACGGATTGAGAGAGCATGGGGGGTCATGAGGTCGCTAGAAAGGGGTGTGTGGTGCTCATCATATCTGTGCAAAAGGATGAATGTCCATGTCTTTAAAGTCCTGGTGCTTCCTGTTTTGCTATATGGTTGCGAGACATGGAGGCAATGCAGTGTCCTGAGACAAAGACTGGACTCCTTCGGTACTGTGTCTCTTTGGAGGATCTTTGGGTACTGCTGGTTTGACTTTGTATTGAATGAGCAGTTGCTCATGGAGTCCTGAATGAGGCACATTACCTGCATTGTGAGTGGCGGCACAACAGCCATGGACCAGGCAGGACCAGGCCAAGGGAAGTCCCATATAACAGATAGATGGTCATTTCCGGAGGGTGGGACTGGACTGCGTGTCGCCATGGGGATTGCTAACCGGGACCCCTAGCTGTTTTGTTGTGTGGTGGATGCGACAACGTGCTGTACCAGTACATGCTCCCCAACCTGACCTGACTAGACCTGATCTTGGCTGCTACTCTGAAATGAGTTCTTTAATAGGAACACAATGACACAGTTGGAAACTTGTGAAGGGTAAACGTCACACAAACATCTCATAGTTTTCTTCACATAGAAAATTATAGATATTTAATTTTTGTAATAAATAAGAAATAAGGATTGACAAGCTTTGTTGGGGTAAATGGCATCCTCTTCTCCATCACTCTTCTCTAATAAACACAGAAAAAATATGTCTCTGCAAATCCATTTAAAATCCATTTAAAGCACAAATTGCAATGAAATATTGATCATTGCTAATTGATGGTTTTATTGAAATTCCATCCAGGTCATTGACTGAGAGTTAACATACAGTTAATGAAACAGAAGGGTATGGTGTGCTTTGGCATAGAGTAATGTCTTCATTCCTCAAATAATAAACTCACTTAACCCAATTCAAGATCCAAGAAGGAAAAACCTTCCAGCTCTCAGCCATGATGCCTCTCAAAACAAGGCAAATGTTAAAACAATACAAATTTCCAGTCCTAATGCCTATCAGTATCATGATCCAACCAGCTGAATGAAACTTAAAATGACCCTTTGTATTTTAAGCTTTTTGTATGAATCATCGTAATTTTCATAGGGTAAAGGTCATGCAGCTAAAGGCTGGACATCAGTAAATAGGTTATTCTTCTCTGTGCTGTGTGCCATGTTGAGATGAATGTAAAATTACTTGTTAACATGAAGGATTCACAGTTTTAATACTAAATATGTTATATTGTGAGAAATGTGTCTGAGTTAAGCCACCTCAGATCACACAATTTTGTTAGTAGGTCACAGAGATGAATAAGCACTTTACTGATGTATTGCAAATGCTATGAAAACCCAAAGAAGTGTTTGTTGAGGTCTTGTTACATAATAGTGAATGAGTAATAGCTGTATTTTGCAGTATCAAAAAGTGTTACCAAAATACATATCAGGGTGACTTAATTGGTAGGAAAAATGAATATCTGATCAAAGACACAAAAGAAGAACCAGAATTTCTTAAGAAAGAAATTAAAGACTCCCAACTGTCTTGTTACACTCTAAAATCACAACAGAGGGCGTCTCAATGAAGGGACAGATGTACTGACCTCCTGCATTGACAAACAGGAACAGTATCGTTTCCAAATTTTGGGAGTTGTCAAGCTGTGCAGAAGAGAAAAAGAAAAGGAGCCTTAGAGACTAAGATGAATGTGCAAATAAACAGGATGAGGTAGTTGCTGATACTGTAGGTAGAAAGTCGACAAGCTTCAAACACTGAGAGAAAGGTGCAAGAGATAAGATACATTCCATTGAAGCTCAGATGAAGAACAAGCAATATCTACAAGATTGTCACAAGTGATTGTACAAAAACAAAAGAGCTGCTAGACATTCACCTGACTATCTCAACAGAAATGGACCTCAACTTTCAGAGACACGTGAAGCAATACAGAAGCTGCACACTTGAACTTAGAGATATGGCGTAGAGAAGAAATGGACAGAATGAGTTCAAAAGACCCAACAGAAACAAAAACAAATGCTTCTCATGGAAAAAGACCATCCTTCTTCTTTTTACTTTATCTGTATTTCATATATGGAGGAAATACTAAATTTTTAATGGAAAATGCATTTTGATCACCCTTGAACATATTTTGCCATTTTCCAGAAAACGTTAGACTATGTGTCTGTGTTTGTGGAAAAAAATTGTGGGCACTGTAACATAAGAGCAAATGGACTTATTCTCATGAAATATTTTCCACAACTTGTACTTGTTAGTCTTAAGAGCAGATTAAGTTTTTGGTGAATTCCAACTACTCAGCCTCAAGATTTTAAAGGTGATACCAATGACCGTCAAACTTAAAAAGTTCACAATAATTTGCGTACACATTAAAGATTTTGAAGTAAGACTTTTTGTTAATTGTGAGCTTGAACTTGCTGTTTTTAAAGTAGTGGTAATGTACTGTATCTTGAATATACAGGTAAAATTCTGTTACAACGAATATCTTTACAACAAAATTTTAATTACAACGAAGTATTTTTATGGTCCCGACAGTTTCCCCATATGACACAAGTCTATAGAAATCTTGTTACTATGAAATATATTCAGCAGTTACTTTCATTACAACTAAGTGCCCAAAAGACCTTGAAATGCCTCAATGAATCATCCGCAGAGCAGTTAGTTCTGTGGTCGCAGCTCAGTTGTGCAAAACCATCCCTCAAACAGAAACATTGTACTTTTTTCTTTCTTTGAACTTTCCTCGTACAGTTTTTTTTGCTGTGTATTGTTTTCTGTGGTTTTCAGTGATACCTTTTGCTTATTGCTCGTCAACATTTGAAAAACAAATCTCAGGTTGCAAACGTATGCAAATTGCTGCATTTGAAGACGTCGAAAAAGCAGTCTTTATGTCATTAAGTGATACTCGTTCAAGAAACATTCCTATTAATGCGGCACTCGTTCAAAAAAATGTGAGGTTTCTAAACTCTCTTGGGACCTCCCCCAACAGGACAAAACACTGAAGAGCATTCCGAAGTGCGATCACCGTGTCTGTGGAAGACTGTTTTTCCATTTCGGGGCAACAGCAGGCTCACAGATTTTATGCGGATCTTCACCGAAACAAACAGAAAAGGTCTTGATGGGTGTTGCAAGGAACCTTGTAAATGCAGGGAACAGTATTACTTGGCCACTAACCTGGCCACAATCCTGCCTGACTGCTGTGTCTGTTTATAGGAGAGTGGCAAATCCTGCTACAATAAATAACCATGCTATTCATGTTTCAAGCTGAATAAAGCTGGTTTTGCTAAAGTACTGAGACTAAGCCTCGTGTTTTGGGGTGCAAGACAGGGACTTATAGCACCAACACAATCTGTTAGGATTTGCTTCTGTGGCGCTTCACTGCAGCTCTGTGAGCCTGCTGTTGTCCTGCCTCGACAACAGACAAACAATCTTCCACAGACGCGGCAATCTCGCTTCGGGATGCACTTCAGCGTGTCATTCCCGGTGGGTGGAGGGGATCCCAAAAGAGTTTAGAAACCTCACACTATTAAGAAGAAGAAAAGGATGATTCGGCTTCTGATTGATAACTGTGTTGCCCACAACATGCTTCCACATTTAGATAATGTTTGCGTTGAATTCCTCCCACCCAATTTCACAGCAGTGCTTCAGTCATTAGGTTTAGGCATCTTTCGCACCCTGAAAGTGTATTTTTGCAAGGTAATGCTGAGAAACATTCTCATCAGCATAACTTGTAGACAGTAGGAGATTAAAATTAACATGAAAGAAGCTATTGAAATGATTGCAGATGCCTGGACACAAGTTAAAGGAGGCACTATAGTGACAAATACAGAATTTCATTACTACGAAATTTTCATTACAATGAAATATTTTTTAGGTCCCTGGCAGTTCGTTGTAATGGTGTTTTACCTGTATTTTGGTAAATACACACCTTACTCACAATTGCAAGCATGAAGAAAGTCGTGTGCTAGCCACATCAGATTTTTTTAACCAAAACAGCTCAGAGAGTACTACATCTCAGATATTGTCACATATTATATTTATCGTTACAAAAAATAAGTTCTTGCTGGTTAGACAGTTGGACAACCACTGTTTACTAACACAAAGTAGCCACATGATGGGCTGACATCTTAGCAAAGGTTTGGCCTGATTCAAATTTGATGATGCCAGGACAGGCTTCCACCCCTGCAATCATATTACTGAATGAAGGGGATTTGAAAATAGATGGATATATGGAAAGCCCCTGCAAAGTAATTCATTGATTCCACATGTTTTTATTTCTGTACTATAATGCAAATACATTAACTATCTTGTTATGATTTTCTTATTATAACTGGTGATACTTTGAGATGACTTTCTGTAAAGGAGTAAATATTGTTTATATAATTGGTGTAAATTTGTCCTATTAATGCAATTTTTAAGTGTGATATATGTAATTAGCTTTCACAAACTATGTGGAAATACTGTTGGATTTATCAACATTACGTTCAATAATGGAACCAGCAGATAAGAGCCATACCCATATTAACTTTAAAATTTCTTTTGTATGTCACATTGTAGTCACCCACAGCACCATCTAATTTGTTACAAGATATTATTTTGCCTGGATATCAAAATTACTAAGCATGAGAGAATTCACAATATAAAAGAAGCAGGCACCTATGGCTTAGTAAATATTCAAAACAGTACAGAATACAGAAAGCATAATGTATTTTACTCTAATCACAGTGTATTTGTAATTAATTTAGTATTGGTACAAATACCTACATGTAAAGAAGATGAAAGCAAGGGTGTTCGCACTCCGTTTGATAATGCCATGTGTAAAAAAGCCAAAGACCACAGACCCATGAACATCCCAATGATGTCTGTAGGAGGAGAAGAAAAAGAAGAAGAGAACATTCTAGGGAAGGATTCTGCAAATAAGAAGAAAAAGGTGATGTATTTCTATTGTGAAACTTGCATTTTCTGTTGTAAATTCTTTTGAAAAATTTGTAAAACAAATTTAATATAAAATTTACTTTATTTAAATTCTATTAGAAAAAATAGCAGAAAGATACATTTCTGGACATCTGAAATAAGATACAATTGCTTGTAAAAGAGTGTATTCATGAAGACACTGAGAAGATGGACAAAGAAAGCATTGTTGAAATCCTTTTTTCAGATGTATCAGAGAAATTTTAGGTTGAGCTAATAATGTACAAAGTGTGAACATTTGGGTCAGAGGTAATATTATGCAAAGCATTTGAGTCTTTGTCATTCTATTTTTCATAACCTAATCACAGCGTACGGCTTAAGCAGTCAGCAACAAATTAATTGAAAGGAATAAAAATATTACTTTTCCGAGAGCAAATAACCCTTTTTTTATATATCTCCTACCATAGTAAAACATTTCCCGAGGTGTTTAAAATTAACAAAGCTTCACTAGCATTGTTTACATCTTCTGAAGGAGTAACTAGCTGGCATACGTTTGCCAGTTGTAAGGATGACATAGGAGGATATGGCGTAGGCAATTTACACAGAAAGTGAAAGACGAAGAAGGGAATTCTGGTGCTGTAAGGAAGTCATTAGGCAGGGGCACTAGCATAAATGTGAGAAAAAGTTAGCCTCGGCGGAAGCACACAAAAGCATTCCCCAGGATGACAAGGTTTTGGTAATTGTATGGCGGATACTTTAGCCTTTTCAGCTGACAGATTTCACTTAAGAGACCATAGCTTGAAAGTCTTGTCAAGCTGAATGGGAATGTAGTGTATTCTGGAAAAGCTGGAAGGCAAAACAGGATTTAGAGCATTTTGCTTAATTAGAAAGTGTAGCTTTTGGTTCCCATGGGAAAATAAATTTGAGCTCGTGGTTATGATTCTGCAACATTCTGTAAGCACTCTGCTAATGGAGAAGGCAGATGTTTTATGTGCGTATGTGTTCTGTTTGGGCAAAAGAGGAGGATGACTAATTCCTTTTATTTGACCTTTTTCAAAAATAGCTTTCTCTTAGTTCAGTTGCTGCTTTTCTGACACTTTTGTAAAGATCTCAGTTAATATGCTGCCTGGGACAAAAAAATGGACACTTTGATATGATCCTTTCTCTTTGCTGAAACAGTTACTTAAATTGAGTTTTCTATCTGCTGCTGCTTAGCTGGTTGTTCTCACAGAGTTCACTCTCCAGGGGCCTCATATATAAATGGTGCGTACACACAAAAATGTTGCGTAAGAATGTTTCCACGTTCAAATCACAATGTATAAAACCTAAACTTGGCGTAAAGCCACGCACATTTCCACAGTAGCTCATACCCTGTCGTACGCAAGTTCTGCGCTCAGTTTTGCAGACTGGCGGCACCCAGTGTCAAAGCAGTGCTACTGTTCCAGTGTGGGTTCCCTTTCTCTTGTAGATCCACATCCCTGACACGGCTTTATAAATACACTGAAATTAACCGCATATTGTTTATTAGTTTAATGCATCTGATTGTAATTAACCTGTAACAATATAATGGTCCACAGAATGGTCAAACTATTCCAAATACCATAACTGCTTTAGCGTTGTTACTCTCACTGCACCTTCTTCTTCTTTCAGCTGCTTCCGTTAGTGGTTGCCACATTGGATCATCTGTTTCCATATTACTCTCACTGCACCACTCGGAGTATTTATATCACTGTATCTGAGTGTGAATCACAGCTGTTATTATCGGTATACAACATCAAGCACACGTTGCCTAGCCATGCTGTCTACTGAATTGCTCTCATATGACAAACGCTTCAGAGCATTTCCTCACGGTTCAGAAACAGTTTCATCCCAAGAACTATAAACGTACTCAATCAGTCCATCAAGTGCTCCTTGTAGAACTGTTTGTACTTACAGCGCAGCAAGCATCTTGCGTGAGACATGAACAATCACTGCACCACCATGTTCCCATGTTTAATAACATGCTTTAACTCCTATCATCATGAAAATGATATCACTTATACATCTCAGTATTTTATTTATTCAGAGAGCTGTAATATCATGAATGTAATGGATTCTGTATCCTGTTGGAGAAAGAGAACGCCCGGAAGCACGTAGTGAATCACACACATACAGCACAACATAGAAGATCAAATACAAAACAAAGCATTTAATGTGCTACTTTAGTTACAATTGGATTTGAGAAACTAGTAAATTAAACAATTTTAAGATGAAGTTTATGATGTTCTACTTTAATGACAAAATAAATTACGTGATTAAAGTGGAAATTTTGAGATTAAAGTTGACATTTCGAGCTTTTTTTCCCACTGTGTGCCTTTTTTTTCCTCTGTACCCTAATAAGCTTTCATATGACACTCATATGACTTTGATATCTGACAACTTCTATTTTATTTCGGGCACTGAGCGACTTTGTGAACTTGAGCTTTCGATTAACTTCTTTTTGTTGTTTATACCACTGTTTAAACCAACAAATAGTATGTTTTTCCTTGCCCCCACTTGGTATTCGCTGAAATTCTATTTTCCCTCATGCTTTTGCCATTGCCTTTTCACAGAACACTGAGCTTAAGGGCTATTTATATTGATTTGCATCCTGTGTTGGCTGAGATTGGCTCCAGCAGACCCCTGTGACCCTGTAGTTAGGATATAGCATGTTGGATAATGGATATTTAAAGAGGCGTAATTCTGGGAGGAGTTGGGCAGGACAGCAGGCGCATGCATGTGCGTTACTTTTCACAGTGACCGGGATTTATGTAGTGGAAGAACGTGGAAGTTGGCGTTTGCACAGATTTATGTATTGGGATTTTTTTGTGCGTTAGCATATTTCCGCCTTTGTGCTTATGTCATGTTATAGTGCGAATTCTACGCACGGCGTTATGCATGAGGCCCCAGGAGTCTTTCTTTTCATTTTAGCTTAAGGATATATCATTTGTAGCTAAGGACCACCTGGAGCGTTTTACTGATATGAATGCTGCCTTAACCCACCCAGGAAATATGATTCTTTGTATTTCTTATATTTGCTGCTCTTACAGTTGTGAAACATGAACGTTATCCAGTGACCTGAGACGAAGACTGGACTCTTTTGGTGCTGTGTCTCTTTGGAGGATCCTGGGGTACCACTGGATTGACTTTTGAGTCGAATAAGCAGTTTCGTATGGAGTCCCGAATGAGGCATTGTGCATTGTGAGGGACCATCAGTTATGGCACTATGGCCATATGGTGTGATTCCAAGTAACACATGGCTGTGGGACTGGACTGCATGTCTGCCTGGGGGCTGCCAGCCAGAATCTGTTTTGTTGTGTGTTAGGTGCGGCAACATGATGTACCAGTGCATGCTTCCCAACCTGACCTGGTTTGGATTCAAATAAATATAATTATTAAGCGAAAGCTTAAATCAAAGTCTCTGTCTCATTGCTATTAGTGAGACAAAAAGTTAAGATTGATCATTCCTTGTTTAACTGTAGTCCCATAAATGCTCAGGGGGATGCCTTTGAGAATTCCAGTGTTAGTGGTAAAACTGAGTTGAAGTTAAGATATAAAAGTAAAAGTTGTGTTTGAGGACAATTACAGTACTTGGTCCCATCACAGCTAAGCTAAGCTTGGTCCCATCACAGCTAAGTACTACAGACAGTAAGCTAGGTAAGAGGTCACAGGTAACAGTTGTATTGCTGATTTTGACATTTCTTCCTATCCTCCATTAAGGATAAAACCTACAAGGGTAGTTATTACTTTTTATAATTACAGGTGTCTCTGCTAAATCATTGATGCCTACTGTCTGTTAGATACAAATACAGTCCCATAAAGACCCATACTTTCTCTCAAATAAGGCAGGCTTTTGAGGTACCGGCCAGGAGAGTCTGACATGTTACAGGCAACTGAAGGCCAGGGACACCATGTTAGATCTTCTCTAGCTGTTCCTGCTCTCCCTCTAGTATTGAGCATTTAGACTAGAGGGTCACTTCTGATCTTGAAATTATGAATTTCGAAAGATGGGACTGACAAAACTGTAGTAAAAACACAATACTAAATTTAAGTAATGTATTATAGTATAACAGTAATGGCAGACTTGACTTATAGTGTTCATTCTCTTTTTCTGTACGTTTAGCATTCATTTACTCAGAGGTTGATGCACTTGTTGCTTCATGAACAGCTCTTCTTTTCTCCACCCTAGTGGCTTCCTTCTTTCTATTTTTCCGTCGGCATCTTTTCATATTAAAACTGATTAAGTCGGTGTTTGTATTGCAATTACATAGTATGTTTTATTTAATTTTTCACTTAAGCTAGCACTTAAGTCTTCAATATGCTTCTTAAGTCTTCAATCTGCCTCAAGCATGATTTAAGATATGAAGAGGTAGAGGAAGTGACGGCGAAGGTGTGAGGGATGAGAACGACACCCGTATTCATGCGCTGCACGGCGACCCTGCTAATGGCTGATGAGAGTTGAATCTACAATAAAATAAAAATAAAAAGAGGAATAAAAATCATCACCCTGAAACCGGACAGTAGACGTCACGTAGTATATGTGTACTAAATTTCAGGTCAATTGGTCAAATGCTTTGCAAGCTACAGGTGATTTAAAATCCTGGACAGACAAACGAACAGCCACGTAGCGTATTATATAGGAGGATTATAGAATGGATACAATAATTTAGAACTAAACTATTAAAGAACAAATTATTATAATTTCATGAAGTAGCACAATACATGAATAATGAAATAAATGAAAATGGATATTCAAATAAGAATGGAATAAAACTAAGGCAGAAAAACAAAAGCTGAAATAAAACTTGAAAACTCAAAGTCGTAAAGGCTATAAACTATAAATTGCTAAATTTCCTTTTGGGACAAATAAAAGTACTATGCGTAGATCAAAATCCAGAAATTTTCAAAGAAAAAGTTTCAATGAGCATTACATTTTTTAACAAACGAAAACATGTAGTTAATGCTACAACAATAGCTGAAGCGATTGAGAGCCTTATGTAGTCCTGTGTCATACCTGTGGACCAGAAGAGTGAAGCAGACTCCTAAGATGATTTAGGATGAATAAAAAGGACAGCAACAAGGGAACATATCAAATATACAAAGAAAACATAAAGAGAGGTGTCCTGGAGAGCTTAAAGTGTATTTTGGGGACTTCAGGTGTTTTGTTTGAAAGACCACAGTGGGCTACTTTATATTTGCTCACACAAGCTAGGATGACAGTATTTAAAATTTGGAGCATTACACATTAGGTGTCCCATACAGAACTACACTGTAACACACTGTTTTAATTCTACAGTTCCTTTTTGTTTTTCTAAGAAGTGTACATACATTCTTATCTTTTAAGGATAGAATGACCAGACTATCCTATCACTCAGACACTAGACCTCTCCCAAGGGAACTGAAGATAGCACAGATAAACACCTTTGAAAAAATATTGTGCCCTGCACATACTTTTAACACTAGAATAACCAGAGCCTATGAGAAAACTCAAAAATCCGGCCCACCTTAAATCCATTTGCACCTCTCCGTCATTGTCTTTTGTCCTGTAAATGTGCCAATTAAGACAAGCAGCAAGCAGCCTGCTATTCCATCACCCCACTGACTTAGAACGTGCACAAACTTCTCCCAGCTCATGCCTTGTTTGATTATCTGGGAGTGAAGTGCCGGAGTTTTATAGTAGAAATAATAGATCGTTATTTGGAACACATGCATTTCATGTGTGTTCCGTTTCTACAGTAATCTGTGTAAACACATTGTTAAAGCAGAAGCTTTTTCATATTTTAGTAATAAATGTTACAAAATGTAGGCATAAACTATAGAATGTGTGAAGCCTGAAGTCCAAAGATCAAATAAACTCTTTCACAAAAGGTTCAAGGATGGTACAGCAACCTCTGTGTCGTAGTGGTAAAATTTGTTGACTTATAATCAAGAGTCCCCGGTTCGATCCCCACTGCCTCCTATATTTGCCGTTTTTAGTAGTGAGCTGCTGTTATTAATTTTATACAGTTCACACATACATTTGTTTTGCATCTGTAACAGACCGTGTACATTTATAGTAGTGTACTTGTACATGTTACCGTTTTCTTTCACTTTTATTCTCTCACTCACAATCACGATACATACTACCGCCCTAGGGATCTGACGCTTTTAGTTTTTATTTGAAACTGGGAATAACTGTAGATGTGAGTAGTGTTTTGTGGCAATGGAACTGGACATTCTCTGATCTGGAGGGATAAAAGCTGACACACAAACGCTGGTGAATCTGCCTTCTTCGTATCTCACCATCACTTTATTTTTTTTTTATTTAGTTTTATTGAGTGTTCCTGCTCACGCAGGAAATGCATAAAATGCATGTGTTCCAAATAACGATCTAAAACTCCAGCACTTCACTCCCAGATAGTAAAAAAACAAGGCATGAGCTGGGAGAAGTCTGTGCTCGTTCTAAGTCAGTTGGGGGATGGAATAGCAGGCTGCTTACTGGTGTCTTAATCGGCACATTTACATGACAAAAGACGCTGACAGAGAGGTGCGAACGGATTTAAGGTGGGCCAGATTTACGAGTTTTCTCGTAGGCTCTGGTAATTCTAGTGTTAAGAACAAAAATGTTAAGGTACAGCTCTCCAACAACAAAATAGTAAACCAAATATCTGTGTTTAACATCCAGAGTCCCATGTGGTGTTTTTAACATGAAGAACAGCCAGCCAGAAGAAGAGAGAGAGAGAGAGTGTCTCCATTCCATAAGAGAGGTTCCATACACCTGAACATCAAAGACGCCAGCCTTTCATCAGCCTCACTGCTGACTCTGAAAGATGCCCAAGGTGATGTGCCTCCTCCTCTGACATAAATGTTTGCTACTCTTCAATAAATATTTTGACTTTGATTGACAGGCCGTAACTTATATGGACACAGCCACTCTGGGACAGTCCTAGTAATGGGAATAAACAATATCATGGTCAGAATAGAAGTGATTTAGCCACCCTAATCACAAATCAAAATTAAAACTATGTTTTGAAAACAAATTACCACAATGGCTCCCATATGGTATAAAATCCCCCAACAGAAGCAAATGATATTTATAACAGGAGTTCCTGAAAACTATTCTCTTTCATTTGTTTTGTTTAGTTCATTAGCTATTATTCTATTTTAATAAATAAAAAAAATGTTTTTAAATATCTGTACTTTGCATATCTTAATTTACTGACACCTGACACAGGGTACCTCATTTGGGGAGATTAACACTTTCTTTCTCACAGGGTTAGCATGCTGAGGGGGGACACCCACCATAGAAAGCAGCACGGTGGGAGTAATGCATTGTTGAATGGTAAGTGACATTACCCAGAATGTGTCTGCCTTTTTGCTTCTAGGTTATCATCAGGAACCAAAGTATATCAGGCTTTAAGATCTATTTTATATATCCCAGATACCTGTATGTTGTTCACACCAAAGTTAGTGACTCCCTATGTGGAGTACTGAGGAGTGACAGGTCATGCAGGCATCAATTATAATAGGGTCTGTGTGTGGGAGAGTAAGCTAATACATAATGAACTTGGCAAGTCCCTCAAACTTCACAATAATATACACAGAAATGCCATAGCAATAACCCTAAAACTCTGAAAGAAATTCTGGAGTTTGACCAGGAATGACCCCAATAGAGTGCAGAGTTAGAGGAAGAGATGGGCAAAAACTCAACTCACAGGAGGAAGAGAGACCAGGGTTGAGAGAGAGAGAGAGAGAGCCTGGACATTTCTAGTGGATAAGTGCATGACCCACCCCTGTAGTAAAGAAACTAAAATTGTAACTGACTTACCAACAATGTAACAAGGCATTGCTGTGCACATTGTTCTGTGGGGGACAAAGCCTTCAGCTAGATTGCACCCAGACCTTTGGAATGACCTCCCTAAATTAATAAGATCAGCTGGCTCTATTCATTCTTTAAAAAAAAACAACTTAGAGCTCATTTCTTTAGGAAGGCATTTATCTTACTATTCTGCAAATCTGCAATTTTGTGTCTATGTTTCCATTGTATTTTGCTCAACCCAAACAGGATGAATTTAAATACAGGACACTTGCATGGACTAGTGATCAAAGCACAGTAACATCTGTTGCACCTAGGAGTAACTTGGTTTATAGCTTGGGAAGGGAAGACATACAGATGCTTCAAGCTGTATCCAATCACCTTACAACCTGTGAATAGGAGATGCTGAGGGACTAGAAATTGCCAAATCAGTTTACAGCTTAAGACAAAGAAGGCTCTTAAAACATCACAAACTTTATTATTTAGGAAATGGATGTACTCAAACAGATTAAAGAGTTGGAGTAAATTCATCCATCATATTGACAGCCAGAAAATCAGGTGTATGTAACAATCACATGTTGCAAAACTCCTGTGGAATTTTAACCCTTAAACTTCTGCAACTGGCTATGTATGGTTCCCAATGCAATTTACCAGCACGCCGGAGCCGAGTATATTCGAGCGGCGTACATTCGTTGAACACCACAACCGGCTAAAGTTGGTTTACAATGCAATTTCCTAGCGCGCAGGAGCCAAGTATCTTCAGCGATGTACATTCGTTGAAGGCTGCAATTGGCTATAGTCGGTTCCCAGTGCAATTTGCCAGCACGCTGGAGCTGATCAGTCAGTGCCGTACTTTCGTCGAGCAGCCAGCTTATGACCACTGCCGACCCTTAGCGAATCAGCATCACTGTCCCTGGGATTCAGCCGCTGCAATAGATTAGCCTGCAAGCATCAGTGTTGGCTTGCGTGCAGCCAATTCAAGAGCAGTCGGCTCGGTGATTTACTGAATTTCATCAATGGCATCAGTTGCCCCTTGTACATATAATAATAAATTGTTGCAGTATTTTTTATAGTTTTTACAGTTCATTGGCAGTGTGTAAAATGATCAATTCTGCAGTAATTGTGATGCTCTTTGCATGAAAAACCATGCTCCATTAAAATTTCCCTTTTTCTTGGTGAATTGTGATGTTTCCTTAAAAAGTGCAGCAAAAACGTATTTGGCATCCGGGAGTGCATTAATCCCCCAAGTATGTGGTGGTTTAAGGGTTAAAATATATATGACAAATTAAACAACAAAAACAGAGTGACATCAGAAGAGGACAGAGTGACACCATAATAGGGCACCAGCAACGTGCAACTGTTTTTGTCTGATTGTTAGATAAAGCATTTCATGAATATCGATTGCTAAATCAATGCTGCCCTGGGACATTCATCCTTGATATCTTTAACTTTTTGTAAACTTATATATCCAGATTTTGCTATCCACATTTGTGTTATGCTTTTCTTTACTGGTATTATAGTTCTTTAATAAATATCACGACTTTTAACTTTCTATACTTTGTCTTTATATCTACAGTGACTGAAGTAATAAAGTAGATATTAAGAGCACCTGGAGCTGTTGGAAATGTGCCATACACTCCGATCTGCAATGTTTATTAAGGCTGAGAATGAGAGCTCCATCTAATAGCATGGAACAGTATGTAAAGTAAGGTATTTTTGGTTGATAAATGGCCTATAACCAATGATGTTGAGCCTTTGAATGTTTGAATATATTTCTAGAGACCAAAGTAATATTTATGTCTGAGATATATTTTAAACATTGCATTTTATTCATGCCGATAATAAGTAAGTCTCTTGAAGTACTAGTGAAAGTGGACTGTGCATGTGTTCTTCATACGGTACTTTTGTGGTTAGGGTCTATGTGTATGCATATATCTAAGTATGAGTGTGTTAATCTTAAGGTGCAACAATAGACTAATCCAGTAACAAACCTGATGAGTACATTTATCCCTGAAGTAAACAGGTAAAGGGTAAGTAGAGGGAAATATCACAATAATACACTTACCCTTTCTGTCCCTTTTTCAGTTCACCAATCCTGCGAGGTGCTCAGGATGATTTGTGTTTCTTTCAAAAATGATGTTATTTGTTCATGGCTTTCTTTTAGTATTTGCATGTTTGTATTTTATTCTGGTTTATTGTTTCTTATTCATTTTCAGTGTTTTGTATATCCTGTATTTAGCATTATTTAGTATTTCTTGAGAATATTATTTATATCAAATGTTGTATATGCCTTGTTTTTTTAATTTCTTTATACCTCTTTGAGCATGGGAAAGGTGTTATATAGATAAAATTATTTTACTACCTGGAATATTCATCCCGTATAGCAGAGGACTAGATAAAGGAAACACCGCTATCATTCTTCACTAATAGTGGACATGCAGCCAAAAGGATCAAGGGTCTCATAGTTTAACATATCCTGAGTTTCCAGTCAATGGGAATCACTGAATGCATCATTCATATTTTTCAACTAATCCGTTATACAGAGTCTATGTATCTTGGATCACTGCAACGCCACTTTGTTGTAATTATCCACCGCAGTGTACCAAAGTGGCATACCCCACCAATGACACAGCTGACTTGTGATGACTTGTACATTCTTATCAGTCTAACAATCATTTGTTGGCTGACATCTTGAAGCAGAACTCCAAATCTCTAAGCGGTCTGGCATCTCTTCATGGGTTACAAACCTGACAGTTTTAGCCAATATGCTGTTTGTGTTTAAAGACAAATATAGTCCTTAATGCCAAGACAGCTAAGCTAGATAGAAAACACTTTGTCAGTTTCATGAATGCCATAGGAAAACTAAGACATTAGTACTCGCAGATGAGTCATCTGAGCTGACTATATTCAACAGCGTTTGTATGGCATCAGTTTTCTTTATAAGTTTTTGTAACATTCTGAGATGATGATATGTTAAAGTGGAAGTTTAACAAGATGTATGAGGAATTTGATGGAGTAACACTGATTGAGGATGTACTGACAAAGAGGAACATGATGGTAACCTCCATTATCTACCAAGTAACAATCCACCAGAAAGGGTCCAAACCTGATAAAAGCATCATCTACAAAACTGAGGTCATTGGATTCAAATACTTTCTTATTGTTAATGAAGTCAGGCCAGATCTGTCCAAGATCTTCAATGCTAAGGAAAAAGGACAATTTCCGACAGCACAGAGCATAATAAAATACTGTATCTGAACGCAAAACTTTCAAGGCCATGGAAGAGCTACTTAAGCCCGGCATTCACAGAAAAAAATAAATATACCAGCCTTGGCTATGTGACTACATGGTGTAACACACATGCACATGGGTGGCAGCTAAAGGGTGCAAATAATGACAATTCCATGTCTGACCAGGGGGTGGCAAGGTGCACTGACTTTTTCTCTCAATCCTCTGCAGACTATTCATGGGAAATTCTGGCTCCAGTGATGACGTCACTTCCTGTCCCAACGACGTCACTTCAGTTTTCTGGCGCCTGTGATGATGTCACTTCTGTTTATGTCGCCTGATCACAGATTACTGTAATGCACTCCTCTCAGGACTACCCAAAAAAGACATAAATCGTCTGCAACTAGTGCAGAATGCAGCTGCTAGAATTCTAACTAGGAAAAGAAAATCTGAGCACATTTCTCCAGTTTTGATATCACTACACTGGTTACCTGTGTAATTCAGAATTGACATTAAAATTCTGCTTATGGTTTACAAAGCCTTAAATAATCTCGCTCCATCTTATATATCGGAATGTCTGACACCCTATATCCCAAATCGTAACCTTAGATCCTTGAATGAGTGTCTGCTTAGAATTCTAAGAGCTAAACTTAAAAGAAGTGGTGAGACGGCCTTCTGCTGTTATGCCCCTAAAATCTGGAACTGCCTGCCAATAGGAATTCGCCAGGCTAATACAGTGGAGGACTTTAAAAAACTGCTAAAAACTCATTACTTTAACATGGCCTTCTCATAACTTCATTTTAATTTAATCCTGATGCTCTGTATATTCAATTAATTATCATAACTATTCATGGTGGCTCCAAAATCCATACTAACCCCTACTCTCGCTTCTGTTTTTTTTTCCCGGCTTTCTGTGATGACGATCTGCGCCACCACCACCTAATCAAAGCACCGTGATGTTCCTACATTGATGGCTTAAAAGCCGGATGTCTACATGACCGTCATCATCAAGTCCTTCCATGAGAACCCTAAATACAAAGAGGACTGTTTTCATTTATGTTAGGTAGAATGCCCAGAGGGGGCTGGGCGGTCTCATGGTCTGGAACCTCTGCAAATTTTATTTTTTTTCTCCAGCCGTCTGGAGTTTTTTTGTTTTTTTTGTCCTCCCTGGCCATTGAACTTTACTTTTATTCTATTTTAATTAGTGTTGTCTTATTTTAATTCGTACTTTGTCTTTTTTTCTCTTTTCTTCATCATGTAAAGCACATTGAGCAACATTATTTGTATGAAAATGTGCTATATAAATAAATCTTGTTGTTGTTATCACTACCTGTCCCAATGATGTCACTTCCACTTCAGACCTTTAAAGCCGCCATCTTTGCCACATGCCATCAGTTCTGTTTTGGACATTGGTCCAGACACAACTCTACAAAAAATAAACCCTTTTGCAGCCAGGGCATTATACACGGGTGACTGTCCCAAAACTTTTTATGTCTCCTGTCCATTCTCGTGACAATGGAAATGAAAGCAGCCCTGTAGGCTAATTATACAGGTGATAAGAAGAGCAGATTAAACAATGTAGAAAATAAATGGTAGTAAGAGAAGCACAGCCAAAAAGAAAAACTTAATATTGGCACTTGTTAGGAATAGATGTTTCTCCTGCATATTTGTGAGCAATTCTAATAAAGAGTTACGTGTGTGACAATTCAATGTCCAGAAAGTTATTAATTGCTTTAAGTGTGAAAAACAAATCATATCATCAGACTTTTGAAATGGTTTAAGGAGATTCTATTTGGATGTCTCCATTGCCCTCTGCGTGTGAAAGACAGTTGTCAGCCTGATTGTTTTCAGTTTTAAATTACATTTTCACCTCTTGGAAAGGACTTGCATCCTTCTGTAATTTGTGCCACACTTTGTATCGCACAAAGAAGGAAAGAGATTATATTTCACCTTGAACACTGGAGCTTTTAAGGTGACTGCATCACTGAAAAACAAACACCTGAGTCAAAACCAAACAATCTGCAAAGTTTTCATTTTCTCTGTCTAATCCATTGAGACTATAATTAGATCATTATTACCAAACTGTAGGGACTGAATTATCTTACCCTTGAAGATTTTTCTTAAGAATGCTCTTGAAGCACAGGATGAAGATAGAATAAGCACACTTGACGATGTGAACACAAACCTATAGAGGAAATTAAAAAAGAAAAATCTAAATGAGATGAAAATACAAATTCAGAGCTGGGAGAGTCTACCCGTGTATCTTTGTACCAAAAGGCAGAAAAATGCATGAGATGAATGAGAACAAGCTGCATTATCAGCAGCAGAAGATACAGTTCCTGATAGTTTCCTCTTCAACATTTTAATTACTATGCCATTGCCAGGGCATGTCCTAACTTCCTTGGAAAATTTATCCACTCTTATCTTTTCAGGAAGACATTGTAGATTTGTAACATGTTGACTACAAACACTAAAAACCTTAAACACTGAGTGATTAAACTGAATATAAAGTTTAATTCTTAGTGAGATTCATATAGAGTGCTATTCTCATAGCTAGCACAAAGTGCAAGGCAGGAACAAACCCTGGATAGGGCATCAGTCAATTGCAGGGCTTAATAAAATATTTGAAGTTAAATATAAATTTAAATGTCAAAACTGTTGAATAAAATGGTTTAATATGTTGCAATATTTCATAACAGACTCCATGGCCAGGAAGCTAGTACTACAAAAAGAAGGATCTCTGCTAGAAGAAGAGCCCATACTGGTGTCTCAAGTGTCCAATGGTGCTGGGCACATCAAATTAGAAATGCCAGCATAGGGACGAAGAAATATCTGGAGCAACTATTGAGAGCACTGATGGAATGGCCCTAGATATTTTAGGGGCCATTAACCTGGGAAGTGATTCTGACAGTTACCAAGGAACTAACCTCTGTATGGGGATTAAAGGCTACTCTTTGGAGCAAAGGTTTAAGTGACATGCACTTATGCATTACAATTTATTTGAGAAATTCCAGTCTGGTTTTCGCACTGGTCATAGTACAGAAACTGCACTAACACGGGTTGTAAATGACATTCTGATATCCTCTGATGAAGGAAACTCCACTGTAATTATGTTATTAGACTTAAGTGCAGCATTTGACACCATTGACCATTCTATTTTACTGCACAGGCTAGAAAATAATGTTGGTCTTACAGGCCACGTGCTTGCTTGGTTCAGTTCTTATTTATCAAATCGATTCCAATATGTACAGAAATGTGCTGACAGTACTCCATCATTATACACAGAAGTTCAATATGGTGTCCCACAGGGCTCAGTACTGGGACCTTTACTGTTTTCACTTTACATGCTTCCACTGGGATCTCTCATTAGGAAACATAATGTTAATTTTCACTCGTATGCAGATGACACCCAGTTATACCTTTCATTTAAATCAAATGAAGTTTCTCCGATGTTGTCTTTAATTAGTTGTGTTAGTGAATTAAAGGAATGGATGAATGAAAACTACTTGTCTTTAAATACAGATAAAACAGAGATGTTAATTGTTGGAGGGAATGACGCTGATCACAGCAATATTTTGTCGACATTTAACTCAGTTGGAATCCCAATTAATTTTACTGAATCAGCCCGCAATCTAGGAGTTATCTTTGACTCTAGCATGTCATTTAAAGCACATATTACAAAGTTGTCCAAAACATGTTTCTTCCATCTTAAAAATGTTAGGAAATTAAGGCGCTTTCTAAATAAACAGGATTGTGAGAAATTAATTCATGCATTTATCTCTAGTAGGATTGACTACTGTAATGCGGTGTTCACTGGCTGTTCAAACTGTTCTTTATACAGCCTCCAGTTAATCCAAAATGCGGCTGCAAGAATTATTACAAGAACAAGAAAATATGAACACATAACTCCAGTTCTTAAATCCTTACACTGGCTCCCAGTTAAGTTTAGGGCAGATTTCAAAATCCTCCTTTTAACATATAAAGCATTAAATGGCCAAGGTCCGGCTTACTTGTCTGAACTTATCATGTAAGATCTCAAGATGCCGGTCTGCTTATGATTCCAAGGATTAATAAAATAACAGTGGGAGGTCGAGCTTTTAGTTACAGGGCCCCTAAACTGTGGAATGGTCTTCCTGCTTCTATAAGAGATGCCCCTTCGGTCCCAGCCTTTAAATCCCGGCTGAAGACTTACTACTTCAGTTTAGCATATCCTGACTAGAGCTGCTGATTAACTGTACATACTGCATCTCTGTTGTTAGTCATTAACACTAAAACATAAGTAACATGATAGTTATAATTGAATACTAACCCTCACCTATTCTGTTTCTGTTCTCGGTACTCAAATGTGGCAATTGGTGCCACGGCCCACCTGCCAAGTTGTTTGCCTGCCTATGGTAAAGTCATCCCTGGTGGAGGATCACAGGAATCATGGGAAAGAGGGGCCCTTTCATCGGATTGGCTGGCCGAGCAACGTTTCAGCCGTGGAATGGCCAAATGGGGAGGCAGCTTGACGGATGAGGTCTCCAGCACTCTAAAAATATCAAAATCTTATTATGTGATATCATCTACTGTTAAATTCTGCTCTGTACTTCTAAAATTTTTATTATTATGCTGTATTAAGGATTTGTTCTGTTCTGTGTATTGTATTGTATTGAACCCCTTCTTTTGACACCCACTGCACGCCCAACCTACCTGGAAAGGGGTCTCTCTTTGAACTGCCTTTCCCGAGGTTTCTTCCATTTTTCCCTACAAGGTTTTTTTTTGGAGTTTTTCCTTGTCTTCTTAGAGAGTCAAGGCTGGGGGTCTGTCAAGAGGCAGGGCCTGTTAAAGCCCATTGTGGCACTTCCTGTGTGATTTTGGGCTATACAAAAATAAACTGTATTGTATTGTATTGTACATGGAGTTAGACCAAATGCTTGAAAAGAGATGAAGAGAATTTGAAAGGTCAGTGGTTCAAGAGCATAATATATGTATGAGGCAGCTATTTGGACACACTGCCTATTAGTAACATATCTGAATCTCTCTTGTTAGGTACAGATGGACAGCTAACAATGAGCTGTGCATACACAAGCTACACTGGCACTGCACATAAATTATGCTAATACTTAAAAATGCTTGAAGGACACTGTAGATGACACCAAGAAGGGACTGACAACCAAAGATGAAGCAAGGTCACTGTCCTCTAGTACTTTTCAGAAGACGAGACCTGCATTACATGCTGTACATTTAGACTTGTGTAATTTTGTGAGATCTTTCTTAGAGTATGTTGAAAACTTGCAAGATTATTTTGATGCATGTGAGGACACAACTAAAAGTATGTTTGAAACAGTTTTATAAGTTTACAAAGGAAACACATAGATACACATTTTGATGAGTCCACAACACCTGAGGCTCCCTTATGAGGAAGAAAGAAGTTATGCATTGGTTTATTATTGTCTGTGATGCATAGACTACTTAGAGAAAATGACTAGGTATCAGTCATATGATGACTTCTATTAGACTGTTGCTTTCCTCAACAATATTCCTGCCCTCTCTGCATAAGAGCTGTGCAAGATAGTATCTGATCTTCAGAGGAAAAACACACTGACCCAGAGTTGCAATTTGTCGAAAAGATCATCCAATTGAAAGTTTTTATAAACAGAAGTGATACATCATCTGTAAAACAGCTGCTGCATTGTCTGGGGAAGATAAATCTGCAGGCCATCTTTCCAAAGGTGGATGTTGCTTTGAGGCACTAACTAACATTACTTGTCACCAGTGGAAGTAAGGAATAGACTGACCTGCACAATGGCATAACACAGGATACATCTTCAGACTGATGTCACTTAAGAGGGGTCACTTGAAGAAACAAAGATGTCACTTGAAGCAAATCAGCTTCAGAAACTGGATTTTACTGATCTGATCAAGAACAGCAAAGAAATCCTGGATACACAACTTCAAAAGGTAAGCATGTATTATGTAATTACTAAAAGGATATCATTTGGACTCTTCTTTAAAGACCTTTATTTTGTTTTCCATTGCTGACTTTCAACAGTCAATCAGTTAATGATGGTGTGTACTGTTAAGGCCTTTTAGAACTGAGGTTAGGTCTACAAGAATGTTGAATTGTCTTTCTTCAATGGGATGAAAGCTTTTTCAAGATTGTGCCTCTGTTTTCATTGCTTATCATGGATCTCTCTCCCTCTTCTGCTGTTTCTCAGACACATGCACTCTCTCTTTTTCTTTTGTTTTTCCTTTTACTCTCAGAATAGATAGTTGAAGGATCTCACTTTCTTTGTTTTTAAATTTCAATAGCATTCTGTCTTTGCTGATGGGTCACTGACTGTCCTTGTATTATACTGAAAGTGCAATCAAATATAATTTTAACCTATGATGTTGCTCACTCAGTCTCTCTGTCTCACCATCTCAGATGCTATATACACTTTAAGGCACATTATTGCATGCTCTCACTCTCTGCTTAGTGACCACTTGCTGTTCTTGTGTAGTAGTTTAAGTCTAGCCAACTGCTATGCTCTATTCTGATATTAAGCACAAGGATTTGTGTGTGTGTGTTCATAAGAATTACTTATAAAGTTCACCCAAAACAAAAACAAAAGCAAATCTGAGAAGCTCCAACATACTACGTGAAGGGACATAAAGGACTGTTGTGTTTTGATTTCTATTACAACTTGTTTGCCTGATGGCATTCCAGACTCGGTGGTGTAGCTGGCTCGAGGGACTTTGTTCCAGAGACAAAACAAGGTGCAGTAAGAAATGGGGCGGCAGCGTTTGTATTTATACCAACAATGAGTGGTGCACTAATGTTACTGTAGTCTCTAGACAGTGTTCTGCTATGGTTGAATTTATAGCAATGAAATGTTTAGTTTGGTAATTTTGTTTGCCGTGTACCTGCCACCTAGCTCTAATGTTAACTAGGCACTGTAGGAGTTAAACGAAGCAGTAAACAACCTGCAGACTGCCCACCTCGATGATGCTTTTATCATTGCTGGTGACTTCAACCATGCAAAACCTTAAGTTACTTCAACCTAGATTCTACCAACACACGGACTTTGCAACCAGGGGTGATAACTGCTTAGGCCATGTTTACACCAGCATTTAGGATGTTTACCAAGCTTCAAAACTTCCCACACATCCCCCCTCCCCAGACACACCCACTTTGATAATTCTGACCACATCTCCTATAGAGGAAATTACATTTCTCTGCTGAAACGCACTAAACTAGTGCAAAGAGACATCAGGGTGTGGCCTGAGGGGGCTGTCCTAGCACTTCAGGACTGTTTTGAGTGGACAGACTAGTCAGTTTTTAGAGAGGCTGCTATTCATGAGGTCTGCATTGATGTGGAGGAGTACGCAGGAGTTTTTACTGGATATATTAGTAAATACTTTGAGAATGTTACTGTCTCCAAAAGGGTGACTACAAGAGCCAACCAGAAACCCTAGATGTCTGCAGAACCCAGGATGCTGTCTTCAGATCTGGAGACAAAGGCTATCCTCAAAACTGCACAAACTAATTTTGCTAGGCAATCAAGAAAGCGAAGTATACATATGCTCAAAAAGCCCAAGGGCACTTTCAGAACATCAGAGAGCATGTGGAAGGGCATTCAGGTCATCACAAATTACAAACCGGTGCCTTCTTTGTGTATCAGTGATGCTTCCCACCCTGACTCTTTAAACTCCTTTGTGCATGGTTTGATACACTCAACAACAAGCTCTGTGTGACCATAGTTGCAGTGAGGCAAATTCCATCCAGAGTAAACCCACGCAAAGCTTCTGCTCCTGACAAAATACAGGTGCTCAAGGAGTGTGCAGAACAGCTGGTCGGCGTCCTCACTGATATGCTTAAAGCCTCCCAGAGTCGGGCAAGTGCATGTTTTAGGACCTCCACAATCATCCCAGTTCCAAAAAAATCATCTGTGACCTGCCTGAATGATTATCACCCTGTGGCACATAAATCAGTGCTTCGAAAGACTAGCCATGAGCCACATCAAGGCCACCCTACCCAGCTCACTGGACCCCTTTCAGTTTGCCTACCATGTAAAGATGCTGTTCATCGAATTTAGTTCAGCATTCAACACTTTCATTCCACAGAGACTGTGTACTAAGCTGAGCAGGCTGGGCCTCAACACCCCCTTACAAATTGGATTTTAGACTTCCTGACAGAAAGGCCTCAGTCAGTCCACATCGGCACCAACACTTCCAGAATTATCACACTGAGCACTGGAGCACCACAGGGCTGCATCCTTAGCCCATTGCTTTTTACAATGCTGACACATGACTGCTCAACACAGTTCAGTTTGAACCAGATCATCAAGTTAGCAGATCACATGACAGTGATGGGTCTCACTAAGAAGGATGATTTGTCAGCATACATGGAGGAAGTGGCGAGAGTGGCTGCCTGGTGTAAGTGCAAAAATCTCTCTCTCTAAATGTTGAAAAGACAAAGAGAAGACTTCAAGAAATCCAGCACTGCTCACACACCTCCCACCATCACCAGCACTGTTGTTGAGAGGGTCAAAAACACCAAGTTCCTGGGAGTCCACATCACAGATGACCTTTCTTGGTCCCTGAATTCCACCTCCATTGCCAAGAAGCCTAAAGAGAGTGAACCTCCCCCCACCAATTCGTACCACATTCTATAGGAGTACCACAGAAATTCTGCTCTCTAGCTGCATCACTACAGTGGATAGTGAGAGCAGTTAAGGTTATGGGTGTGTCTCTAGCTCCCCTGAAAGACATTTAATAAACCCGCTGTTATAACAAAGCCAGTAACAATGTGAAAGACCATTCACACTTACTCTACCTTCTGCAAAATAGTATCAGTTCCACAAGGCTGACTAAAAGTTTCATTCCTCAGGCCATCAGAATTCTGAGTGCATAAAAATGTCTAGTTCCTGTCTTACCAAGTGTCTGTCCAGGGTTCTCTCTTTCACACTATACTTTTACATTGTTGCATCATCAATTTGTCTTTTTATTGTACTTGACTATTGATTATACAGTACTTATTGCCTATATTTTATTTATTGTATTGCTTCTGTCACAAGTCTCTTACACTTTGTTGTGTGCTGCTATATGATAGAGTGTCTCATCTCACTATGTACATGCAACCTTGACCTTGAATGCTTTCAAATCATTTAATTTTTTTTATTTGTCTGATGCCTCCTGAGTCACCGGTATAAGAAAATCTCCAAATAATATATACTGTTCAACGCACATTGATGTCAAGTTATGCAAGACGTCGATCTTTTTGAGGTTCCCTCCACCTATTTTTGGCCATGTGGACCAGAAAAACATTGAGCTGGAAGCTGAACAACACAGAACTTCCAGTGCACACTGAGTAAACTCATGACTTAAATTCAACTTCATGGGGTCAGCAGCGCTCATGGACTAATGTCTACAGATGCTCTCCAGGTGCTCACTTACCAACCAAACCAGTTTTAGCAGTGACCGGTGCTATTGCTGCCATGTGTGTGACTGAGTTGATGAGGCTGGGAAAAGTCTCTCCTCACATCCATCAGTTTGTCACCATCACAACTGATGCTGCTTCTGCAACTGACAGCATTCTGATAGTTATGTAGAGAGGTGGTAGGGGTAGGCCTCAACCATCTTGCTGGTAAGAAAAGAATCTAGATGCATCCAATATTGACTGCTGCAACTATGTGATGTCAGACTGAATTCATAAAGTATCATGCGGTGCTGGGGAAAAGGTTTACCTAATTTGGCCATACTGTAAATTTTCAGGGGAAAAAAATCTGAATTATTATAAGCTTCCTTAATTCAGGGTTTACATAAGAAATGTAAAGATTTATTTGATAAGGTAGAAGTACATAATAAACAAGAATAGTTGCATCATATATTTGAATATTACAATGTGTGCTTCAATTTAAATGTTTAAAGTCTAAATATTCTCAATTGTCACAGAAATTTGTCATTTTTCACCCTCTGATAGACGTCCATAGAGAGCCAGATGCCTAGTAAGAACTCAAAAAAATAACATAACATTCATATTTTAATGATAGCTTTATGTTTGCAAATTTGTAATTTTTAACCTTCTGAAAGTGGCTCTTAGAGGGCTGGGACTACCAATAAAGAATCAAATATCATATTCATGATCAGCAACCTCAAAATAGCCTAAAACAACATTCCATATGCTTATATTACCAATCCCCATTTTTTCAAAGGTTTGTAATTTTGACTCCTTGTAACACATTAGGGGGTGAACCTCTGGAGTTGTTTGATGTGACATGCACAACTGAAAGTCCTTCTGATTATTTTTGCTGAAGACACATATTAGTTTACACTTTATCATAAAGGTGTAATTTCCTGTACAAAGCATGATCAAAAATTGTTTGAAATTAGTTTTGTTGGGGGGTATAGATGGGCAAATAAACGGGGGGAACCCTCCCAGATCTCAACATTTAGACATCAAAACAGGTCAAACAGTGTATCATTTTGTAGGAAGGTGGCTTCAAATTGTTTATAAGTAATTCTTATGAACATACGAGGGGGAGTCAAGCTAAAGTTAGAAAATGGGATTTATTAGAAAATGAAATGAACATCCTTGCCGAGGGGTATTAAAGTCACTACTGCAAGTTACTCTGACTTGTTGGAGACCAATGTGAAGCTTGCTGTTCGATCCAAGCGGTGATGACTGCTGTCTCAAGGAATCCTTTTGCTGCAAGACAATGACACACTGCTAAGAACACAAAGGCTTGCCTGGAGAAACTGAAGTTTGAGGCATTGCCACATCCTCCTTATTCACCAGATTTGGCACCGTGTGATTTCCACTTTTTTGGACTACTAAAAAACATCTGGGTGGTTGTCGATTCAAGAGCACGAGTGGTTGCGAGGACAAGACAAAATCTTTTTATTCTGCTGGAATCCAGGCAGGTGGTGCACATTGAATTAGGGTGGAGACTATATTGAGAAATTACATTATCAGTTTTGTTAAGGTTCGTTCTAGTTTCTAATAAATCCCATTTTCAAACTTTAGTTTGACTCTCCCTCATAATTTGGCAAATACAGTCTCCAGCAAACCCAGCAAATTCACTTCAAAAACACTTTGGTGAATTTCATAGATAAACACTAATTGCAAATTAAGATAAAAGAATGCATGGTTATTATAAGATGGTTAGTTGCACCTTGAAATTACCCAGATCTGATGTTAGTTCAATTGTAAATCTTATGGACAGAGGTAACTAATTCATCGCCATCCTTTTTTAGACAAAAGTATTGCAAATAACAGAACACTTTGGAATAAGTCTAAGAAATTGTGCAAAAATGATTTCAGGGCAAGGTATTAAACCAAAAGACAAAACAGCTGAGGTCAACTGAAGGAAACACATTATTTTTCTTTAAATGTGAAATTTTAATGAAATAATGTTTTTTTTAATTAATTAATGCGTCATTAGCGCATCATAGCATGAATCAGCTGATTCCATGGTTAACTGTATTGTGGAGTAAAAATTGTACAAATTCAACTCATCAACTCAACATCAAATGTAAACATTTGTCTGTGCATTAAAATGACTGAAATATTTTTTTAATTTTAAAAACAAAAGCATTGGTTATTTTCACAGTGAATTGGACTACTCTGTTGAAATGCTCCCAAATGTACTTTCATGTCTCACCCAAAAACAAAAGTGATAGAATTATTATTTAGTAAGGTTTTGTTTTTTTGCCTCTATACAGGCCTTGTTGATACCAGATACAGTGGAACCTCGGTTCACGATCATAATTCGTTCCAAAACTCTGGTTGTAAACCGAGTTGGTAGTGAACCGAATCAATTTCCCCCATAGGATTGTATGTAAATACAATTAATCAGTTCCAGACCGTACAAACTGTATGTAAATATATTTTTTAAAGATTTTTAAGCACAAATATAGTTAATTATATGATAGAATACACATCTAATAGTAAACTAAATGTAAAAACATTGAATAACACCGAGAAAGCCTTGAACAACAGAGAAAACTAACATTGCGAGAGTTCGCGCTATAGCCTTATGACCCGATCGCTGTAAACACTTTTTTTAAATGAGTTTTAAGCACAGGGAAAAAACAAGGAACATTTGAACAAATCCGAACTTTAATTTAAAAACCAACCACAAGCAACCAAGAAAGTGACATTTCAGGAGTTCACGCTAATAGCCTTACAACCCGATCGCTGTAAACACTTTTTTTAAAATGAGTTTTAAGCACAGGGAAAAAAAAGGAACATTAGAACAAATCCAAAATTTATTTAAAAACCAATCACAAGCAACCAAGAAAGTAACATTGCAGGAGTTCATGCCAATAGCCTTACAGCCCGATCGCTGTACAGTAAACACTTTTTTTTTAATAAGATTTAAGCACAGGAAAAAAAAATGAACATTTGAAAAAAGAGAAAAGTAATATTGCAACAATTCACGCTACGAACTGAAGAATTAACTTTTGAAATATCCATAATACAAAAACCATATACCACCAAGAAAACTAACCTTGCATGAGTCGAGTGCTGGCATGAAGTGAGGAGGAACTGGGTGGAGAGGAGGTTACAGTTTTGAGGGAGAGTCCGGCTCCGCGATGGAGGGATGTTTTCCTTCAGGTGTTTTCTCTGTTGTGATTTCTTGGGTTTCTGTTTAGCTGGTAGATCAGACTTAGTGAAATAGTGGTCTAATGTGACTTGCCTTTTCCTACGCATTAAAATTTTTCGGAAATGCGAGACGACATTGTCGTTCATCATGTTTATCACTCTGTTCGTAACCGCTTTGTCAGGGTGGTTCTTTTCGAAAAAATCCTGGCACTCCTTCCATTTTTCCATGATGGCTTTTATCGCATCACTTTTTATAATCGTCCTTTCCTCTTCTTCCCCAGGGGACTGCTCCTCGGTGAGCAACCTAAGCTGCTCCTGCTGGAGTTCAGTGAGTTCCTCCGTCGTCAGCTCCTCCTTGTGATCCAGGACCAGCTCCTCGATGTCCTCATTATCCACTTCAAGACCCATGCTCTTGCCCATGGACACAATCTCATCCACAACAGGAGGCTCAAAGCTTTCTAAAACCTGTTCAGGAACGCATTCAGGCCAAAGTTTCTTCCAGGCCAAGATCAATGTGTCATGTTTGACGTCTTCCCAGGCTTTATCAATGAGGCCGATGCAATGAACGATATTAAAATGGTTCTTCCAGAACTCTTTCAGGGTCAAAGCTGTCTCCTCGGTCACATTGAAACACCTGGTGAATAGTCCTTTGGTGTACAGTTTCTTGAAATTTTAAATAACCTGCTGGTCCATGGGCTGAAGAATAGGAGTCGATTTGGGGGGGAGGAACACAACCTTAATAAAGTAGTACTCCTCGACCATATCATCAACCAAATTATGAGGGTGTGCCGGTGCATTGTTTTTTAGGCAGGTTATTCTCTTCGAGATATTGCTTCACGGCGGGAGCGAAAGCCTTGTGCAGCCATTCCAAAAACAAAGTCCTTGCGGCCCACCCCTTCCTGTTTGCCCTTCACATCACAGGCAGTCTGGCTTTGTTTACATTGTGCCGCTTGAAAGCACGAGGGTTCTCAAATTGGTAAACGAGTAGCGGCTTGATTTTTACGTCACCACTAGCATTAGCACACAGCAAAATGGTTAACCTGTCCTTCATTGGTGTATGGCCCGGCATAGCTTTCTCTTCCTGGGTAATGTAGGTCCTCTTCGGCATCCTCTTCCAGAACAATCCGGTCTCGTCACAGTTGAAGACTTGTTGTTGGATGTCCTCCACTAATTTTGTGACATTTTTCATGAATTCTTTTGCAGAAAGAAACAAGAGGAATGCGGCTTCGGTTGTTGCTGAGGCAAAAACTCGAGCATGGGAGGAGTTTGGAGAGGCCATGGAGAACGACTTTCGGACGGCTTCGAGGAGATTCTGGTCCACCGTCCGGCGTCTCAGGAAGGGGAAGCAGTACAGTGTCAACACCGTATATGGTGGGGATGGTGCGCTGCTGACCTCGACTCAGGACGTTGTGGGTCGGTGGGGGGAGTACTTCGAAGACCTCCTCAATCCGACTAACATGCCTTCCAATGAGGAAGCAGAGCCTGGGGACTCTGAGGTGGGCTCTCCCATCTCTGGGACTGAAGTCACCGAGGTGGTCAAAAAACTCCTTGGTGGCAGGGCCCCGGGGGTGGATGAGATACGCCCGGAGTTCCTTAAGGCTCTGGATGTTGTAGGACTGTCTTGGTTGACACGTCTCTGCAACATCGCATGGACATCGGGGACAGTGCCTCTGGATTGGCAGACTGGGGTGGTGGTCCCCCTCTTTAAAAAGGGGGACCGGAGGGTGTGTTCCAACTATAGAGGGATCACACTCCTCAGCCTCCCTGGAAAAGTCTATTCGGGGGTTCTGGAGAGGAGGGTCCGTCGGATAGTCGAACCTCGGATTCAGGAGGAACAGTGTGGTTTTCGTCCTGGTCGCGGAACAGTGGACCAGCTCTACAGCCTTAGCAGGGTCCTGGAGGGTGCATGGGAGTTTGCCCAACCAGTCTACATGTGCTTTGTGGACTTGGAAAAGGCGTTCGACCGTGTCCCTCGGGGAGTCCTGTGGGGGGTGCTCCGGGAGTATGGGGTACTGGACCCCCTGATAAGAGCTGTTCAGTCCCTGTACAACCGGTGTCAGAGCTTGGTCCGCATTGCCGGCAGTAAGTCGAGCCCGTTTCCAGTGAGAGTTGGACTCCGCCAGGGCTGCCCTTTGTCACCGATTCTGTTCATAACTTTTATGGACAGAATTTCTAGACGCAGCCAGGGTGTTGAAGGGGTCCGGTTTGGTGGACTCAGGATTGGGTCACTGCTTTTTGCAGATGATGTTGTCCTGTTTGCTTCATCAGGCCGTGATCTTCAGCTCTCTCTGGAGCGGTTCGCAGCTGAGTGTGAAGCGGCTGGGATGAGAATCAGCACCTCCAAATCCGAGAGCATGGTCCTCAGCCGGAAAAGGGTGGAGTGCCCTCTCAGGGTTGGGGGCGAGATCCTGCCCCAAGTGGAGGAGTTTAAGTATCTCGGGGTCTTGTTCACGAGTGAGGGAAGAATGGATCGTGAGATCGACAGGCGGATCGGTGCGGCATCCGCAGTGATGCGGGCTCTGCATCGGTCTGTCGTGGTGAAAAAAGAGCTGAGCCGTAAGGCAAGGCTCTCAATTTACCAGTCGATCTACGTTCCTACCCTCACCTATGGTCATGAGCTATGGGTAGTGACCGAAAGAACGAGATCGCGAATACAAGCGGCTGAAATGAGTTTCCTCCGCAGGGTGTCTGGGCTTTCCCTTAAAGATAGGGTGAGGAGCTCAGTCATCCGGGAGGGGCTCAGAGTAGAGCCGCTGCTCCTCCGCATCGAAAGGAGTCAGATGAGGTGGCTCGGGCATCTGATCAGGATGCCTCCTGGACGCCTCCCTGGTGAGGTGTTCCGGGCACGTCCAACCGGGAGGAGGCCCCGGGGAAGACCCAGGACACGCTGGAGGGACTATGTCTCCCGGCTGGCCTGGGAACGCCTTGGGATTCTCCCGGAAGAGCTGGAAGAAGTGGCCGGGGAGAGGGAAGTCTGGGCTTCTCTCCTTAAGCTGCTACCCCCGCGACCCGACCTCGGATAAGCGGAAGAGGATGGATGGATGGATGGATGGATGGATGGATGGATCTTTTGCAGCTTCAACGTCGGAACTAGCAGCCTCTCCATGCCTTACCACACTATGAATGCCACTTCTTTTGCAAAACTTTTCAAACCATCCTCTACTGACTTTAAATTCCTCACTTTCGGCACTCGTAGAAGGATAGTTTTACAGCAAATCGCAATGAATCTTCCTGGCTTTCTCGCATAACATCGCCTCACTTACGCTATCCCCTGCAAGTTGCTTCTCGTTCAGCCACACTAGCAACAGTTTTTCCACCTCTTCCCATCACTTGAGACCTCTGCCTGGCTAACGCTGTAACTCCTTTTGGCACATCAGCTGCTTTAATAGATTCTTTCTGCTTTAGAATAGTCAAAATCGTAGATTTTTGTAGACTTCTTGTACTCAGCGGCAAGATCAGTAACACGAACGTCACGCTCAAACTTTTCAATAATTTCTTTCTTTACTTTGATTTCAATTTTCTTCAAAACTTTCTTCTCACCACTCTTCACTTGCTTAGAAGCCATGGTTAACTGCAAAAGCACACGAAATACTGTAGAACACAAAGAGATCACAGGTAAAGCACACACGTCTGACTGAAAACAATGAACAGGGAGCGGCTCAACACGTGCTTAAATACAATAATCTGCGCGTACGAACCGGAAGGGAAATGGAATAGAGCACAAAGAGTTCACAGCGAAAGCACGCACGCACGTGCAAGCACGCACGTCTGACTGAGAACAATGCAACACGTGCGGAAATCATCGGCGCGCACAAACCAAAAGGGAAACTGGCTTGTTCGTATACCGAGTGTGTGGTCATGAACCGAGGCAAAAGTTTGCCGAACTTTTTGGTCATGAACCGAGTTGTACGTGTACAGAGACGTTTGTGAACCGAGGTTCCACTGTACCAGCAAACACCACTGTGTCTGTATACTGAATAAAAAGACAGGAAACAATGAACAAGTGAAAAACAACTTTTAACAAAGTTATCAGGCATTGTCATCATCATGTGCATAATATTTTTGTTTATAAAACATTATTTAGCCAGATCATAACAACAGTAAACCTTTTTTTTTTTTGGTTTTTGCTTTTAATTTTCAATATGCATTGTTACTGGGGTTTTGACTAAGGAATACATTTTTTAATATTTAGTTTTTATTTTATCATTTTTAAAAATGCTAAAAATAAGTCACACACAATCTATGATGCCATTTTGTTTTTTCTATGGGAGTGACCATTTTAAAACCTGTTTCTAAGGTGCTGGTTCTGGTTGCTAGGTCAAACCAGAAAGTTGAATCATGTGATTTCACTACTGCTACACTATTTACAGTAAATTGCCGTTGCACTGGTCTGTTTGTCCAAGACTGTGGATTCAGCCCAAACACCTGACGTTCTTTTTTTTTTTTTTTGCCCTTGAAAGTCCAGTTAATGAATTACACTTCCATTTTTGACTATAGTTTAAGACTAATGTTTTGGCTCTGCTTATGTCTTATTTCACTGGTTCATGTCTTGCTGCCCCAATTATTATCACATGTACTTGTACCAACTAGAGCAGTGCTTCTTAAACCACGGGTCGCAGCACATTTTTGGTTGTGTGATGTTTGAACTGAAGTCATGCTGAGTCATGAATCACAAAAGCATTGAATGGGAAAGGGTTGTGAACAGTTTGCAGAATGCCTTTTAATGGTTCGCCACGGGCAATGGGAAACTGACACCCTAGGTGTTGAGACTGGAGAGTCCCAAAAGCACAAAAGCTCCGACAATTGTCCTCTGGGGAGAAAATGCCATCAAATCCTGACTTGATACAAGAAAGGGCCAGAAAAATCTTTATAAAAATAAAAAAGGTTTATTTCATCAAATAGACTCTGCAGTACATGAACCTCTGAAGAACCCAAAGGAATTGCCTGAAAAGGCAAGGCAGTCACAGCAAACAAAGTCACAAATCAGAATTCAAAGATATAGCTGAAAAACAGAGCACAGATTTGAAAAAATCCAGGAAACACAAAAGGCAATAGCACAATCACACTTAACATAAGATGCTCAACTCCCTAGCAAATTTAAAATGAACTGCCAGGAACTATGGAAGGTCCTCCCATAAATAGGGTGGAGGGCCATTCCTGGTAGTGATTGGCATGTTGACACACCCTTTGGGTACCACCCATAAAACACATGGGGCGTAACATAGGCTAAGTAAACACACAGAAAAAGAACAAGATAATAAAATAAATATTATTACAAGTAAATGGCATAAAATTAGTCAATAAGAGCAAGAAACACAACTGCGAACACCAGCTAGGGGAGAAATGCTGGATGAAATATGTCACCAGGTCAGTGATCAGTGGTAATTCTCCAAAGGGGAAGGGACAAAGATTGGCAGCAATTCTACAAAGAAGATGGATCCCCTGCATGACGGTCCTTGGCGATTGTGGGTCATGAAGATACAAAAAAGGGCAAAATTTGGTTGTGAGAAAAAAGGTTTAGGAACCACTGGACTACAAGAATAGTCAGCATATTTTTTTAACGAAAGGACTGGGAAATAATCACTGCTATAAAGGCAAAGCAAGGTTCATACAGGAAGACCAAAGATAACCAACCATCAAAACAAAACACTAAAGGCAAGCATAGTAGACAAGAGAGAAGTAGGGGTCAATTACAAAGTCAGAATGTTATATGCTAAGTTTATCAATTCTGAGTTAGGAAAAAAAGTCCCTTGGCAAGCAAAATGGCACTGAAACTAAGAGTAATGATGAACTTTTATGTAAAGTAATATAATCACAAAACAAATAGCAGAATTATATTCTATGGGTTCAGAAACCCCCAAAATGTGATTGCTTTGATTTTCTCTCTATTATAAAAAAAATCCTGTGGGAGGGAATGACTAGGAGACGATACGTGATCTTCATGTTAAGATCACGGAAGACAAATAAAAGACCCGCGAGACAAAAGAGAATGGCCACGGAGCGTCTCGCAGGGATATAGAACATGAGATTCTTGCAAG
>JANRMT010062822.1:27657980-27732408 GCA_026402145.1 Polypterus bichir lapradei | reverse complement strand
CAAGACACGCCTTACTTACAAGCAATATCAGAGCACGGCCAGAAAAAAAAAAATCAGTAGTGTAAAGGCACGCAGCACACACAGATACAGGGGTCTCAGTGCATATAAAGCGTATAAAGGACAATACATTATAAATGAAACGTTGACGACTAAAAGATCGCATTAGCGCAAACAAAAGGAAATTAATCATCAGGACCAGGTGTAATTGACAAAACAGCAGGACAAAGCGAGGTGAGAAATAAAAGGCAAAGAGCAGCAAACAATGTCTTTTTGCATTCGCATCATTCAATGCACAAAATGTAGATTTACACAATAATGGAACATACGTGATGAGAATCTGTGGTCCCACAACACTTAAAGCAACAACAAGTTTAATTTCAAAGAAATCTTTATGTTTTTATGATCTTTAGTTTTTTCCCTTCCTAGTTACAACTTTTGCCTTGCCATTTTCACTGTGATACATCTTCCAGTTCCAATTTCCAGTTTTAATAATGGTGCAGTCATCACAAATGTACTGTATTTTGAATCATTTGGATTCATAGTATTCAAAACAAGTGATACTAAATCATAGTCCTGTAAGCTAGGTTGAAAACACTGACACGGGATTAAAGACTTATTTAGGATTATATGCAAGGACAAGTTGACAAAAAATGGTACTAATTTTGATATACGGGATGAAGGATCAACTGTTTCAGGAACACTTTGAGTTGCAAGCACTCTCTAAAATAGGAAGAGAGTTACAGCTGAATAGGAAGCCCAATTACTAAGCAAGAATTTACATACTAAACCCATGACACCCAACCTACCAAGTATGATGTAAAGTAAGACTGCGATTTTCTTCTTTCTTACAATCATTGACAGAACAAACGTTGGTTTCTCATGCACAATGTGCTGGTCTTCTTGTTTTAATATATATATAAATCTATCTTTTGAGAGAAAATGAGGAAATGCACCTACTTTGCATGTCATAATGCATTTTATATCGCACAGTAAGTTACACAGTGTTTTTTGACATCTCTTCCATCACTGGATGGTTCTGTCAGCTTTCATCTTAAGGGTTGATCACATACTTGAGGACACCAGTGGAAATTAAGGGGAAGTTTGTTTAGGACTAAAGCTAGGGAATACTTCTTTACACAAAGAATTGTGGGAATCTGGAACACACTATAGAGACATGCACAGTATGTCCCCTACATACGAACAAGTTCTGTTCTGAGACAGCATCCAATTTGTTCAAAAGTCCAGCAAAGTTAGTCTAAGCACCTGGCAAACACAATGCAACCTCCCAACCCTCGACACCTATAGAAAACATGTACATGTACAGCTATTTATACATATGAAAGTGCTTTATAGATAGATAAATAGATGTGAAAGGCACTATATAATAGATAGATAGATAGATAGATAGATAGATAGATAGATAGATAGATATGAAAGGCACTATATAATAGATAATCAACTGAAAAATACATCAGGTTTTATGCCATTAGGTGTTTGTCAGCATATTCAGAACTTAATCTAAACTTAACTATACCATTGTTCAATGCAGTATTTTTATTGCAGCATCACAGAAATGGATAAAATACAACTGATTCTGTCAGTTCAGAAAATATTTTCGATGAGCTTCTTTTTCTTCTTCGCTTAGTCGTTGACGTGTCATCTAGACCGTATAAAATTATTGTCTTGATAAAATTCATAAGAGCTGAGAGCTCAGGAAGTGTGACTGTCAAAAGCATTCACATGACTGAGAAGTTAGATGGCCGTGGTCTTGTTTGAAAATGGTTGTAAGTCACCATCTCGCGGGACTTGCTTCCAGAGGTTGTAAGTATGACATGACTTGAAAGAATCTCATGTTAAAAGTCTCGATCTCGTGGGACTTCATTCAAAAAATTCTCTTCAAAAAGACATGTCTCGTCCCAAGATTTTTTTATTATAATAGAGAGATAAGAATTTTTTAAATATTAATTTTGTCCACTGAGACATTACATGTATGGATATTAATTTTCATAACAATCTAGATTAGAGGGCCATTCAGCCCAACATAGGAAGCCAGTCCTATACAATTAATTCTTCCAAAATAACATCAAGTTGAGTTTTGAAAATCTCTAAAGTCCTACTGTTTAACACACTATTTGGTATCTTATTCCACATGCCTGTAGTTCTCTGGGTGAAGAAAAACTTCCTAATGTTTGTGCGAAATGTACCCTTAACACGTTTCCGACTGTGACCCTGTGTTCTTGACGAACACATTTTAAAGTAACAGCTTGGATTCACTGTACTAATTCCCTACATAATATTAAACACTTCTTTCATGTCTCCTGTTAATCTTTATTTCCTGAAATGAAAAAGGCTCATCTCTTTTAATCTTTCCTCAAAATTCAACCCCTGCAGTCCTGGCATCAGCCTATTCACTCTTCTCTGGACTTTTTCTAGCAGTACTATGTCTATTTTTGCATCCTGAAGACCCAAACGGTACACAGTACTCCAGATGAGGTCTAACCAATGTGTTATAAAGCATGAGCATAACATCCTTTGACTTGTACTCTACACATCATGCTATATAGCTTACTATTCTGTTATCCTTCTTAATGGCTTCTGAAAACTGTCTGGAAATTGATAGTGACGGGTCCATGACCACTCCTAAATCCTTCTCCTAAGGTGTACTTTCAATTTTCAGACCTCCCATTGTGTATTTAAACCTAACATTTCTACTTCTAACATATAGTACTTTAAAATTACTTACATTGAATTTCCTCTGCCACAAATTGGCCCAAGCCTGTTGGCTGCCAAAGTCCCTCTCTGTAGTGATCTAAAAGGTTCTAGATAATCGGCCAATCCACCTAACTTGGTATCATCTGCAAAATTAACCAACTTATTTATAGTCTATCCAGAACATTTATATATATTAAAACCGACCCTTGTGGGACACCACACTTAGCATCAGTTAATTTCACTATATCCTCTGCTTTCTGTGTCTCAACCAGTTCTGCACCCATCTACAGATCACACCATGCACTCTCACTGCTTTCATTTTTATGCCCAACCTCTCAAGTGGCAACCTATCAAATGTTATGATAAAAATCATGATTTATCAACTTATTATTTAATTACTACAACAATTCTTGAATATTTCTATTAACTCCATTTTGTCTATCATCACTCCTTTACATAGATATTTACAATATTTGTCAGACCAAAACAAATGGACACGCTGGCACTTACTGGCCCTAATTTGCTGGTAATGAACCTCCTGAACCATCATGTAGGCTCAATTGGCACCTACTGACCCATTCTTATGAAACTGACAAACACAGATAAAGTCCATTCCAAAAGATTGGTATTTTCATTTATATATTCATGAAGCCAATATAACTGACAGTGAATAAAGCAGATGTTTAACAGAAAACATGAAGCATTCTTTCTGTCAAGATTGTAGTTTCATATTTGGCAGCAGAAAGGTCTCCCTGAATATTACACTGGGCCCATACAGTCTGTCACTGAGGCATCCCAGTGCACACTGGAAGAAAGCTTTACACATGAAGGAGCATCATGGCCACCTGCCAGGATGTTGCCCTTCTGTCAAACAGTAGTTCTAATCTAGCAAACAGAAACCATTATCAGCAAACAGCAGTGACAGCTAACATAGCTGTGCTTCTGTTCTGAGGAATGTGAATGATTGGAATTTCAAAATAGGACCCTTTTCAGGATCATTATGAGATATATTTAAATCTGTTGAAAATATTACATTTTAAAGCTCTTTTAAAAAGCTTCTGCTTTAAAATATTGAAATATGCACAGTGCATATAGTAATATTTATTTAATAACACATACAGTGTTTTCTCACTATAGGACTGTGTGTTCGCTGTTAAAAATAAAATCAGGTAAACATAATGTTTATATTCACAAATTAAACAAAAAACAGAAAATGAATATATTGCTTTGAAAATGTTTTACATACACACACATAGTAGAAGGATAATATTACTGTGTTAAGTGCAACTCAAGTAATGTCTGCTAGAATTATATTCAGTGATAATGCATAACATTATAATATGCTGACTATTAATAACAGCAATAAAAAACATTGTCAGTACTAGTTTATCCATTTTAGAGTTACCAGCACACCTCGATGGCTTTGTGGAAAAGGCAGGAAATAGTGCTGGACAGCATATTTTGCACATGCACAGAGCCAGCACAGGTCCAGTTTACGCACCTAAGTTAAGCTAATCAGCACATCTGAGCACCTGGAGGAAAGCCCTTACAGACACTGGGAGAATTGGTAAATTCCACACAAAACAACTGGACATGGGATTTGAATCCTGTACAATGAAATGCAGCAAAACTAATCATTATATGATTGTGCCTCTATACAAAGGCAATACTAAACAGCAAATATTAAGGATTACTTTGAAAATATTTTACGTTTATCTAAAGTAAAAATGCAAGATACGTTATTACTATAAATGTTCTTGAAAATATACACTGTAAATCTTAACATCAAACCCACTTTACCAATTTTGGGTCATGGAAAAACATAGACCTGTCCTGTCAACATAAAGTGCAAAGCAGGAGCTAACCCTAGACCTAGTCTATTGCGGTGAAAAGTACCCAATAGAGTCTGTCTACAGACTTCCAGCAGCAAACACCTCTGTGGCTGCCTGCTCCAACCACAGGACACTCTGATTTCATTCAGGGGCCTGTGGATGGAGGTATGAAGTGGAGAACCATAGGCCCCTGAATGGTGTTGCCAGCCATAGAGGGTGTGGGCTGAGTGCAGCCAGACATGATTTAAAGAAAATGGTAATGTTTTGTAGCAGGATTTGCCAATCATTTCATAAGCTTGTGTTACAAAAATATTAAGTTGTCAAAATTAACATTGCAAGTTTTAAATTGTATCATTGTGTGACAAATATTAAAGTACAGTAAATCAATGATAAACTTCGATTGAAATTCAACAAATGAAATTAAATGGTGTTGAAATGCTGATGTAAGTGATCATATTACAACATTAATATTGTTATAAATATATTATTATTACTGTATTTCAATAGTTATTAAATTTGTGATGTATGTATTATACTAAGGTTAGATTACTTAAGGTAAGATTAGCTTAGGGTATGTTACGTCAGGTCAGGTATATACTGTACTTGATATGTCATCACGATGAAAGTGACACGAAGGTACATCCCTGCATGCTGCTGACACATGCTAGGTTTCCGCCACACATTGCACAAGGAATGCAGATATGGTGCCTTGTATCCAAGTTCAGTCTAGTGAAAATGGCATCAGACACAGAGGTGCATTCTTTAATGTACGTCAACACGCTTAATGATTAAATCAACTAAAACCCATCGTTTAAGAACTGTAATGGCTTTCTAAGATTTTCCTTCCTTTTCATTAACCCTTCTGTTTTCTTTCATTTTACAAATACCCTTCAAACTTGCCAGTTCATTACAGCAAATGGTGTTTTGGTTTATGCAAATCATAAATTAAGGGCCTCAGAATTGTGTCTGTTGTGTACTGTTTTTGTAATTCACTGCCATCAGAGGCAATTCAAATTTGCTTTTTTGAGTTATCTGAAGAGACTCTGTTGCCGTGTCCATTAATTTTTGCAATTTACAAATGAATGCATTCAGATATTTGCTCCTAAGACAATAACATGTCCACACACACAAAAGCGAGAAAGAAATCTGCTTGCACTGCATGTGGCCAATCATAGCTCTGTTTAGTTCTTTGTATTCTTTCATCTTCTCATTAATCCTTCCTGAAGCCAGCAGGTTGCTATCAGTCTGTGTTAAAGAGTTAGGGAGTGAACCTGTTACAGTGTACTTCTCACACTGTGTGGTGACATAAAGGTTTGATCAGCACATTGAAATATAAAGTGGACTTGTAAATAATGACCAAGCTCCCACCGCGTTTAGAGGCACAGCACTTTTTGATGTAACTAAAACTGGCATTGGGTGCTAGACTTAAAGCTATGTAATAACTTGCTTTAAGATCAGATCTCTTTTAATAAAAGACAGTCCATTACTTGAAACAGTACAGGAGATAAAAAAGGAAGTTCATTCAATACATAATACCTGCTGTCTGCTAAGAGATTTTGAAAATGGCACATTAAATGGAGCTTGAATCACGCTTTAGATGATGGCCATGTATCATTAAACAGAGTGGTGAAATATGAATGTTGTGGGCAAGGGAAAGTGTCACAAAGTCATTCATTAAGACTGACTTGATTTGTACTAAGCAGTATTTTTTGCACATAATAAGAAAATATACCTGATGATCTTATGAAGTTGGATTTAAAGTTTAACCTGCTTTGCTGCTTTTAAAAGGTTTTTACATGAAGAGTAAAATAAACATAATTTAACACAAAAGAGAAAAGGTCTAAAGTTTTAATATTTTCATAACCCTGAATTAATTAATCATGCATAGTAAAAGAAAACTGTTTTTATCAATTACTAGGGGACTTTGCCCCCTGCTCGATTCGCTCGCAAATCCCCGGGGCTGCGCTACGCACTAGCCTCTTTGCAGTTCTTCTGCTCACGTATGGGAAATGCGGATGTACAATTTAAACAGACTGTTATTTTCATGGGAATTGATACATATGCATAATAGAACTAACTATTTTACATTACAGCAAGTAATAAACCATGTTTAAAAATAGTAAAACATAATAATTTGAAAGTAAATTATGTTTTATGTTAGAGTTATTCGTTACGCAATACGATTCCGTTATGTTTGGCTTTGAAATTAACACGTAAATACTTTTTAAACTTACCCTTTTACTGTAAAACTTCAGTACAATTTTTTTAATTAAATTTTCATCAATATCGTATTGAATTTTGATTCTGTGTTTGGACTTTCATCATGACAACATATAACTGCCCATAATTGAATTTCGTTTCTTTCCCTCTATTAAATAAAACAACTTTTTCGAATTCTAATGTTATCCACAGAAGATGTACTACATTATCTTTCTTGGATATATCCTTCTTTCCACAGTAAATTGTTGTAAATATTCTTCTGGATATTGTAAGTTGATGTTTTCATCTTGCGCACAATCACCTCCAACTGTTTCAGCATAGTCTATTGATACGCATTTAACCAATTTGCAGTGTAACCGATCAACACTTTTGGCATTAATTCATTTGACTTCATCATTTCTCGGTGCTAGGATTGCCCATGTACTCATTTTTTCTGTTATAACCCTTTGTGATGAAATTTTTCAATAAGATTTGGACAAAATTTGTCTTCTTTAATTGGGAACACAAAGTGAGGAAAACTTTATAAGAGCTGAGAGAGCATGAACTGTGTCTGTCAAAAGCATTCACACGAGTACCGTGTGCGTGGTTGAGTTTGGTTGAGAGGAGGATGTGACCTTAAAAAATCTCATGGCCAAAAACTCGTCTAGTGGGACTTGAAAAAATCTCTTGAAAAACTTCTTGTCTTGTCCCAGGATTTTTAGGTAGATAGATAGATAGATAGATAGATAGATAGATAGATAGATAGATAGATAGATAGATAGATAGATACTTTATTAATCCCCAAGGGCAAATTAACATACTCAAAACAAATGCATACTGATAAAAACAATATTAATTAAAAGAGTGATAAAAACGCAATGCAGTTAAAAAATGCAAGGTGGAGAGTGTGAGGCAGGTATAACAGTCTATAATCTTGTGTAGTGTTAACGTTTACCCCCCAGGGTGGAATTGAAGAGTTGCATAGTGTGGGGGAGGAACGATCTCCTCAGTCTGTCAGTGGAGCAGGACGGTGACAGCAGTCTGTCGCTGAAGATGCTCCTCTGTCTGGAGATGATACTGTTCAGTGGATGTAGTGGATTCTCCATGATTGACAGGAGCTTGTTCAGCGCCCGTCACTCTGCCACAGATGTCAAAATAGAGGAATATTTTATCCTTAGGGTGGCACAGTGACACAGCAGTTAGCATTCTGGATTTGAATCCTGCACTTGATTGTTGTCTGTATAGAATTTGCACATTCTCCCCATTTTTTTGTGTGTTTTCTTTCTGCATCCCCAATGACATGCTTGTTAATTGGTGAATCTAAATTGGCCCTGTGTGTGTGAATGGGCCCTTATGGACTGGCGTTTCCACCATGCACGGAGTGTAGTCAGGATAGGTTCCAGCTCCACACAGACCTAAATTGGATTAAGTGGTTGAAAATGTATGTACAGCTATTTGTAGCATTTGGCATATTATTGTTTTCTTGAATGCATCATTTTAACCTCAGTTTTTTAAAAAGTAGATATAATGTTTATTTTATTGACTTTGGATTTAAAGGTTTTATTCAGTGTTGAGACAGTCCACTAGTTTGTTATTAACTACTGGTATGATCTTTTATAATTTCACTCAATCTGTCAATATGAATAATGAATCCCAATGGGTAGAAATACTATTACTACCTGAAAATGAAACTCTGTGAAAACTTATATCTGTAAATAACATACAGTGGAGGCAATTCATAAAGCAAGGCAAATATGCTGTGACATCAAGCATTCCCTTTAGTCACTTTGAGGAGGATATGTATCCAAGAACACTACTGATAATGTATTTTTTTACATATTATATTTTGCTGAACACATTTCATATCTCATCAGTTGTTTTGTTTTCAGTTTGATTCCTCAGCTTTAATGTCATTCTAGAAACAGGATAAGGCAAAACAGTAAATGCAATTATTTTTAGTACTGTCCCCCTTTAGAGCTAAACTCCGTAATGCAATCTATAAACTGAAGTAACTGTGTAATATTTGGCACTTTCTCAGTCAACATGTAAAATGACAACTGAGGTGAAAAACAAATTTCTTAAGTTATCCATCCATTGGTTTTCAAAAATCTGCACCCTCTTTTTCCAGAGCAGGGTTATGTGGAAGCCAGAGCCCATTCCTACAAGGCAGGAACAGTCCCTGTACAGGGTGTCAATTAATTTCAGGGCAAAGACATACACACACAAATACACACCAGGGCCAATTTAGCAACGCTAATCTACCTAACCTGCATATCTTTAAGACTGGAATAAATTGAGCCATTAAATAGTTAACAACAGGAATGAAATCAACGACTGGATCATCTGCTCCTGTTGATTCCCTCAGTGTTCTTGCACACTCATTTTTCTTGCTCACCTGAGAGGTATACTCTGCAGGGCCACGTTCTGGTTTTCATCCCAGCCACTAATGTCAGCACCCATTGGAACTCTCGTTGCCTGACTCCACCATCCTGCTGCCTCCTTCAGCATCTGGTGGTCCTCGAACCCATGATCATTCCTGCTCCTTAACTCAGCAGCCATTCCTCTTAGTTCCCACAGGGCATCCTGACCATTTCACCTCCTTTCCTTAGCAACTGATCAAATGACTGATCCTGCTCATGCACTCTTTCCCTTTTCACTGCTTTATCATCAGTCTTTTTTTCCTTCCTCCAGATCTGACCTTCTCAGACCTTTTTTATAGCCTGCAAGTACAAGTGCACTAAACAATCCAGAAAGCCTCAATGAGGGATGTCTGAGCCGACTGAGATTGTGCACATAACAAGCAATTAGCTAATTTAGCTTCCATTAAGCTCCCTACGGCCACACAGCTTTCCTCCTGCACACCTATACCCTGGATTGGATTTATGGCTTTTTGATCCCTGCCTTTGAATGATGGTCTCTGTTTTCTGTATTTGGATTTGATCGCAATAGATTTTTGTCTTTCAGGCTAAACCTATTTTGGCTTTTTAATTCTTTAAATAAATTCTTTAATACACTATTTAAAATATGCGAGTACTTTGTTTTGTTGACCTCTGAGTTTGTTGTTGTTTTTCTTTCTCCTCCTTTTTAGATATCGTGGCCAAATAATTTTTTTAACTTTAAGAGCTTCAGCTCATTTTGAGCCTATGTAGGCTGGAGAAGCCTGTCTGTTGCCTGAGGCTCAGTGCTGCCTGAGATAAGACCTGTCTTGAGGCTACGCAATAAGGAGATGTGCGCATGTATCCCATATTTAACTGGCATCCTTTTCAAGTCTGATTTTTACATAAATTGTTGTCAAGATTAGCTTAAGTTTCTCATAACAATGTACTGAATAACTTGTGTCAGAAATGGATTGACAATTTACAAAAGATTACCATGCTGTATGCCTTAAGGACTTGCATGATAGCTTTAATCTGAAATTAATAAAAGACAGTCTCTGCTATTCTAATTCAGGAATACTGTATATACATGTGCACAAAAAAGCAGACATGTTTATTTTTCAACCTGTTAAAGTCAGTTCTTGGCTGCAGTGAGTTACAGCCAATCCTGGATGCAAGGCAGGAAATAACCTCAGACAGGGTATCCTAACCTAACCTGGACACTGCTGGGATGTGGGAGGAATGACAGACTACAAAGCCCATGAAGAGACTGTGACTACTCTACACAAGCACTGGATAGCCTGAAAATCAAACTGAGGATCTGAAGCTGTGAGGTAGCAGAGCTAAACGCTATGCCACCTTGCCACCCACATATAATGAAACATTTTCATAAATGCTGTTTAATATTTTAAAAACACATGTACAACATTCAAACTGAAATTAGATGGTTTGAAACCAACAACACACAGTATTTGTGTTTGGAAAATATACAAAGTAATAATCTAGCTGTAAATAGTTGTTCACTTCATATTTAAAGTTTATTAATATGTTAGATAATAATTTTCAACTCCGTGTACAACTGCAGTAAATTAAACAAAAATATAGTTAAAAAATTAGTAAATAAATTCTTAGTAATCTGATTTTTTTTTTTTTATTAATTTTATTACAATCCATACAAAGCAATCAAGTTTTTACAAAGAGAAAAATTAAGAACAGATCGATCCCCACCCCTGAGAGAGAGAGCAAGCCAAACGGCGTTAAATTTAAGGCTTGGAGACATACCTAAATTAATAAATTCTCTGTGCCTTTTGAACTTATTTTAAAATATTACTGATTAGATCCTGCCATGTTTTGAAAAAAGTCTGTACGGATCCTCTAACTGAGTATTTGATTTTTTCCAACTTCAAATAATATAACACATCGGTTTCCCACTGACTTAAAAGAGGAGAGTTTGGGTTCTTCCAGTTTATGAGAATAAGTCTACGTGCCAAAAGTGTAGTGAATGCAATCACAATTTGTTTGTCTTTCTCCGCTTTAAACCCATCTGGAAGAACCCCAAACACAGCTGTTAATGGGTTTAGAGGGATTGTAAGTCCAAGGCTATCTGAAAGGTAATTAAAAATGTTTGTCCAGAATAATGTTAATTTGGTGCAGGACCAGAACATGTGACCTAGTGAGGCTGGGACTTGGTTACAACGTTCGCAGTAATCTGATTTTTTTATTTTTCAAGGAACAGGAGAACAACCATTTTATTACTGTTGCTGTTTCATACTGTATTTAAAATATATTTTAATTTCTCACTGTAAGTTGCAAATGTAAAGTACTATCTGACAAAAGGATCCAGAGGCATCAAGTTAACGTCCCTTGCTAACCCTTGCTAATTATTTTTCATGTTGGTCTGACATGCAAGTAAGAATTTCACCACACACCCCGCTAAATTCACTTCACCTCAAACTTGGCAAAAATTACAGAAAATTTCAGGAACTTTCCCAAACTTGATGAAATACATTTAAGTCAATGGGGAAGAAAAACAGAGCTAATTTTAAGGTGATTATGATGGTGAAATAGTCTTTTAAGTGTCCCTGAGGGCCAGGGAAGCATCCAGCAACTATATTATCATGATCAAAAATGTGACTCAAGCTGTAAAGGAGCAGTGCTAACCACTGTACCACCATGCCCTGCACAACAAAAGATGCAGAAAGAACAATAACCACAAACAAAATACAACAAATGCCCACAAACTACAATAAATCTATCATTGAGCTTGCAGAATACTGTGAGATTTTTTTTTTATACACTAGGGGTGAGAATCCAGCAGGAGTTACAATCAGGTAATACATTACGTATATGTGTGAAGCAGATTGGGCAGCGCTGTATAGTGTAAGGAATAGCGTGTTTACTGTATGCATACTTAAAAGTTGTGTGCATGTGTAACAGCTAATAGCATTCGTATACAACGTGGCTACTACAGCTCTGTGATGTCATATTGGCCTTGCAAAGCATCATGGGGCACTGGGAAAAAAAAGTTAATCTATGCTGGTCATGGTGAATTTCTAGGAAAATGTACCATGAACAAGGTTACTGGTGAACACAGCTTTGGCTAATTTAGATGATCTACACTAATATCAATAAATTTGAACTTGAAAGTTTTGGGAAATTTGATGATGTACAGTATCTATGTTATAAAATGCCCATATTTAACAATACACATAATAGCTGTTATTTGTGCACTAACCAAATGAAGGGTGAAAACCCAACACATCTTTATAAGAATAAGGCTTAACAGAAGATATAATAGAAATTACAATTATATTTCATCAAACTGAATAATTTTTAATAAGTTCATACATTTGGATAGCTGATCAGCAATACATGTAATTTCTGTAATTCCTCACAGTTCACTATGTATAATCCATCCATCCATTATCCAACCTGCTATATCCTAACTACAGGGTCACAGGTCTGCTGGAGCCAATCCCAACTAACACAGGGCGCAAGGCAGGAAACAAACCCCAGGCAGGGCGCACACACCCACACTAGGGACAATTTAGAATCGCCAATGCACCTAACCTGCATGTCTTTGGACTGTGGGAGGAAACCAAAGTATCCAGAGAAAACCCACGCAGACACAGAGAGCACATGCAAACTCCCCGCAGGAAGGACCCGGGAAGTGAACCCGGGTCTCCTAACTGCGAAGCAGCAGCGCTACCCACTGCACCACCGTGCCACCCTATGCATAATACTTTAAGTAATTTATGTGACTGTAATTTTGTCTTTTAAAATATGGTAATGCCACTGTGAAGAATGTGCTAGGAGGTAAGAAAGCCAAAGAATTATTAGAAAATCTATATAATGCATCAGATCACAGTATTTGCCTTTGCATTTACGAATACACAAAATTGAAGTAATGTTTCCTTCAGTTGCAAAATATGTGGCACTTATGTACTCATATTCAAAGAGGTATAGACACATATCACAGTATGCAATGACAAACTAGTTAGATTGTATACCTGTATATATATATATATATACAAGTAATGAAAGCAGCAATCATAGTTAGAGCTACAAATCAAAAACTCCAAAACCTGTAACACACATTGAGGTGGTGGTCCAGTAGGTACATCATGGCATGATCCCTGTATTTATTGTTCCATTTTTTGTTCTCAATTGTTATTTAGAAGTCAGGTCATATGTGTAGATATCATTGCATGAAGCTACTAAGCATTTAAACAACCATAAAGATTTATGATCCTAGAATATCTAACTTTTTGCTTAAATGCATGCTTGATACTAACCTCTGATAGTGGGCTGGAGTGCTCCGTAGATTCAGAAGACGGTTTTACAAGGCACTACAAGCACCTCTACTACTCATAAACCCCTATTCAATTAAGAATAAAGTGGATGACTGTTTACCATAAAATATCAGAAGATATAGAGGAGACCTTGCATTCTTTTTCAAAGAGACATGGTGTGAGCATTTCACTCCAAGCTCTGTAATATCTCCCCCAGGCTTCACCATTCACTGAGTGGGCAGGTAAACCATGCTGTCTTTTAAACCCAAGGGTGATCGTATTAGCTTTATGATTAAACCTGTGCTGGTTCACAAATTTAAAATTACATTAGATGTGTTGAATCTTGACCTGTGACTTAAATCTGTAGACCTGCTTCTGTTTTTCAATTGGAGTTTACACTCGTCTGTACAGAAATACACACACAAACACTGCAATATTTCTTCCGTCAATAGATTTTATTTTGATTCAACAGTAATAATCCAATCCAGGCCTGTCTCTCTCTTATGCTACCATACTATGAAGAACAGGTGAATTGCCCTAAGAGAGAAAGCAAATTCTCAATCACGGCTACAATTTAATCCTGTTGGCTTTTTGTGCATTCCCAATGGCTGTGTTAGGTCACTATAATCATTCGGAGTCTATTTCTGACTGATAAATATAAATTTAAAATTGTTAAAGCACAACCACACATAGTTAAAATATGGTTATAAGATGTTATAAACAATTTAAAAAGATGTATTGACAGCACATCTTAAGACACTGTCAATTATTTAATTTTAAAAAGGCCTGCAAGGGAGAGTCAGACCAAGGTTAAAAAACTAGCTGGAGTTGAATACTAACAGAACACTATCAGAAACAGCAAATTAAATTGTTTGGTTTAAGACAGACTTTTCAGAAAAAGATCTGAATTCAGTAGCTAGACTAACCAAATAAAAATAAATAAAAGCTCATGCAGCAAAGTTTTTCTTTCTGAATCAGAAAGCTGGGATTTAAAGAATGCTGTGCCAGCATCTAAAATAGTCAAAATGTGATGATGCATCAAAGTATATTATGTGACAGTAACAGGCCTAGCATTAAATACATAACGTTGGTTTTGCTATAAGAAAATACTGCTAAATGACAACACAAACCACAAAAAAACATTCCCTAAATGGCAGCAGACTGATGTCATCTTAGTAATGATAATAATAAATGTATAATTGAAAATTCACAACAGGCCAGTCACAAACAGAACTGTGACCATGAACATGTTGAATGGCTAGATCTCAGACAACATTGGAGATCCAACAACTCCTGGCCCAGGCTTTGGTCTTGTCACGTCTAGACTATGGCAGCTCTCTGCTGGCAGGAATACAGACACATGTGTCACCCAGCAGCTGCAGAGGATTCAAAAATGCAGAAGCATGTCTGGTGTTCAACCAGCCCAGGTGGGCACATGTCACTTCTCTCTTCAGATCAAAACATTGACTCCCTGAAGCAGCACACATTATGTTCAAATCCTTGATGCTTGCCTACAAAGTAGTCTGTGGTTCAGCACCTATATATACAGAGACCCTCGTAAGGTCCTTTGTTCCTAATTGATGACTTAGGTGTGCTGATGAACAACATCAGGTGATGCCGCTTCTGCATGGCATCAAATCTCAGTCAAGATTCTTCACATGTGTATATCTCCTAGCTGGTGGAAAGAGTTGCCCACCTCCATTTGAAATTGTGACTCCCTCAATGTGTTTAGGAAACGTTTGAAGACTCTCTTGTTTAGACAATTTCTGTCTAATTTGTTTTTTGTAACCAAGGAATTGTAACTCACTTGCGTTTTGTTCTGAGCTCCTCACTTGTGGTAATCAATTTTGTAATCCTGACCTGTAACATTTGTTCCTAAACAGACCCATTGACTTAGGTTTACTTTATTATACTGACTTCTTTTATAAGTCACTTTGGATAAAAGTGCCAGCTAAGCAAGCAAATGTAAGTTTAGACCAGTTTTGATTTGCCTATTGAACTAACAGCTCTACTGCTGATACTGTTGATCTGGCTCTTCATAATAATCTCTAACATCTAAATTATTCTGACACCTGTGCTCATATCCTCTTGACTTTGGCAAGGCTTTTACACAGCTAACACTATGAAAATCTTTTAGAGAACTTAGATATTAATATGAACTGTCATTGTGCTACCTGATTCTTGATTTCCTAAGCAAAAGCACATGGATTGTGCAGGTGAATAGCGCAGGAACACAACAGGGTTGTTTTCTCTCCTTTCTGTTCTCCCTTCTATTTTCCCTATTTACTAATGAATTCTCAAGTCTGATTAATATAATCAAAATTTTTAAATATGTCATTATTGGAGTAACTTCAAGCAACGATGGAACATCGTTAGCCTGGTTGTCACAGGGCGTGAGAATGGTGACCTCATCCTCAACACCTTTAAAGCTATTTAATTATAGACTTTTGGAAATCAGAGAATTCTAAGTATTTGATTATAATAAATGATAAACCAGTTAATATCACTGCACATGCCATATGTCACCAGTTCATTAACCTTGTCAGGAAGATCCAACAGTGTCCTCAAATAACCTATGGAATTAGGAGTGAAACAGCAGCTGCCATTATTCTGAGCTTTCTAACTTCATATTTTACTGTATAGTAGGACAGCAGTGGTTCACAAAGAGAAAACTGGAATGAATTTTCCATAAAGTGTCAGAAATTATAGGATGAAATCTTCCATCCATTCACTTTTTATACCAAATATTTTATACAAAGAGCTACCTAAATCTTCTCTCTTCTCACTCTCTTAGCCCATCATGTAATTTACCCTCCTCTACTTTGGAGGATAATACAAACTCTTAACTATTATGCCCATTTACAATAGAGGCAGACCTTTTTTTTCTTCTGCTAACAGTGCTGTCATCTCCAGGAGTTTATCACTTGTCTTTATTTGGCACTTACAGTATGTCCTTCCTGTTAGGCAGTGTATCATCTGCATTAGGTTTTTGTTTGCTTGCACATTCATAGAGTTGTGCTGAATATGAACACCACAAACATACAGTAATTGTGCAGCAATAAAGGCATGCAGTATACTATATCTTCTCAAGCAGAAGTAATTGTTTTTCCAGAATTCACAGCTTAAGACTACAAATGCAGGCCAAGTTCTCCAGACCCAACTATCACATTTTAATTACTGCTTAACCTAAACATTATGTTTATCCTTTTCCTGTACCCACTTACAGTGTCAGATGTGGACATGGGGAGAACTTCAAGAGTAACTAGATTAGTACTCAAATCTGGCTCTCTGAAGCTGTAATGCATCAGCATTAAAAATAAGATTAGGCAATACTAAATAACAATGAATAAAGTAAGATCTGATGGCCAGGAGGACAGAAAAAAGCAAAAAAAAAAAATAAACTCAAGAGGTCTGGAGAAAAAAGAACCAAAATCTGCAGGGGTTCCGAGGCCATGAGACCACCCAGCCCCCTCTAGGCATTCTACTTAACATTAATGATCTAAATCAGTCCTCATGGTTTTCAGGCTTCACGTGGAAGAATTAGATGATGATGGTCATGTTGACATCTGGCCTTCGATTCATCAATGTAGGGACAGCATGGTACTTTGATCAGGTGGTGGTGGCACAGATCGCCACCACAGAAAACTGGAAAAAGAACAGCAGAGAAAGTAGGGGTAAGCATGTATTGTGGAGCCAGGATAAAAATGATAATTAAATGCATATACAGAATATCAGGGTTACATTAAAATGAAGCTATGAGAAAGTCCTATTAAAATAATGGGTTTTTAGCAGTTTTTAAAAGTGCTCCACTGTATTAGCCTGGCAAATTTCTATCAGTAAGCTATTCCAGATTTTTGGCACATAAGAGCAGAATTATAAGCAGACACTCATTTGAAGATCTAAGGGGACGATTTGGAGTATAAGGAAGGTGTGAGATTATTTAAGGCGTTGTGAACCGTAAGCAATATTTTAAAGTAAATTCTAACTGGCACAGGTAACCAATGTAGTGACATCAAAACTGGAGAGATGTGCTCGGGTTTTCTTTTCCTAGTTAAGATTCTGGCAGCTGCATTCTGCACTTTTTGCAATCGATTGATGTCTTTTTTGGAGTATGTTACAGTAATCTAGTCAATGATTTTGCCTTCTTGTCACTTCTTAATTTAAAAATATGATTTGAACATGATAACTGTAATTTCTAAAGCAGGAATAAACCCTAAATACATTCATTTGTACATTTCCCAGTGCTATTCAGACTCCTGCAAGCTCTAGGTGCAAAATAGGAAACAATGCTGGACAGGATGCAAATCCAAGAAAAGAATCTTGAATCAATTGCAACTATTAATTATTAAACATATTGCTAAATTCTTTTAAAAAGGCTACAAAATACTGAACTGATACATATTTTTCCTTTTCAATTATCCTTATGCTACCACAAGTGCCTGCATCTCATCTCTACTTCTACTTAGTCATAAATAATGTATTTCAGTCTGGATTTCACCCAAGTCACAGTAACGAACGATCCCAAACCATATTTTAAATGCTATGATGATATCCTGCAATGTAGAATACACTACAAATGTTATTCTGCTGGACAGACTGTAATTGCAAACTTTCAGAATATTGATTATACAATTTTAGTTCATTGGTTGGTAAGCCTTTTGGGGCCCACTTTCAGATGGTTTGCTTCCTAACCAAACATAGATTTTAATATAGGCAGACACATGACAAATGCAATTCTTTGTTTTTATAAAACCACATTAGCAATTCTTTTGAACAGTAGTTAATGGGAAAAACTTCACTATGGCTGATAAAGTTACACAAATTTGCAAAACTGAACTTGCATAAAATATAATGTTAGCAATTGAGCTATAGCGTTACACTTTGTTTAATTAGGTTCTCTCAGGGGAAGTTGGCTGACTTCAGTAGACAAAATCAAAATACATTATATATAAAGAACATATACTGTATAAGAAATATAACAAATAAGACCATTCAGTCCATCAGGCTCATTTGTGTATTTAATAGCTATGCGGACCCAATATCTCATCCCAATACACCTTAAAGGTTGTCAGGGGTGTGGCGGAGTGGTGGCTCTGAGGCTAGGGATCTGCACTGGCAATTGGAATGTTGCCGGTTCGAATCCCGTAAATGCCAAAAAAAGGGACTCTGCTCTATTGAGCCCTTGAGCAAGGCCTTTAACCTGCAATTGCTGAGCGCTTTGAGTAGTAAGAAAAGCTCTATATATATGCAAAGAACTATTATTAGGGTTTCTGCTTCAAGTACATGTCTCAGTAGTTTGGTTCAGATTACCACAACTATTTGCGTATGATGTGCTTCATGGCTTCAATCCTAAATTGAATGGAGACTTAAAATTGGCTGGCAGTATGGATTGTGTAGTACCTCAGTCATTTACCAGCATTTTAAAACTTCTTATTTATTTTTAAGTTTGGCACAAACTTTTTGTCTTTGTTAACTGGTGATTGCCCATTTTGCCAATACTCTGTCACTTTTTAACTCAATTGGATTTACCACTAGTTTTTCTGAATCAGCACATAATTTAGGTCTTATCTTTGCCACTGGCATGTTTTTTTAAAACACATTGCAAACTATCTAAAAATGTTATAAAAATATTGAAAAATTAAGACTTTTATAAATATGTGGGATACTAAAAATCATTTATTTCTAGTAGGTTTGACTTCTACAAAGTGTTACTTATTGCCTGTTCAAATTGTTCTTCATTCACCTTTTAGTTAATTTAAAATGCTGCTGTAAGAATTATTACAAGAATATGTACCTCCAGATCTCAAGTCTTTACCCTGGCTCCAGGTTAAGCTTGGGGGCTGATTTCAAAATCCTTTTTCTTACATATAAAGCCTTCAAAGGCCAAAGCCTTGATTCTATCTGAACTTATCATTACCTACAAACAAGAGCACGGATTAAATGCTGGCCTATTTAACACTGGAATTACCAGAACCTACAAAAAACTCGTAGATCCGTCCCACCTGAAATCACTTCTCAACTCTCATTCAGCGTCTTTTGTCTTTTCAATGTGTTGATAAGCAGCAAACAGCAAGCAGTCTGCTATCACATCTGCCACTGGCGCACAGTTTTCTCAGCTCAAGTCTGTTTACCTGCATGTCAGTTGCTTGGAGTTGTATAGAGTGAGATGTCAAACAAAATCACACCTTTTATAAATACTATATCATTATTTGGAACACATGAATTTCATGTGTGTTCCGTGTCTACAACGATCTATGTAAACATAGCGTTAAAAAAGAAACATTTTTCATGTTTTAGTAATAATTGACAAAATGTAGATATGAAGTTTATAATGTGTGGAGCCTGAAGTCCAAATATCAAAGAAACACTTTCACAAGGTACAAATATAACAGAACAAGTGCGCTTTTATTCAAAAATATAACTGCAGAAAAACAACACGCGTTAGGGTGTGACATTGACATGCGTTTACTGCGACTGCTTCTGTGGTGCAACGGTATCAACTGTTGACAGGTAATCGAAACTTCACGGGTTCGATCCCCGACGAGTCTGTTTTGAGAAGTGAGCTGCTTTTATTCTTACTCTTTTAGAATAAAAACATACATTTGATTTCAGTCTGTAACAGCCGGTGTAAATGTATGATACTTGTAAAGGTTAGCTTTTTTTTTTTTTTTTTTTTTATTCAGTTTCATTCTCTCAATCTTGTTCACAATCCTACCCTAACCCGCCATCTGACACTGCTGTTTTCACATAAAGACTGCAGTTATATTTTTGAATAAAAGTGCACTTGTTCTGTTATATTTGTACCTTTTGTGAAAGTGTTTCTTTGATATTTGGACTTCACGCTTCATACATTATAAACTTCATGTCTACATTTTGTCAATTATTACTAAAACATGAAAAATGTTTCTTTAACGATATTTTTACATAGATCGTTGTAGACACAGAACACACATGAAATGCATGTGTTCCAAATAACGATATAGTATTTATAAAAGGTGTAATTTTGTTTGCCTTCTCACTTACTACAACTCCAAGCAACTGACATGCAGGTAAACAGACTTGAGCTAAGAAAACTGCGTGCCAGTGGGGGATGTGATAGCAGACTGCTTGCTGCTTATCAACACATTTAAAAGACAAAAGACGCTGAATGAGGGGTGAGAAGCGATTTAAGGTGGAACGGATCTACAAGTTTTTTCGTAGGCTCTGGTAGTTCTATTTTTAAGATTCCAAGGATTAATGAAATAACAGTGGGAGATTGAGCTTTTAGTTACAGTGCCAAGAAGCTGTGTAATGATCTCCCTGCTTATATAAGAGGTGCCCATTCAGTCTCAACTTCTAAATCCAAACTGAAGACTCATTACTTTAATGTAACATACCCTGACTAGAGCTGCTGATTAGCTGTACTTATTGTATCTTTCTTTGTTAGTTATTTGTATAAAAATAAATATTACAATATTTGTAAACTGTTAATAACCTTCCACTATTTTGTTTCTCTTCTAGGCATCTCGATTTGCACTGGGTGCCACTGCTTTACTTCCAAGTTGTTCTACTTTCATGTAATCATTGAAGAGCACTAAATTGAACCAATTTTTTTCTGATTATCCAAGATGGCAGGTCAATATGTAATGCAGTGAATTTGGTTACAGTACGTTGTCAATATGTGGCATCACAAAGCGTGGTCAAGCAGTGTTACAGTTAGTTTTAGAAACTATACAAGCAATGCTGGAAGATCATAAGTTTTTTGATAATTTTGAAATGGCCAGGATTTATTTTTTCATTTATTTACACATCTCTCTGTTTTTACGCAGCTGGAAGTTGGTCCTTTTTTGTTTTAATTGTCTTTGTTTAAATTTTGGACTTTTTACTATTGCTATTTTGGTTTGTACTTATTTGTAATATCAGTTTTTGACGATGTTATCACGCACACTTGTTTTGCGTGTGGCACTGCAGTGTTGCAGGTTACAGCATCCATTACTACAGAATGACATGACAGGATTATGACACAATGTGTGACATCATCACACTATCATTATAAAAGATGGAAGCATGAGAACTAGTATCCTAAATTTGCAAGCTTAAAGGGAAAGACTTTTGCAGAAGTTTGTTTGGCCAAAAAATGTTTGACTTTGACTTTTGTTTTAGCATTTTGGATTTGATTATTTAACAGGCACAGCTGTGATATTAACACATTTTCACATATATGTTTGTCTCTGTAGTGTCTGAACGATTAGGATTATGTTTTTGAAGCTTAATTTTAATTTTAATTCATTGTTTATGTGATGCCTTTTGGATGTGCCAGATAATCTTAATTGTTAACAAAATATGTACTTCCAGTAAAACTGAACAATGATAAAGAGAAAGAATACATAGAACCAGAAAATTAAACATAATCACAGAACAGAAATTAGTCCAGAATCAAAGATAATATTAAGCCAAAATGCCAGAACCAGAGTTCAAACCAAGATCTGTAGTGAAGAGGAAAACAGAGAATTTAAGATAAATACATGATTGCAATGTGTGTTTTAGTTTTATTATCCAAATCGCAAATAGACAGTGATGCGAGAGGCCTATTGCAGAAATTACATTCATAATTGCAATGAACTTAACAAATGCCCCCAGTAGCCTGGAATGGTGTCAGGCAATAAATGCCCACAAGATGGCTACGTTCATGAAACATAATGGTAAATAAAAATAAATTAAAGTAACTCAGTAATGAGTTTGCAGGCAGTTTGTGTGAGGAATTTACAGACTTGGGCATGACTCCTGATCCTAATGTGATGTGGGAGACCTTCTGAGACAAGACCCTGAAGGTTGCTTAGGGATGTGTTGGTGTTACCAGTCTACCCAGAAGTAGGTGTTTCATCTCGCAGGGCACCCTGTAGATCATCAAGAGGAGTCACAGCACATGGCTTGATGGTAACTCCAGTCTGTACCAGGAACTAAGAAAGATTGCTGCTAGGGCTCTGAGGGCAGATTAGGAGGCGTTTGTTAGAGGAATCTGTGAGCAGGTGATGCACCATCTATGGTCTAGTGAACCATGTCCTGCTTACAGACGAATCTAAGCATTACGCACATCTGAATTTGTTCCTTGTAGAGTTGCAGACAGGGCAGGTGATGGAATGGTCCTTACGGATGACGTTCCAATTGTGACCCGCTGGGCATCTGTTTAAAGCTGATCCTCTGGCTAGGACATTGAATATCTATGGGTCCATGGTTCTTGAGGCTGATCCGCCAATTAGCTTTGAAGCACCCAATCTCACTGAGTTTGCACAGAAGATGAACCAGCTGAAGGTAGGGTAGGCTGCAGGGATCTGTAGTATCCCTGGTGAACTTCTCAGGCTAGTGGTAAGGCTGTTCTCCTAGCATTGCAAGCAATCTTTGCTTACATTTGGGAGACAGGTGTTACCACAACTGACTGGAAAAAGGGACATGTTGTCCCTTCTCTGGAAAAGGAAGGGTGATCGCCTGGATTGCGGCAACTACAGTGGGGTAACACTACTCTTGGTGCCTGGTAAGGTCCTTGCTAGGGTCATCCTCAATAGGATCCATGATCACTCGCTCACCTACCAGCAACCAGGGCAGTCTGGTTTTATGCCTAAGAAGTCTACATTCAAACGCATCCTGGCACTTTATTTATAGCCTTTGTCGATTTTCGTAAAGCGTTCAACTCAGTTGATTGGACTGCGCTGTGGGACATCCTGAGACTGCATACTGGTACTGTGAGTGCGGTGCAGAGTGGAGGCAGAACCTCTGCATTGTTTTGCGTGATTCTGTGGTTCATCAGGGGTGTGTTCTTGGTCCTAATCTGTCCAGTACTTGCATGGACTGGTGTTGGGCAGGGTCATGGGGTCCAATGTCTGTGGGGTATCTGTTGGTGAAGAAAGATTCTCTGATCTTGACTTTGCCGATGATGCTGTGATCTTCACGGAATCAATGGTGGCTGTGATTGGGGCTCTCAAGAGATTAAGTGAGGAGTCTGAGTCTCTGGGCTTTGTGAGTGCCCTGGATAAAAAACAAGATCTGGGCTTTTAATGACCTCTTAGACACAGCCATCAGCAGTGTGTCTGTCTGCGAACAGAGTGTCAACCTTGTCAACCATGTTTCTGGTGACTTTTCCTATGAAGTCAACAGACGAATTGGAAGAGCATGTGGGATCATGAGGTCACTGGAAAGGAATGTGTGTCGCTCCTGATAGCTTTGTATAAGGATGAAGGACCAAGTCTTTAGAGTTCTGGTGCTTCCTGTTTTGCTATATGGTTGCAAGACATACACGCGATCCAGTGAACTGAGATGAAGACTGGACTGTTTTGGTACTGTGTCTCTTTGAAGAAACCTTTGGTACAGAAGGTTTGACTTTGAGTCCATTGTGAAGAAGCATTAATTATGGCACTTGTGGCATGTTTCCTCGAGGGTGATCCAGCTTGCATGGTCCTTATTGTTGAGGACCTGAGCGGCTAGACCAGGGTAAGGGGATGCCCACATAACACCTGAGTACGGCAGATAGATGGTCATTTCCGGGTTGTCACTGGACTGCGTGTCTGTCTGGGGGGTTGCCAACCAGAATCCCAAGCTCTTTCACTGTGTGGTGGGTGCAGTAATGCACTGTACCAGTGCATGCTACCCAACCTGACTAGTTTATTAAAAAAAATACCGAAACTAGGCTGGAAACATTTTATAATAAACCAACGTTTCCAAGTTCAAACCCTGGGTAAGACTATTTCATATTACACAGTAAATGTGTTTCACTGAAAACTCATCACAGGTAGGGAATTTTCGCGGGAAATTATTTGTTGGCACTTTACAATGGAAAGGATTGTGCTTTGAGATAACATGATACAGTATATATTTGGGATATTTCAGTGTGAGTTTTGTGTGCATCCAAGTATCTTCTGAAGCTATTTATTGCAATTCAGAATCACAAGGTGCCAGACCAGCAATGCCTTGCACATCTTATGAAGCGCAAATCCATCGTAGGGATGGATTGTACCTACACATTCATCACACAGGACTGATATACTTTTATAAATCAATGAAACATGCATATGTCTCCAAAGTAACAGTAAAAACAAAAATATCTTTGAGAATGTGCAATCTCCAGTACCCAGAATGGTGTTATAACACGTCGCCCTCAACCTTCTCATTGTCAAGGTAAGTGCTATTTGTCTTGAATATTCAAGAGTTTTATCTTTCTGTTGCCCTATCTGAAGTATGTGTGTGTGTGTGTACGGAATGGTGAATAGCTGAAGACTACAAAATGAAAGCATTAATTTTTTCAGACTGAGTGCCTCTTTTATTGATGAATGTGTAGCTACTTGAAACAACCTTCATAATTATTCACAGTATCTCAGCCTTACATAGTCTGCAGTATATAAAACATGAGTTTTTATCTAATAAGCACATCATCCATCCATCCATTATCCAACCCGCTATATTCTAACTACAGTGTCACGGGGGTCTACTGGAGCCAATCCCAGCTAACACAGGGCACAAGGCAGGAAACAAACCCTGGGGAGGGCGCCAGCCCACCGCAGGGCACACCCACACACCAAGCACACACTAGGGACAATTTAGAATCTCCAATGCACCTAACCTGCATGTCTTTGGACTGTGGAAGGAAACCGGAAGGAACCCACACAGACACGGGGAGAACATGCAACCTCCGCACAGGGAGGACCCAGGATGCAAACCCGGGTCTCCTAACTGCGAGGCAGCAGCGCTACCACTGCGCCACCGTGCCGCCCTTAAGCACATCATATCTTTCTAATTTTTACAAAAATAATGTCATGTTTTTAAACTCCCTAAAATCCTTGCTTCTACCACACTACTATACAATACAATAAAATACAATTTATTTTTGTATAGCCCAAAATCACACAAGAAGTACCACAATGGGCTTTAACAGGCCCTGCCTCTTGACAGCCCCCCAGCCTTGACTCTCTAAGAAGACAACAAAAACTCCCAAAAAAAAAAACCTTGTAGGAAAAACATGGAAGAAACCTTGAGAAAGGCAGTTCAAAGAGAGACCCCTTTCCAGGTAGGTTGGGTGTGAAGTGGGGGTCAATACAATACAATACACAGATCAGAATACAAGTAATCAAATTTCCATGTTTTTCTTTCGAACAAGTTAATTCAAAGTAATAATTTCTTTTAAAATGTAATGAAATAATAAAGGACTAATTCTTTTCATAATTTTAAAAACTTCACGGAACAGGGTTTCTGACTAAATGCATGTACTCAAGAATAAAGTATTCCACACACATTAATAACAAAAAAACTTCTTTATTGAATAACACATTTTTCAAAATTAAACAGGTAAAACGTTTTTGCAGTTGATTTGGCCTCTAAGACAGGACACAAGGTAAGCCATTCGGGGACCACATTGAAAGATTCGTTCCTAGGAAGGACAGCTGACTCCTAGCCTATAAAGTTGGCAGCAAAACTGGGGAGTCAGGACCTACAAAATTCCCATCATGAGGTTGTAACGCCCACTTCAACAACTTGGGATGTCCATGATGGCATGGTAGGGTTCAAATGACCATACAGCTCCAAACACTATTCATAGCTCATCTTGGAATATCACTGTACCCAGGGCTCCTAGCCATTTTCCTATCAGGAAAAGCATTTTTTCACTTAAGAAATATAGCAAAAGTTACATCCCTTATAGCTTTGCAAGATGCTGAGAAATTAGTTCACGGTTTTGTTTTTAGTAGACTAGATTACTGTAAAGCACTCCTCTCAGGACCACCCAAAAAAAGACATCAATTGATTGCAAATAGTGCAGAATGCAGTTGCCAGAACCTAAACTAGGAAAAGAAAATCAGAGCACATCTCTCCAGTTTTAATGTCACTACACTGGTTACCTTTGTCATTTAGCATTGACTTTAAAATACTGCTCACTATTTACAAAGCCTTAAATAATCTCATTACCATTCTGTATTTTGGAATGCCTCTCACCTAACACTGCAAATCATAACCTTAGATCTTCAAATGAGTATCTGCTTATAATTCCAAGAGCTAAACTTAAAAGAAGTGGTGTTTCAATATTCTGCTGTTATGCACATAAAATATGGAATAGCTTTCTTAAAAATTCGGCAGGCTAATACGGCAGAGTATTTTAAAAAACTGCTAAAAAACACATTATTTTAACATGACTTTCTCATAGCTTCATTTTAGTGTAACCCTGATATTCTGTATAGCATTTGATTATCGTTTTTAGCATGGCTCCACAATCTGTACTAACCCCTACTTTCTCTACTGTTCTTTTTCCGTTTTTCTGTGGTGGCACAGACCACCATCTGATCAAAGCACCATACAGTCCCTACATTGATGGATTGAAGGCCAGAGGTCCACATGACCATCATCATCTAATTCTAAATATAATCTTATTTTTATATTTTGCTTTTTTCTTTCTTCATCTTGTAAAGTATTTTGAGCTACATCATTTGTATGAAAACGTGCTATATAAATAAATGTTGTTGTTGTTGGAACTTTCCAAAGGATTCATACTAGCCTGCCATTGTTTTCTTTTTGCCAAGAGGCTTCTAACCACAAAAGTGTATTCGTTATTGAGTCAACCTTCTGCTAAAATATAAAGTAGAAATATGTAAGCACACTGTACAAATGTAAAGCATATGTCAGTCAACCATGGACAACCCACGTCAACCATCTCAGTTGAGAATTAGGATTTCCCTCTGCTTTGTGTTTGGCTTTTGCTACAACAAAATCTCAAACTCCTTGCGCCTTTTAGCGTCTCTTTAAAATCATAACATTTCATATTATATCCAATTTTGTCTTTCATTGCCCCCCAAATGAAATTAGTATGGTTGAAGGCCATGCACTGGAAGCTGATTCCAAATACAAAAAAGTAGAGGTGTCGTAAAGCCACATTAAAAAAGGAACTGTAAATTTTTCAGAAAAAACTGCAATTCAAAGATAACCAGAACTAATTCTCACGTTGCACATAAGTCAATATATCAAAAGTAAATTTTAACGTACCGATTTTACTCGTGTACCATGCGTCCTCGTGTAAGACGCGCACCCTAATTTTTAAAAGAAAATCGCGAAAATCGTTTTGCCCCGTGTACGACGCGCGTTATGATTGTATAGGAAGCGTTTACAGAGAGAGAGAGACAGAGAGCGTCAGCAAGCGAGCGAGAGAGAGAGTGAGCGAGCCCAAGCAGAAGAAGTAAACATTACAGAATTACGTTTCCTTGTGTATAACGCACACCTGACTTTCTAATGCTATTTTTTGGGAAAAAATGTACACGCATAAATGCGGTATTTTATTTTGAAATGATTTGAATTTATGGTACATTTTCATACATCTAGAGTACTCTAATTCACTGGCTAAAGAACAGAGAAAAATTAGCTTAATTGTTCATGTAAAAGACGTTTACATTTTAAATGGGAAATGTCATATAGAGTTTAAATTAAGATATTTTATCATGTAATGTATTGTCCCATTTCAATTTAATTTATTCATTTCTGCTCTGATTATGATTAAGAAATAGAGACATACGTAGACAAACATGTCTTGACTGTAAATATTTTCCAGGGAGTCATTCAAAGCTTCATTTTTAAAACTAATCCTAAAGTTCCAGCATGAGGAATTTGTTCTTCTTTTATGATTCCATCCAAAGCATAATCAAACTTGTCAGAGTCTGAAAAATTAATTTTCCAGCTCTGCCTGGAACACTTTATGATTCTTTCAAGCTGAAGGGTTCGCATGAAATCTATTTATTAGAACCAAGGATATCTAACAGTACTTATTACATACAATACTTCAGTGTTGATCTGCAGCAAAGACCACCAGACTCACTGCAGTTTAAGTTTAAATTCATGTGTTTTCAAGCAAGCATGTTTGCTGTCCAAGGTGTAATTTGGCTTCTGAACAATATTACTGGCTTGATATATTTTACTGATCATTGTGTGCACTGTGAAAAATCTGAAGCTATAAAGAAAATCAAAACCAGCTGCAGGAATACATCATGAAATTCTTCTCAATAAAGTGAATTAAAGAGCACAGTACAAGAATTATTATTGCCATTTCCAGTTTATTATAATATCCCAGTTCAGTCAGAACTAATTGAGATGGAAGGATCACTTTTCATTCTCAGTTCATTATTTTTTATTTATTTATGTTTAGTACACTTGACGTCAGTGTCTTTTTCACACATTGATGTTTGGGAAATTTTCCTGATATCATGTCATGTAGATTTCTAACCTGGTAAAATCCAGACCAGGGGCACGGTTGCTGGAGAATATCCCAGCTACCACAAGGCACAAGGCAGGAACAAACCCTTTAGAAACCTGCACTAAAATCTGTTATGTAGCTCATCATATAGTCCATCCATTAATTTCCCAAGCCCATTTAATCCTGAGCAGGGTGGTGAGAAAGCTAGAAGCAATCCCAGCAAATGTGGGGTGCAAGGCAAGAACAACCCCTGGACAAGGTGCCAGTCCATTGCAAGGTAAACACACAGCCACTGGGGCCAATTTAGACTGTGGGAGGAAACCTACACACACATGGGTAGAACAAGGCAGCTTCGCTTAGAGAGAGCTCAGAATGTGAACTGTGGTCCCCAAAACTACAAGGCAGCAGTGCTACCACCATGCTGCTATTATAATAAATAATAAAGTCAAAATTAAAGTAACAGTTGTGGCACTTGCATGTGAATGAAAGGCTTTATGAATGCATTAAAATGGAACAGGCATTAAGCTCAGTGTTATGCTTTTTTATATAGACTAGGGGGCTTTGTTCGCCAACCAGTGCTACATGCCGTTGTGAAGTTGGGGACTGAACGCATCCCAAGGAGATGTGGCCGCTCCTCCGAAACCCCTCTTAAATGGTGATACAATGGGAAACAAATAACAGTTGTTTTTTTACCTCCTCTTTGCTCGATCAGCTGTTGACTTGCAGCTGTTGCCGTGCTGCGTGATCTGCATTTCGTGCGTGGCTTTTAACATTTAAAAGCCTGTACAGCACCTGTCCTTTTGTCTCAATGCCTTGTCTCTCTTCTCCCCCAGAAATCCTCAACACTATCTCTTTTCGCTGTTCCGTTACTTCACAGAGTAATATTTTCCGTTTGTTTGCGCTAATACGATGTTTACTCTCATTTTTGTGAGACTTTCGAATTTTTCTACTTCCATTATCTATAACCTGCTCCATATGGGACTTGCTTCCAAAGGTTGTAAGTATGGGACGTAAAAGTGTCTCTCTGTCTCTCTTCAAAAGATCTCTTTTCAAAAGATCATGTCTCGTCGCAGGAAAAAAGTCTTGTATCGTCGCAAGATTTTTTTTTTATAATAGAGAGATGTACTGTAACAACATGAGGGTATGAGAGACACAGGAATGGATTCAAAAAGGACTGTTGGCTTCTTAAGCACTGGCACTTGGTCCAAGCTGCTTTGTACTTTTGTCCCCTCATACACCTTACTGGGCTTTATCTTACATTGCTCACCCACAGTCAGGGGCCACCCTTTTCCATATGCTATACTTTCCCATGGCTCAGTTAAGCTGACATAAGGCCATGATCTACAATCGAGGCTCACATTCGGTCACTCATCAAGACTGATGGGTTTTAGCAGTCGGGAGACGTGTCCAAAGTGCTTTCTAAGTGCTGTGTCTGCCCACCTACCATATGCTGCTCGTAGGGCTGCTTTTATAGCTGACATCTGCAGGTATTTCTGCCACCTTGAACAGTCCATGGCATCCAAGAAGAGCATGTCTCTCTCAGGTCCAGGCTCTGGGGCACTACAATATGAAAGTAATGCACTTGTGAGTGAAAAATCAGCGTTCTGTAAGACTTGATAAAGCAAAAAAATAGCAGGTCCTATAGCTTTTTGCCAATTTATGATTTATTGTATTCTCAGTTTACAAAATAAACACCCATCATTTTTGCATGTGACCATAACTTAATGCAATTTTCTTGCATTAATAAAAGCAAAATTATAATTAAAAATGTTTCTGTATTGACCTGATTTCAAACAATCCTCTTAACACAGAGTTGGCACTTAATAACACAACACTCCAGCATTATTATACGACAGCATTCTTTAAATCTATCTTTAACAAGCTTAGGATAAGCAAACTATTGTCCAACATCTAATGTGTTTCTGTTCAGGAAGATGAGTAAGTCCACATTTTTTGGATCTAAACTTTAATATGTCATGTAATTTTCTAACCTGCTTAGTACTGAACAGGGTCGTGGGGAGTACCGGAGCCTATCCCAACTAGCAGAGGGCGCAAGGCAGGAATAAATGCAGGACAGGACATCAGCCCATCTAGGGACAAACACAAACACGTACTCACACACCAAAAACACACAAATGTCAATTTTTGTCACCGGTCCACCTAACCTGCATGTCTTTTGACTGTGGGAGGAAACTGGACCACCCAGGGGAAACCCTAGGACTCAAAACCTAGTCTCCTTACTGCAAGGCAGCAGTGCTACCACTATTCCATCATGCCATCCCTACTTTAACACATAGAAGGGTAAATGTTGTCAGCACATGAAAATACCTTTCGCTGGGCACATTTGTTGCAGGCTCATTAAGGAAGCGTTAAACTAACCTGCTTAACATTGGGTACACTATACCACCTCAACTGAAGAGACACTCTATTATATTAGGAAATTAAGGCATTTTCTAAATGAGCGGGAAATCTAAGAAACTCTAAGAAATTAATTCATGCATTTATTTCTAGTAGGATTGACTACTGCAATGCGGTGTTCACTGGCTGTTCAAACTGTACTTTATACAGCTTCCAGTTAATCCAAAATTCTGCTGCAAGAATTAATACAAGAACAAGAAAATACGAACACATAACTCCAGTTCTTAAATCCTTACACTGGCTCCCTGTTAAGTTTAGGGCAGATTTCAAAATCCTAATTTTAACATATAAAGCCTTAAAATTACCAAGGTCTGGCTTACTTGTCTGAACTTATCATGACTTGCAAACCAGAAAGTACATTAAGATCTCAAGATGCTGGTCTGCTTATGATTGCAAGGATTAATAAAATAACAGTGGGAGGCCGAGCTTTTAGTTACAGGGCCCCTAAACTGTGGATTGGTCTGCCTGATACTATAAGAGATGCCCCTTCAGTTTCAGCTTTCAAATCCCGGCTGAAGATCACTACTTTAGTTTAGCATATCCTGACTAGAGCTGCTGGTTAACTGTACTGACTGCATCTCTGTTGTTAGTCATTAGCACTAAAACATACAGTAAGTAATATGATAGTTATAATTTGTTACTAACCTTCACCTATTCTGTTTCTCTTGTTTGGTACTCAAATGTGGCACTGCCCACCTGCCAAGTTGTTTTGTCTGCCTAAGGAAAAGTCATCTCTGATGGAGGAGCACTGGAATTGTCGGGTAGAAAAGATCATCCGATTGGCTGGCCCAGCGCTGTAGGGGAGGCAGCTTGATGACCGAAGTCTCCAGGACTTTGAACAAATCTGAATCCTATTATGTGATATTATCTACTGTTGAGTTCTGCTCTGTACTTCTAATATTTCTATTGTACTATTATATTGTATTGATGATTATTTATTTTCTGTTCTGTGTATTGTATTGTATTTAACCCCTTTTTCTTTTTGACACCCACTGCACGCCCAACCTACCTGGAAAGGGGTCTCTCTTTGAATTGATTTCCCATAGTTTCTTCCACTTTTTTCCTACTAGGGTTTTTTTGGGAGTTTTTCCTTATCTTCTTAGAGAGTCAAGGCTGGGTGGTTGTCAAAAGGCAGGGCCTGTTAAAGCCCATTGTGGCACTCCTTGTGTTATTTTGGGCCATACAAATATAAATTTTATTGTATTTTTCTTCCATTTATAGTGACAGCTCCCATTGCACCATGTCACTTAGGGATGGCTTGTCTCAGCTGTCAGAAAGAAATTGCTGTATAAGTGTGAACCGAGGTTGGTCGAGTTACCAAAGTTAGGTACCTTAAGAGAATGCAGATAAGTTTTGTGTTGTCAAGATATTGGCTGTGTGTCTCCACATAATATACTATTACTCTTGTATAAATAGCAAATGAGTTGAATGGAAAGCACTAAACATAAAGCTTTAATTTTAATGTAATTTTAATTGGCTGTTCCCTCTGAAATTTATTTATAAAATAAAGCGCTGAGTAATACTTGCTATGCTAATGGTTTGTGACATTCTTAATGCTTAGTGTTCTGGGTGCCATCTGGTAGACATTTCACATATACCACTACTGTCAAAAAATACATTTTCAAAATTTTAGCAATGGAGTGTCATAAATAAATAAATCATGGAGGGCTTTGTTTCATTCCCTAAATGTCAATGTATAAATTACTATTAAAGATGGCAGCAATTTTTCGCAATTTTTATTCTCAGCTGTTATCAAAAGATGATAATCATCCACTGTGGTATGATAGCTTTTAAAATTTGTGATCTTGGAAAAAAAGCCTAAGCAAGAACATGTCTTAATAATCACACCAAACTTGTAATGATGCTTGCATTAGCGTCATATGGTAAAGAAAATTATAAATATTTTATTAATGCTAGTCATTCATAGAAACTATACATGATTTATCTATTATTGTAATGTAGGTGTGAACATCGCACAACTCTAAATCTCAAACAATATTCATTGTAATTATAATTATTAATCATTGTAATTATGATTGTAATTATCTTTGCAATGTGCAGAAATATGATTTGACTTTAATGTCAGATCCCTGAATGAGAGAATAGCATGGACAACTTCAAGCTTGAGCTTTTGAATTGCCGCATCGCCACCCTCACATTCATTGCTCAAGAGCTCTCTGTCTTCCATTGAAAAGCTTGAATACTTTCATGTATTACTCTCATTTTCCAGAGAAATTTATTTAGAAAACAATACATGTGTTTTGCATGTTGTGATCATACAATTGTATTACTGACTTGGATTATTCAAGAAGAATAACTTGGAATGTTTTTAATTAATGTTTTAATATGTTTGCTTTTTTATATCCATTCTTTGTGAAAACATAAGATTCATTTTATTTTTCTGAAAACAACATGAGATACTGCAAGTAACAGATAAAAAATGATCATTTTTGGGTGGAGTATTCTTTTCAAATCTGTCTTAGTTATGTAGAGTTTATGTGTTATGTGTTGTAATATTTATACAATAATAATAATAATAATAACTAGGGGGCTCTGCCCCTACTCGCTTCGGTCGTCAACCCCCGGGTTTGGTTAAGCGAATATACAATTTAAAGAGACTGTTATTTTTTATGGGAATTGTTACATATGCGTTATTTTCACTTTTACTTTAAAACTTCAGTTAAAACAATATTTTGTGATGGACTGCCGGCGTTTCAGTCTGGCTGGGACGTCCCTGAACAGAAAGAAGGAAGAAGAGCAGGCTTTTTAGGACTCTGCCTCCCCCGGGATGCTAGATGGGAGCTCCCCTCCAAGGAAATGGTTCCCCGGATTCCCTCAGGGTATCATGGGACATGGATTCCATTTCTTCAGCCCTGTTGGTTGCGGTGGGTACCGCCAGGTTGAGCTCACAAGGAACCTGGGGACTCCTACTGTTATTACGACCCGGAAGTACTTCAGAGGCATGAGGACGGAAGCCAGCAGTACTTCCGGGCTACTTAAGGAAGGATGATATGGCGTTTGACCCGGAGAAGGAACACTTCTGGGTCATAAACTATTTAAAAGACTTTGGGAAACCCAGCAAGGAGAGCTGGAGTTGGGAGGTTGGATGACTAAGCCGCTGGGAGTGGAGGATTGATTTTGTATTGTGAGTATTATTATTATTGTATTATTATTATTGGAGAATTGTGGAGTGTGTGGTGCTTTGTGCACTGTATAAGAAGAAAATATTAAAGGATTCTTCTGGGTGCTTTTACATGTGTGTCCTGGTCGTCTGTCTGGTGGGTTCCACGGGGCAACAGCGACCCCTAGTGTCCACAATTTGGAATTAACTTTTCTTCAAGATCACATTGAATTTTGATTCCGTGTTTGGACTTACATCGTGACAACAGAACGTATAACTGCCCGTGAGTGAATATCGTTTCTTTCTCTCTAATAAATAAACCAACTTTTTTGAATGTTTGTCCCTGTGATTTGTTAATTGTCACATCAAAAGTTATTCTCACGGGAAACTGTAAACATTTTAATACAAATGGCCTATCAAGATCTCCTTTTGTGTCTAATGTTGTTCGTGGAATATGTACTACATTACCTTTCTTGTCACCTGTTAAAATTTTACATGTTAGAATTGTTTGACCAATTTTTAATATAACTAATCTTGTTCCATTGCATAGTCCATCACTCATACATAAATTACGCAATAACATTACGATACATCCTTCTTTCAAAAGTAATTCGGTCAGTGGAAGACAGGATGGTGTTAATGCTTGTAGATATTCTATGGGATATTGTAAGTTGATGTTTTCATCTTCCGCACTATCACACCAACTGCTTTAGCAGAGTCTATTGATATGCATTTAATCAATTTGCCATGTAACTGATTGACAATTTTCACATTAATTCGTTTGACTTCATTGTTTCTCACTGCCATATTTAGATTAATGGTTGATTCTAAACTGGATCTTCGTAAGTGTGTGTGTGTGTGTGTGTGTGTTCATAAGTAAGCCCTTTATTGGATTGGAGTCTGTTCAGGTTAAGTGCCGGAATGCACCTGATGACCGTGGTCTTGTTTGAAAACAGTTGTAAGTAGAGCATGACTTGAAAGAATCTCAAGGCAGAAGTCTCCGTCTCGCGTGACTTGCTTCCAAAGATTTTAAGTATGGCATGACTTGAAAGAATCTCATGGTAAAAGTCTCTGTCTCGCGGGACTTCCTTACAAAAAAGTCTTCAAAAAGTCACATCTCCTCCCAAGATTTTTTTTATTATAATAGAGAGATAATACTCGTAATTGATTACATTTATATACATGAAAATCAGCTTTATATACACAGAGGGGAGTCACGTCAACCACCACCAATTTGTAGCACCCACCTGGATGATAAACAGCAGCTATTACTGCAATTATACGCTCACCACATATTAGCTATTAGGTGGTGAAGGATGAGAGAGATACTTAGCCAATTAGGGATAGAGGGTGATTAGGGGGCCAGAATGACCAGGCAATTGCCCAAGGATGTTTAAAAACAACAGAGAGTCAGTAACTCGGTTTTAAGTCACTGCACTCAGGCATTGTAAATAACATGCAGACCACAAGGTAAGTGCCCCCTGATTACCTTACCAACACCTCTTTCATCAGCAACCCAAACCTTTTCCTAGATGGTCTCCCATCTAAGTACTGGCCAGGCCTGAACATGCTCAGCTTCAAGTTGACTACCTATTCTGAAGTGCAAGTGGTATGGCACAAGACTTCCCTTCCACATCCCAAAGATGACATGCACGATAGATTAGTTGTTGACCTTAAATTAGCATATACATTTGATTAAGTCTGCAGCGCTCCTGCTCCCAAAATCGTTCCCTCCATAAAAGCCAGTCTCACCAGGATGGGCTTTGGTTGCCATTGACACCGAATTGGATGAATGAATGGCTTGAAAATATGAGATTCAGAAAGTATAAACTCAAAATAGTTATCATAGGGATTTTGTTTGTGTTTTTGATCCGGCCATTTTCCTGAAGAAGAACCTTTTATGTGTGACACATTGACATATAACTTTGAATGGTAAAAAAGAGCCTAGATGTCTTTATATGAAGAAGTGTGTCTGAAGAATGATGTGTGTGAGGGTAGATGAGTGTTTGAATTAGAAAAAAAAATGCTCCAAAATCCAAGGTATCATAAGATGTGAAGTATGTGGTCTATAGAAGAATGGCTGAGAGAATTATCTAAGTCAGTGGTCTCAAACTCCAGTCCTGGAGGGCCCAGTGTCTGTAGGTTTTCATTCTAACCCTTTTCTTAATTAGTGACCTGTTTTTGCTGCTAATTAACTTCTTTTGAATTAATTTTGTTTAACTTGTTCTTGAAGACTCAGACCCCTTGTTTCTTTTTCCTTAATTAGCATCCAAACAATAATTAGATACAAAACGAGCCAAAACATAATTAGTAAACTGTGTCCATCATACAATATCTGAAAATAAAGAAAGATGAAGGTCTAGGAATGTTGATTGCTCAGATCCCCAAAACATTTCATGAGTGCTCTTAAAAAAGAGAAAATGAACAATTTCAGAAATGTATGCCATTTCACAATGAGAGCAGTAACAAGACCATACAATTAAAGAACTTGTTTAATTAACAACAAGAATCGGCTCCTAATTAAGCAACTAGTTGGAGTCAAATTGGTTGGCGTTTGAGGCCCTGACTTAGTTGGTCTTTTGTTAGTTTACTCACTTCACGTTTCATTTATGTTTGGGTTCCATTTAAGGAAAGAAATTAAGCAATTTAGAGGAACAATGAAGAAAGTTAGGGGAACAAATCTTAAAAAACAAGTCAATTAAAATGAAAGGAAAAGGAGTTAATTAGCAGCAAAAGCAGAAAAGGGTTAGAATGAAAACTTGTAGTCTCTGTGGCCTAGTTTGAGACCACTGATCTAAGTAGTGTAAAAAATCACAAGTGTTTGGGGGGCGGATACCCTTGATTTTGTATTTCCCTCAAGACACTCAGAACCAACCCTTGCTTGTAGTTTTGGCCTGGCAGGTGTACCCAGGAAAAAAGATCATGGACATTTTCAAACAGGTAAAGAAGATTAATTTTAATGTGAGAAAAAGAAGTAGATCAGTTTTAAAATAAAAAAACAGTCCTAGCCTGGGAATATCTTCACTCTGGAAATTTAGAATTTGACTATCTAGGAGTCCCTATAGAAAATAAACAAATAAAATATACCAAAATACCAAAAATTCCTAAACTAAAAATAGACAAAAAACACTCTAGTCATTCAGACAATAATATTTCAATAAAAAGCAACAGACATTCATCTTATTTTAATGCAGGATAAAATTAATCATTTTGGTTATAATTTTCAGCACTGCAAAGCCGTCCTAATCCTTTTTAGTTTCTTCCATTTAATTGTCAACTTTACTTCATAACCCCCCCCCCCCCCACCACTCTCTCTTCTTCACACCAAGTTTATAAAGAATTGTGTTGCCAAAACCAACTAATCTGTTCATTCTTCGTTTCTGCATCTGTAATCAATGAGATGATATTTCCTCACAGCCTGCTCTGCTCCATGAATAAAAAAAGAGATTTTTTTCAAGCAGATATGTGGAGCATCACCCAGGCACAATAAAACAAATACTAAAAAGGAATTCTAGAGGACTGCTTATAAATGAAAGGTGCTTTATCAATTTGAGAGTAGCAGTAGTAGCAATAGAAATAAAATTGTAGAATGATCAGTTGATAGTGGAAGCAGATATTTTAATGATGGTGGATGCCCCATGTAAAAAAAAGCCCCATAGTGAAAGATGCCCTGTGAATCTCAGGAAGGCTGTCCTTGAATACAAAGCTGCAGTAACTGCAACACAAAGAGGACGGGTGGTCTGTCCCACTATCTGCCTCAGAAAATCTTCACAAATATACGTTCAGTATCAATGCTAAAGCTTCTTTTCTTCATATTTGTTCCCAATGCACTCTTGTCCCTTCAGATGGCTTTCCTACTGTCTCTGTGCTAATGACGCACTAACATTCCTTTCTTTTCTTTTTTTTTAAAACAGATCTTCAATAGATTAAAGAGTATATAGAGGTAACCTCTCTAAGCTGGATATTTTCTACTTGTCCTCTTCCTTTCGATCCACAGATGCTTTGTTCTTCAGAATGTCACCCTCTCAACATTAGATATCATGAGAAACCTGCACATGACCCTTGATGGTCTCCTTGTTTTAATTAACACTCTTCTTGAATGAATTAGTATTGCAATTAAGGTGTTTATAACACTCGGACAATTTGACCTTTCCTCCAGCAAGGCTGCCAGCAGCTGCCGGTAGAACTCTTCACCTCCTCCCGAATTCAGTAATCCGATCTCTGCATTCTGTTCCTCAATCATCCTGTCTTCTATACGGGGTACTTTTTATTGGTTTAGCACAGTTTTAGATTCTGGGGTTGCTGTGACTGTATATCTTGTGTAATATTTCTCATAGCCTGTCAAACAGGATAAAATAGTCATAAAATGGTAAAATTCAAATTTCAGAACCACCCTGAAATTGAGTCATAGTTGGCTAGCAAGCCTCAGGGTAAGGATAATAAATAACTAATAAATGTGAAGACACAGCTGGAGCAACAGAGGATTTTTTTTCGTATTCTTTTCTAGTTAAGCTATATAACCACAATGACAATGTTAATCAATCAGGTCACATAGTGGTGTTGTAAAGTAGAGAAAATTTAAATGTGATCTCCCTTGTGATCTCCCTCCATCTTGGTTTGCCTGTGATTCAGAATGCTTATCTATATAATCTTGTGATGGGGCAGATTGGCTCCATGCTCCCACTTGACTTTTGGGAGCCTCTTGACCCCGCCATAGTCGATAACATAACCAAGGATGAGCCTAGCAACTTCTTCTTCTTTCGGCTGCTCCCATTAGGGGTTGCCACAGCGGATCATCTTCTTGTATATCTTTCTGTCCTCTGCATTTTGTTCTGTTACACCCATCACCTGCATGTCCTCTCTCACCACATCCATAAACCTTAGCTTAGGCCTTCCTCTTTTCCTCTTCCCTGGCAGCTCTATCCTTAGCATCCTTCTCCCAATATACCCAGCATCTCTCCTCTGCACATGTCCAAACCAATGCAATCTCGCCTCTCTGACTTTGTCTTCCAACCATTCAACTTGAGCTGACCCTCTAATGTACTCATTTCTAATCCTATCCATCCTTGTCACACCCAGTGCAGATCTTAGCATCTTTAACTCTGCCACCTCCAGCTCTGTCTTCTGCTTTCTGGTCAGTGCCACCGTCTCCAACCCATTACTCACTACTGCCCAGTAGACCTTCCCTTTCACACTTGCTGATACCCATCTGTCACAAATTACTCCTGACACTCTTCTCCACCCATTCCACCCTGCCAGCACTCTCTTCTTCACCTCTCTTCCACAATCCTCATTACTATGTACTGTTGATCCCAAGTATTTAAATTCATCCACCTTTGCCAGCTCTACTCCCTCCATCCTCACCATTCCACCGACCTCCCTCTCATTTACACACATGTATTCTGTCTTGTTCCTACTGACCTTCATTCCTCTCATATCTCCACCTCCACCTCTCCAGGGTCTCCTCAACCTGCTCCCTACTATTGCTACAGATCACAATGTCATTAGCAAACATCATAGTCCACGGGGACTCTTGTCTAATCTCGTCTGTCAACCTGTCCATCACCATTGCAAATAAGAAAGGGCTCAGAGCCGATCCCTGATGTAATCCCACCTCCACGTTGAATGCATCTGTCACTCCTACTGCAGACCTCATCACTGTCACACTTCCCTCGTACATATCCTGTACGTTTCTTATGTACTTCTCTGCCACTCCCAACTTCCTCATACAATACCACTGCTCCTCTCAAGGCATCCTGTCATACGCTTTCTTCAGGTCCACAAAGATGCAATTCAACTCCTTCTGGCCTTCTCTATACTTCTTTATCAACACCCTCAGAGCAAACATTGCATCTGTGGTGCTCTTTCTTGGCATGAAACTATACTGCTGCTCACTAATCATCACCTCCCTTCTTAATCTAGCTTCCATTACTCTTTCCCATAACGTCATGCTATGGTTCATCAATTTTATCCCCCTGTAGTTACTACAGCTCTGTAGATCCCCTTTATTTTAAAAAAATTGGAACCAGTACACTTGTCTGCATGTTCTTGTCCGAATATTAATCTGGCAAAATTTTACACCAGATGCCAATCCTGACGTAACCCTCCCCATTTATCTGGGCATGGGACCGGCACGAAGAAACACACTGGTTTGTGCATCCCCTTTGGCTGGGTTACTTCAGCTACTACATACTAGGTGTTTAAAATTTACGAAGGGAATTAGTACAGTGGATCAAGACTGTTACTTTAATTAAGAACACAGGGATACAGTTGGATATATGTTAAGGGTAACAGAAATATTGGGAAGTTTTTCTTTACGCAGAGAACCATATACACATGGAATAAGCTACCAAGTAGTGTCATAGACTTTCAAAACTAGGCTTGTTGTTATTTTGGAAGAATTAAGTGGATAATACTGGCAAGCTTTGTTGGACTGAATGGTCTGTTCTCGTCTAGATTGTTCTAATGTTCTCATCTCACCTCTCATTCCCAAGCTGTGGGATAAGCTTCCCATGACCCTCTGACTAGCTCTGCTGATGTTCAGGCATCCTTGAAGACTCGCTTCATTACAAAGCATGTTGTGGCTGCTTAGACTCTCTGCCTTTCTGCTCTTCTAGACATCTGCAGCTGTCATGACTGAATCACATGTCAGATAGCTTTGGTTTTGTTTGAGTTATAGCTTTCTATCTAGATGTAGGAATAGCTGCAGTATCGTACACTCTGAGTGGTTCTTCAGGGCAATGCTATAGGGGAACCATTTTTGCTTCCCAAAAGACCCATCCGCATGAAGGTTCCTGAAACAACCTTGACTTAATTAAATCTGTAACAGGTTCCATACAGTAAACAGCCATGGGGTTTTGATTTTGAAAGGACTTTTGATGCATACAATAACACAGGCCATGCATCATGCCGTCTACCCTACCATATATTAAGAATTTTTTTTTTTTTTTACATATTGGAGTTTTTTTCATGTTCTTTTCATATGTGATGAATCCTTCTCAGAATTAAATGGTGTTTTGTCAACCAATAATTCTACAATAAACCACACATGCCAGTAAAAAAAACATACTTTTTAAAAGTGTACTGACTACTTTTCAATGAATTTGGCTCTCTGTTGCTTGATATCTTTGTATTTTTTAAATCACTCATATGTCTGTTTAATGTTTTTGTATTAAAAGTTGCATTGTATAAAGGAATCTGCTAAATAAATAATCATGATAATATGCTAGCAGTGTCAAGCATAAGGCAGCAGGCAAGCAGCAAGGAGAGGATGACAGGCTATTGTAGTGTACAGTCTATCATGCAGTCAAGTAAAAGCCACTAATACATTTTAATTATGACAATGGAAAAGGCAGAACAGCAGTGAGTGTAAATGGACTCACTTTTGAAGATTTATTGATCCCAGAAACAGTTTAACTCACCCAAAATTCTGCACAGGATTAAATTACATCTTAGGAATGTACATACTGTATCTTACAAACTAGCCCAGATTCATACAATTTTTATGTATATAATCATGAATAATATAATACTTGAAGATCTTAGGTTTGGAAGCAAGAATACATTATTTAAATACTGGTATTTATATGCGTCACAATCAGCCAATTAAGTCTAAAGTGCTTAAACAAACACTCCCCTCTAAGTCCCTCAGTGTCTCTGGAGCAGCAGTAGCCCTGCGGCTGGAGCGGCTTGTCAGGGAAATCAGAGGCCCTGTTTTGCACTGGACATACCTTCAGATAATGTTCATACATAATCGCATTCCCAGCCTCAGGGTTGTACCAACTCTAGAAAGCAGTTGTAAGGAAAGTCAGCTTGAAATATAGCTGATGAACTTGAAAATCAAGGTGGTAATTAATAAATGTGGCACAGAGTATATAGCAGATTTCCAGATTGTAGAATATCTATGAATATCCTTGAAAGAAATCGCTGGTGCAAAAAGACAAATAAGTAACAACCAGTAAAAACCCATAGATACTGTATATTTAAAAGACACCTGGGTCTAACACACAGATCTTATCTGGTCAGCATTTTGTTATACTTTATATATGGTTTTCTCTTCCAGAACTGCAAATACATCATTGCACCAGTTACCTTTGGGACGTTACTTACAAACACTGTTTAAAAAAATGCTAGTTGTGCGGAAATCTGTTTTAAAATAGATCTGATTCTGCTAAAAAGCTCTGTATGCATGTCAACAAATAGGACAAACCGTTTTTTTTCATTCTTTCGTATATGCACACCTAGTATTAAATTCCCAGTCATCAGCTATATGTTGAATCAGCAACCAGGTGCTTGTCAAAGGCATTCTGACCTTGGTTATACTTTTTAAACTTACTTAACTTTGAATGTAAGCAAAGTGCTTTAATAGCACAGTTCCTTAAACAAATTACTAATCCAATCTTGCCTTAGGTAGCAAAATTGGATTTTTTCTTCAGTAATAGTTATAATAATTATAACCTAGACAAAATGATCTTGGAAATCTAAGTTTAGTTCATTTGTATCAAGCAGATGTGATTATTTTTTGGTCATTTAAATTGTTCACTTACGACTATAAACTGTAAGATGCTAGGGATCGTTGTTGCCCCTTTAACCCCAACAGACAGATGCTCAGGACACAGGGCAAAAGTACTAAGAAGTATTTTAATAATTGTTTTCTTTAAATAGTGCCCTTCAAGCACCACATCCACAATAAACAGGCAAGTCAATCACAAATACACAATACTCTTTCTCTCTCTTTCTCCTCCACACCTCCACAGCAAGCAAGCCTGTGTCGGGAGGAGAGGGACAACGTTTGCTGGGTCTTCAGCAGTCTTTTATATAGTTGTTGACTCAGAAGTGCTTCTGTTCTTCCTCCCATGTCATTTGCCAGCACTTCCGGGTCACACAGAGAATTCAAGGGCTTTGTCAGCCTGGAAGTACTTCTAGATTTCTGTCCTCATGACTCGACGGTACTTCCAGGCTATAAGGGAAGCATGACTCACCTGGTCCTTCCATAGCACCCCCTGGTGGCACCCAACAGGGCTGAGATAGCAAACTCCAAGTCCCAAGATGCCCTGTGGGAATCCAGGGCACTGCTATACTCCAGGGGAGCTGCCATTTAAAGTCTTGGGGAAGGCAGTTTCTAAAAGTAGCTGCCTTCCCCCATCCTTTCATTCTTGGGGCGTCCCGGCTGGGTTGAGCTGCTGGATGTCCATCACAACACTTTGTTCTAAACAAAGCAGCCAGTATTATAACTATAACTTAAACGTGTGATATATAGGGTACTGTATTAAATCACTATATTAGCTTCCAGTTAAGCTGAAATCTTCCTTTTTACATATAAAGTCATAAATGTTGTCACACATGTGCATCAGAGCGCACCTTCATCTAAGGTAAGCTATACCCTGCTGGGGTGAAAGGGGGCATTGTTGCCAATAGTGTCATGTCTTTTCTTCTCCATGACACTCCTTGAAAAGAACTGATTCCCATAAGAACCTGATGCTCCCATATTGCAATGCCTCAGTTGGACCAGGACTTGACTGAGGATGGAAGTCCATGGAACCAGACCAGCTCTTACAAGCCTATAATCTTGAAGTCAAGACAGCTGCTTTTTTTGTTCTATTTTTCATGCTTTGTGTCCTAGTGTGCTTGTTTAGTTTAAATCTGCCTTTGAATTAAAAAAGGTAACCTGGCTGGCATTCCAATACTTCTCTGGGCTCAATCTATACACTATTTCTTCCATTCATTCACAATGTCATTGCTCCTCCCTTACATTAAAGAATTTATTACACAGCAGTAGAAAGGACACAGGCCTGTTTAAAATTCAAGTGAAAATAAACCTACAGTAGGAGCCTCGAAATGCTGAACTGATGTAAGTGCAAATGATATGGAGGTCCTTTCATCATAGAATTTAAAGGAGGCTTATTCATTTAACATCATGTATTCTTATTAGTGATCTGTTTATATTACTTTTTAATGACTGACGATCACATTTCCATTCCCTTTCTCCTCTTGGTGCTCTGCGACAATCTTTTTTGTGCTTTGGAGTGGATGTGTCATTGACAAAGGCAGACCCACTGCTGGATTTGTTGGAATGGTCATAATGGTCAACTGCCTGCACTGTGATGCACTATAGAGGCTCCTTGTTGTCCTGAATGGACAGCTCAAATATAAACACAGACTATATTTTTGATGTTGTAAATAGGAGATAAGTATTTTCCTGATATGTTGTTTATTGCTTTCTGTATTTGGTTTGTATTTTATGTGTGTATTGCATATCATTTAGTGCTTTAACTATACAGTATTTTTAACAGAGCATAGCTCACTGAACACACTGAAATAAACTGAACTGAGGTTGAGTTTTCAAAATGATTGAGTTTTTTTAAATTAGCAATTAACACATTTGTTGTGCTTCAAAATTTCAAGTCTTAAATTTTCACTCTTTCTATATTAATTTAATCAGTTCCAAAATAAAATGGTACCAGTTGGTAATTATTTATGAGGAGCTTAATGACAATTTTATTATGATTAACTGGAAATGTTGAGAAATGATTTCAGTAATATTGAATTATAAATCATAAATAGTATGTTTGTGATTCTGCCTTTAAAAAAATAAATGAACATCCTCCCTAAGCTGCTCTCTATTACAGATGAGGTCAAACAGGTTAGTCTCTCTGAACTATGATGTTCATTGATGACACTGTGATCTGTAGTAAGTTAGATAGCAGGTTAAGACAAACCTGGAGAGGTGGAGGTTCACACTGGAGAGAAGAGGAATGAGAGTCAGTAGGATTAAGATGGAGTACATGTGCGTAAATGGGAGAGATGTTGGTGGAAGGGAATGACTGCAAGAAGCAGAGGTGGTGAAGGTAGACAAATTTAAATACTTGGAGTCAAAACAATGGAGAGTGTGGCAGAGAGATGAAGAAGAGAGTGCAGGCAGGGAGGGCTGATGGGAGAAGAGTGGCAGGAATTATTTGTTATAGAAGAGTACCTGTAAGAGTGAAAGGGAAGGTCTATAAAACAATAGTGAGACCAGCTATGCTGTATGGTTTGGAGACAGTGGCACTGATGAAAAGACAGGAGGCAGAGCTAAAAGTGGCAGAGTTGAAGATGCTATGACTTTTGCTCTGAGTAATGAGGGTAGGCAGGATTAGGAATGAGTATATTAGAGGGACAACACAGGTACTACAGTGTGGTGACCAAGTGAGAGAGACTAGGTTGAGATGGTGTGGGCACGTGCAGAGGAGAAATGAGAGGTACATTGAGGAAAGAATGTTGAGGATGGAACCACAAGGCAAAAGGAAAAGAGGAAGACCAAAGAGAAGGTTTATGGATGTGGTGAGGGAGGACATGAAGGCAGTCAATGTAGCAGAAAATGATTTAAAAGACAGGGATAGATGGAGAATGATGATCCACTGTGGTGACCCCTAAATGGGTGCAGCCGAAAGAAGAAAAATAGAACCTCATTCATCTAGAATTCTAAATGGCTACACATTTAAAAAGTGACTCTGCAAAGATGTAAATTTTTACAAAAACGAGAAAGTATGAAAACATAACTGCAGTTGTCAAGTTTGTACACTTGCTCCCAGTTAAGCTATTAGGGCTGATTTAAAAATCCTCCTTTTAACTTATAAAGCCTTAAATGGACAAGGCCCTGCTTACTTATCTGAACGTATTATTACTTACAAACCTGAGTGCACATTGAAATCTCAACATGCTGGCTTACATAAGATTCCAAGAATTAATAAAATAAGAGTGGGAGGTTGAGCTTTTAGTTACAGGGTCCAGAAAGGAATAATCTATCTGCTAATATAAGAGATGCCCCTTCAATCTCAACTTGTTAATGCAGGCTGAAGACTCATTACTTTAGTTTAGCATATTCTAACTAGAACAGCCAATTTGCTGCCTTTCTTTTTATTAGTCATTTGTACAGAAATATAAGTATCACAATATTTTTTAACCGTTACTAGTCCTCTGTTTTGTTTCTCTTCTTGGTATCTGGATGTGGCACTTGGCGCCACTGCTGTACTGCCTGGCTGTTATCCTGCATATGGAAAAGTCATCTCAGATAAAGGAGCATTGGAATAAGATGGAAGATTCATTCATCAGATTGGATGGCCAGCACAGTCTCCACTACAAAAAACTCAGGAAAGGGTAGTCAGCCACTTGGTAGAGATCTCCAGGACTGTGACTTTGTTTTTGACTTTCTCTTTTACAACTTTAATCTCTACAATTGTTTATTGTCCATAGTCCATCATTTAGTTAATGGACAGATATGGTTGGTTTCCATTTATATTTACTCAGTTTCTACCTTGATCTCCATGTGCATTAAAAAAATTGCCTTCGTATGTGCACCAGTTTGTATTTAGTAGTAAGTATAATCTACTGTATACTTGTATTTTAAGTGAGTATTGTTCACAGAGGTCTGCGCCTGCACTTAGTAAAGAGAGATATACATAAAATAAGCTGTATTGTATTATATCTAAAACAGAAGGCAGCATGGCACTAGGTAACTTTCAATTTTATTACTAAGCAGCAAAAATATGCACAATAAAATCGGCAGAAATTCATGAATTTGCATCAGCCTGGCTTGCAATGGAAAACAAGTTCTATTCTAAAATCGACCTTGTATTCCCTATTGTCAATTTACCAGCAGTCCAGTTTTTCACCAGTTACTTAAAATATGGAACCAATGCGGGATGAACTTCAAGATAGGGAAGTTCTAATCTGTTGCTCCTATACACCATAATCACCTTTTTCCATCTTCTCAAACCGATTCAGTATTTAATTTATGGAAAACCTTAGGGATTAAGATACTTAGACATCAATGGCAATGTATTTACATGTTATGACCAGTTATGCTCCAAATTTAACTTTCTAGCTACCACTGACCTTGCATTGACACACGTATTAAGACAGGAGGTCTTTCCATTCCTCCAAGGTCTCTCTTTCTCTCTCTCTCCTTCCCTTGCCTCTTTCTCCCTAGAGGTTCTGGTTTCTCCGACATCTGCTGGATTGCAGGCACCATAACATCTTGGAGGACTTGAGTCATTGTCTCTCTTCTGCTTTGACATCTGCACATGCTGCACTTCATACATATCATGCTAGATAGAGCCTCCTGCATGCCAATGTTCTCACTCTCCATCATTGTTTCTCTCTCATAGTTTCATGTAGTTCTTTTGAAGGACTTTATTTACCCTAGGCAACCTTTTTAGTCAGCTGAACTTACATTTAATCTTATCTGGATTTACTTTTACGTGCAAAATACTTTACAAAAATAATGGCTAAAGGAGTAAAAGCCCGTATTCCTTTTTTGTAGTAACTGAAAGATACAATACTAAAGACTTTTGTTTTAGTAACAATCGGTAAATTAAAAAATTGTTTTGGACACAACCCTTTATAATAAAAAGGTTGTGTAACATTGCTCCAAAGGGAATATTTTACGGTGACCTTTTCTTTCTTCTTTCAGCAGGGTACTGAGATCAAAAACATCTCCATTGCTTTTTAGGTTTATTGGCTACCTGCATTTCTTTGAACGTGCTGAATATACAGAAGAAACATTTGCTTTTTATGTAACATATCTAAAATGAATTTTGAAGTACTTTTAAAAAATCAAATCATATCTCAATTTTTTATGTTAAATTAATTTCTAAATGCATTACCTTCAGGTTCCATATCTAAGGACACACTGTTCATTTCTGGAATTGTCGTGCACACATTGTATCATTGTCATTAATCACCTGCAATTAAAATATGTTAAAATTCAGGACAGTACTGAAAAACAGTTACATTTAAAAGAACGGTCTAAACGGTTTACGAAAAATGTCAGCGCTATGAATCTGCAACCAAACAGCTTCATACTCCTAGGCTGAAGTGCCAGTCCTACTACTGGTTTGTGTGAGTTTATACTTTCTCCCCATTTTTTCTGGATGCTTTGACCTGATATTGTGTGTATAAGTGTACATTATTGTGTTCTGTGATGGCCTAGAATGTCACCTATACATTATAACCAACCCAGGGAGTAATGGAGATGGGTGGAGGGTTCTGTGCCTGCCTGGCAAATGGTTTCAAGACTTAAGGGGCATCTCTGATATGGAACAAGGCAGTTCTCAATCCCAAAGAAGACAGTCAGGAGATGTAGAGAAAGCCATACTGACAACAGAAAAGGGCTTTATGTGTGATGTGAGAGAGAGAGATAGGAGGATATAATGGGAAGGGTCAGAGTGACCCAGCAATGGGCAGAGGTGTCTGTCTCTCTAATAAAAAACACAGCAAAACCACCAGTGTAAACTTAATTTGTGTATATATAGAAAGAGTGTCTCAGATATATTTTATATGTTAATTTAAGACCTGTGACTTTGCTGTGCAGAGCAAGGCCAGAAGGGAAATGTCAGAGGTAGCAACACCTCTTTGCTGCTATAGGGCACATCCTGGAAGGAAGTTAGGAAAGTGGACAACTGTCTCGGAGGCCTTGCCCTTTAAGCATAGAGAAGGCTTAGGGGTACAGGGACAACAGGAGTTACCAGATGGAGTTCTTCCCTTAAGACCATACAAAAAATGGAAAGCTGCCCCATTCTTGTAAGTGATTCTGGGCTTTAACCAGAGCAAGATGGAGTTTAAAGCCACCTTACAGCAGAGTCAGGGTGGACAGTAGAAGTAACACACAAATGGGGGAAGAAATGAGTGGTCAGGGTGTTAAGAGAATAAGAACGAGATGAGAAGTGAGAAAAGACAGAGTACTTTGACGTTTTGTCCCTTGCTTTAGCTTATTTGTTGGCTTATCTTGTTGTTTTTGTAAATTATTTTGTATTACTAAATATGTTTTCTTGATTTCCTCCCCTTTATATTTTATGCTTTTTAGTTCTGCATTTACTTGTTTCACTTTTCATTCTCTTCTTAGTTCAGTTCAGCTCGTTATTTTTCTTGTTGTTTGCATGTTGAGCCCAAGTGTTGGGACGGGCCATGTCACAGGTTTAGTTTGTTGATGAAAACATGTAACCATTGTAAAACAAGAAGCAGATGTAGAAATAGGTTTGGGAAATGTCTGTAAACCTGTATAATGAAAATAAATCAAAAAGGAAATGATCTTTTCACATAGACAAAGTTGACATCTTTTCAGACAGGCGTCTGTATTATCATGAAGTTTGTGAGACTTATCAGGAACATTTTTTGGGTTCATCTACCCTCGTCCTTGACGATTAATACCCACACAGAGGTATACACATATAAACAAAGAGATTCTATCAAGACAAAGTCTCGATTGGTGCCATTTGCCAGTCTCTCCGCAATATTCCACATTGGGCACAGCTACATACAGATACACAGAGATCCAATCCAGAGAAAGTCTTGAGTGGTGCCAATTGCCAGTCACTCCTTAGTATGTTGCATAAGATTCTCGATATGGGAATTTACTAACACCAGCTCTAACAAACATGTGGGTGTCATTGCGACATACATAAAAGCTAAATTCTGCTACTTATTAACCAAACTATGTCCTACATTTACCACAGTTGTTCTAATTATTGAGGAGTGACATCAATAGCCTTGATAAACCCTGTGAATAAGAAAAGTAGTATCAAACTGCCACTTGGTATCTATTTATTATTTCAGTCACTCTAGATAGACAACAAAATATAGAAAATATAAAAGAATCGTGGTATTTACTGTAATAATGTATATCAATACTAAATAGAAGAAAATATAATAGAAAATAAAATAGTAAAGCCGGGATAAAAACAGTCCTAGAAAAGCTTACTGAAAATCAGAAGTGGTCAAGGGATAGATTGCTGGCTGGCTTTTGTTTAGCGATCACTGTTGTTCATAGTTAAGTTTTCTGAAGTCCAAATCAGATTATCTCATGTCTTTTAATGCGACGTCACCCTTCTGTCGTTATTTTATTTTCTCTTATTTTCTCCTCTCTTTGGTCCATCAGATGAGCCATATTTAAGTTAAAATGCACATATGGGGCTTTAAGACATGTGACATTGCACACTTTTGATCGTCCATCCTGTCCAGATGACAAATGACTCTGATCAAAGTGGTTTATTCTTATAAATAACTCCACACTCCTTCTTTCCTGAGCTGCAATCTAATTTGGATATTCCTAATCCTACGGCACCGATCTGTTCACAAGTTATAAGTTAATACAGGTTCTGTGGTATGTGCTTATTTTCCATTCCTAGGAAATAAAGTAGTAGCAATACAGATGCAGGAGGATGTGATTGGGTGAAGTGGCACTCAAAGTATGCGTGGGTTCTGAAAGGTCGACAGTGCTGCCCATACCGCTGAGCTCTAAAAGCACTGCCATTCTGGCATTAGTCCACAGCTGCGGAGAAGAAGAATCAGTTTAGTGCGGCCATTTGAGATGGTGAGGGGGCCTGTGTATAACGTATTGGAGTATTTACCAGAACAGGTTGTTGAAGCTTATCCAGCAGCAGTATGCATGCACACAAATTTGAAGTCTGTTATGTATTTAGTTCCTTTTGGAGTAATTGCATAGCATAGCCAACACTGCACATGCTTCTCAATTAGAGGGACTGGTTGAGAAAACCCCATGGCCATATAACACTGGAGGCATTTTATCAAGAAGCTTTTGTCTTTGGCATTGAGACCTTCTGAACTAGCAAAAGGAGAGAAGGAAGTGTCCACATTTCTTGTTGCAAAAGAAGATCTTAGGGAAATAGCTGGTATTTTTCATTCTGTATTTACAGTATTTTTTTTAATATCTTTTCCCTGCCTAACATTTTAGAAGGTAATAAGAAAAGGGATTTTATTATTGTTTTTGTTTTTCTATTAAGTTTTTTCTTGTGCTTGATTTGTGTGTCATTTGGATGGTGTTATAAATATATGAAGTGTGTTAATTTAATTCCCAGAATGAACAAGTACTAAAAATATGTATGTACCTGTACACTAGTGGCTACTGTCACCTACAGCTGTGCATTTTGTTAGACAACATTGCCATTGCTGGAAACACACCTGGAACTCTATTTGGGAAATACCCTTGAGAGCCTTTGTCATGTTATTCTGGATGTCAGAAATGTCTGAAAATCTTTGTCTTTTTATGGCAGTTTTTATTTTTGGGAAGAGCCATAAATCACAAGTGGCTTTTTGCAAGTCAGGTGAATAAGGTGGGTGATCCAATTTGGTAATTGATTTCTTAGCTGGGAAGTTATAAACAGTTAGCGCATCATTGCTTGTGATATTGTCACGATGGATGATTCTGGTGGCATCGTTCACATCTTCTCATCCCACCTTGAACCTCTTATTCCACCTAAAAACACTTGACTTTTTCATAGCATACTCACCATATGTCTCTTTAAACAACACCAACATTTCAGCAGCACTTTGTAGCATGGCAACACTACATGGCCATTCCGGGAATTAAATTGTCATACCTTGTGTTTAATGACATGGCACCACTTTTTGTTCTTGATTTGGGAACTTGTAAATGAAGAATTATTGTTTTTGCACCATATTTTTATCTGTGTTTCTATTCTCCAACTCACTGGTCTGGTCGGTTACAACTCCAGATACCCAGTGACTAAGAACACACAAAGCTGTGAATGTAGGTGGTCTCTTAAAGCACCTCACACCGAGACAGTAGCTCCTGCTTATGCTATCTCATTCCCTTTTTTGGATTCCTTCTTGAAATCAATCTGTAAGTTCATTGGTTTCAGTTTTTTGGTTTATGGACTCCTTGCTCTTGTTTCGTTAATGATTTCAATTTTCATTTGGTTTATTTTTTATTTATCTTTTAGAAAACAACATTTTATGTGTTGTTCAGCTTGTTTTAATAGTAAACTTTACTGTAAAGATTGTTTGTTGGGCCTTTATTGGGCCAGTCATTTACAGTTCCCATCTGTCCTTTGGGACCTGATTTTGGAGTGTACAGTCAGGTTTACTTTGAGTTTTGTTAGCAGTTTTGCAGGCCTAGTTTTGATTGTAACACTTGTTTGAGTTTTGTGGACCTAAATTCACAACAGTACTGTGGTCAGCAACCTCCTGAAACAGACTGGCACTCCAGACCTTTTTAGGCAGTCTCAGGGTTTTATTTCCTTTTCTATTTATTTTATATTTGTGTTCCACCTTTTGTGCATTGGTCCCTTTAGGATTTTTGTTTATCACTGGCACCAACATTTTGCAACTTTTTATCTATGATGTTGTGTGTTATTGTTCATATAAGGGCCCCCTCTTCTCACATCATTAATAGCAAAATTGGATGCAGCACATTGATGGATGTTTATTAAAAGTCTACAAAAAAATCTCAGACAAATAATGTTTAGATATTTATTTTCAAATTGCACTTTTCTCCTAACTTATGCAAACATAATAAAAAACTTTTGATGAGAACAAGTCTTTCAGTAAAGCTAACAGCAACTCAACCCATACTTTATCTTTTTCAAATCTGCTGTAAGAAATGTCTCCAATTATCTTGCCTGCGAGCAATACTTCAGTGATTTACTGTCATTGTGAAGCAAAACACAGTTTTCACAATCAAACAAAACATGGGTTTTATGTATACATGACATGGATCTACTTATTCTTTGCAAGGTATTGATTTTTTTTCTTTTTAAAAAGAAACTATTCTGCTTATAATGTAAGGTCTGGCTATGAGGGAGGAAAATGTTCATTTATAAAGTTTGCCTGTGTTATACAATTTTGGGCAAAAAAATACACATATACATATATATAAATATATATATAAATATAAATATATATATATATTTTTTTTTTGTGACGGATGGCGTACAAGCTTCAGCAGGGGGAGGGGCAGTGTGGCAGATGGTTGGGACTCATGCCCAGTCAGGACGCCTGGAGGATGGAAGGACCGGCAGAGGAGCAGTACCTCCACTGGAACACGAGAAGGCAGCTGTTGTCGTGTGAAATTTTGCACATAAGTTGATGAATATTTTGTGTGTCTTTATTGGTAACTTGTAACACTAATTCCTATCATTGATAAGAACAGCAATGGTTAGATGGTTAAGAACCTCTTCCCCCCTTTTAGGAATGAGTCTCTTTGAATTTTACGACAGGGTTGGGGGAACTGCCTGAAACAAGCTTGGCAAATGTTTCTCTGCAGGACTCCCAGTCAACCCCCACAGGAAAGCCAGACTACCTAGTTGGCAAACTCCAGTTCAACATATAATTTTGGGAGCAGGTGTGAAGGTGTTCTCTGCCCCATTGGTCTGAAGTGTGGCTGCTTGGAATTGGCTTGTATCAAAAGCCTTTAAGTACCATGACACCCTATTGACTCTAGGGGTTAAACAGAAAACCTATAAATTTGCTTGCTTTACTCCTCTCTCTCTCTCTCACCAAACTGAAAAGGACAATGAAGAGCATAGCTCGGCAGCCATATTAAGACAGGCATGCGGCTTGTTCTGAAGAAAGCTAACCACATGCCTTAAACAGAGACATTTTAAGTAACTAACAAGTCTGTGTGCCGCCTGAAACTACACATCAACATTTATCAGGTTGTATGGTTGCCAATATTTAAATGTACTTTGCACATTGTTAATATTTATGAATATCATCAATAATACATTATTTAAATTGTCTTTTACTATACCTAATTGCCTGAGGTTATAGATGTAGAAGGGAAGGTGGGGAGAAGTTATATGGTACAATACCTTATAAACAGTGGTAAGTCTGTGAGATTTGAGGCATTCTGATAAATGCTACATATTGATAATACAAAAGGGGAAAGTAAAGTAAAATATCACTCTACCAAGAAAAAACAGCAGCTGCCCAGGAAGTGCTGCCAGAACAGGAACCAGGTACACCCAGAGTGCTTCCGGGTGCCCATCAGGGAGCACCTGGAACACATCTGAGGGCATTATAAAAAGGGCTGTCTCACTCCATTCAGGGAGCTGGAGTTCGTAAGGCAGAGCTTGCCAGTGGAGGAGTGAGGGCAGCAAAGAAGAAGGAAAGAAAAGACTGTGAGCAATAATGCTGGTGGGTAGTGCACTGTGTGTGAGGTGCAAAGGACTGTGTAATGAAGAAACAAAATAAAAGCGTGTGTTTGGACTTCTGTTTGTTTGGTCCTGGTGTCTGTCTGTAGTCGGGATGATCTTCCAAAATATATATACATACACACGCACACATTTTTTTACAACAGCATGTAAATGTTTTCAATCCCTGTTCAATTACTAGTCTCCATGTCCCTGCCACTGAGAAGCACCCTCTTTGCATGATGCTGCCATCATAACACTTAAGTGTAGGGATGATATTAGGTAGGTGATGAGCAGTGCCAGACACAGCTTTTGGAGTTCTGCCCAAAGAGTTCAATTTATGTCTCATCAGACTAGATCTTTTCCCTCATTCTCAGAGTTCAAGCAGGCTATTATATAACTTTTACTTAAGACTGGCTTCCGTGTAGCCAGTCTACCATAAACACCTGATTGATGAGGTGCTGCTGAGTCGGTCATCTTTCCAGCAGGTTCTCCCACCTCTGCAAAGAACTTCTTACGGTCTGTTAAAGTGATGACTGGGTTCTTGGTCGCCTCCTTTGCTGGTTACTCAGTTTGGCTGGCTAACTCTTAAAAGAGATGCAGTGTTCCAGACTTCTTTTATTTAACAACAATTGAGGCAAATGGACTCCTGGGAACACTCAAAGCTTTAGAAATTGATTTATACCCTTATACAATTTGATTGAGGATGTCTACAGAGAGTTCCTTGGATTTCGTGGCTTTGTTTGAGTCCTCACATGCTCTGAGACTTTATATACAAAAGTGTGTGCCTTTCTAAACTATGGATTAGTCCATTCAGTTTGCCAGAGATGAACTCGAATTAAGTTTTAGTCACACAAATGAATGATTTGAGTTTCTGATTTTTTAATAAAACTGGAAACCTTTCTGAACACATACTTTTTGTCATTATGAGTTACTAAGTGCAGACTGAGGGTCAAAAATGGAAATTTTTTCTATGTAAAATTATATCTACAATAAAATGTGCAGAAAATACATTTTCCTGTTGGTCTTGTAAAGCTTTATTTACTTTGTAACGGTTTTATTAGAATATTAGAAAATGTTTCACTAGGACAGGCCATTCGGCCCAACAAAACTTACTAATCCTATCTAATTCCTCAAAATAATGTCAGGTCAAATTTTGAAGGTCCCTAAAGTCCTACTGTCTACCACACTACTTGGTAGTTTATTTAATGTGTCTATGGTTCTCTGTGTGCAGAAAAAAAACTTCCTAACATTTGTACAAAATTTACCCTTAAAATGTTTCCAACTGCGCCCTTTTTATTTAAAATAATAGCCTCGATCCACTGTATTAATTCCTTTCATAATTATAAACACTTCTTTATCTTCTTTTGCTTAAACTGAAAACGTTCAACTCCTTCAATCTTTTCTCATAACTCATCCCTTGCACCCCAATCTGCCTAGTCGCTCTTCCCTGGACTTTTTCCTCTGCTGCTATGTCCTTTTTGTATACAGTATAACCTAACATTCTGTTTGCCTTTCTTAATTTTTTTGAGGCCCAGGCCCCTCATGGACCCCGTGATCATCAGAGGTGATTGTGTGCAGAGGGTGCAGACCTTTAAATACCTGGGAATGCAGCTGGATGATAAATTGGACTGGACTGCCAATACTGATGCTCTGTGTAAGAAAGGACAGAGCTGACTATACTTCCTTAGAAGGCTGCCGTCCTTCAACATCTGCAATAAGATGCTGCAGATGTTCTATCAGACAATTGTGGTGAACGCCCTCTTCTACGTGGTGGTGTGCTGGGGAGGCAGCATAAAGAAGAGGGATGCCTCACACCTGGACAAACTGGTGAGAAAGGCTGGCTCTATTGTAGACACGGAGCTGGACAGTTTGACATCCATGGCAGAGTGACGGGCACTGAGCAGGCGCCTGTCAATAATGGAAAATCCATTGCATCCACTGAAGAGTATCATCTCCAGACAGAGGAGCAGCTTCAGCGACAGACTGCTGTCACTGTCATGCTCCAATGACAGACTGAGGAGATCGTTCCCCCCCCAAACTATGCGACTCTTCAATTCCACCCGTGGGGGTAAACGTTAATATTATACAAAATTATTGTCTGTCTGTTATACTTTCATTGTTATCACGCTTTAATTTAATATTGTTCTTTATCAGTATGCTGCTGCTGGAGTATGTGAATTTCCCCTTGGGATTAATAAAGTATCTATCTATCTATCCTTGTACTTTTAGTATTTTGCACGTTTTAAAATAGAAAGATGAGACTTAACAATAATGTAATTTTTCAAGCCAAATAAATGCAACATTTTTTATGTTTTTTTTTGAGAAAAAATGTAACACTAAGGAGGTTAATATCATCTAATTCTTTTTTTTTTTTAAGTTTTATTAATTTAATTGCAATCCATACAAATCAATCAATTTTTTACAAAAAGAAAAATTGAGCTAAGGACAAATCGATCCCCACCCCTGAGAGAGAGAGCAAGGCAGACGGCGTGAAATTTAAGGCTTGTAAACATACCTAAATTAACAAATTTGATAAGCCAATAGAAATGAATGCAGAAGAGAAAGAAATAAGGAAATAATTGCTTCCTCTGTGCTTTAAGAGCTTATTTTAAAATATTACTGATTAGATCCTGCCATGTTTTGAAAAAAGTCTGTACAGATCCTCTAACTGAGTATTTGATTTTTTCCAATTTTAAATAGTATAACACATCGGTTTCCCACTGACTTAAAAGAGGAGAGTTTGGGTTCTTCCAGTTTAGCAGAATAAGTCTGCGTGCCAAAAGTGTAGTGAATGAAATCACAATTTGTTTGTCTTTCTCCACGTTATACCCATCTGGAAGAACCCCAAACACAGCTGTTAATGGGTTAGGAGGGATTGTGAGACCAAGGCTGTCTGAGAGGTAATTAAACATTTTGGTCAAGAATAATGTTAATTTGGTGCAGGCCCAGAACATGTGACCCAGTGAGGCTGGGACTTGGTTGCAGCGTTCGCAGGTTGGATCATGCCCTGGAAACATTTTGGAGAGTTTTAGACAAGACAGATGTGCTCGATATATAATTTTGAGTTGTATAATTGAATGCTTTGCGCATATGGAGCTCGAATGAATTCTCTGCATTGCTACTTTCCACTACTTTTCTGATATATTAATTGTGAGATCTTTTTTTCCAGTGTCCTCTTGGATCTTTGAAAGGAAGGGACTGTAATATGATTTTATATATTGCAGAGATGGTGTCTGAGTCCTTCAGATTGAGCAATATTTTTTCCAGCATGGATGAGGGTGCAAGATGAGGAAAATCAGGAAGGTTCTGTTTAACAAAGTTCCTGATTTGAAGATAGTGAAAGAAATGTGTAGCTGGAATGTTAAATTTGGAATGTAATTGTTCATAGGATGCAAAGACGTTGTCTATATAAAGATCTCTAAGCAAGTTAATTCCAAATTTTTTCCAGATATTAAAAACTGCATATGTTCGCGAAGGTTGAAAGAGGTGGTTCTCTTGCAGAGGTGCCACAGATAGCAGCTTCTCCGTTTTGAAACGCTTTCTACATTGGTTCGATATTAGTATATTGCCGATAGCGTGTGTTTATTGGAGCACAGAGCAGGGAATACAAAGAAGTACTGCAGGATTTTGCTTCTATTGCGGACCAAGCCTGTGTATGTTCTTCTATTTGTATCCAGGTTTTTATCGCTTGTATATTTGCTGCCCAGTAATAAAACTGGAAGTTAGCTAGAGCCATGCCACCTTCTGCCTTTTGAATTTATAGGGTAGCTCTTTGGATGCGTGGATGTTTGGAGTTCCAAATAAATGAGGTTACTGTTGAATCTAATTGCTTAAAGAATGATTTATTAATGTATATTGGAATGTTTTGGAATAAAAAAGGAGCTTAGGAAGAATATTCATCTTAAGAGTGTTAATTCTTCCAGCTAGTGTGAGATGAAGGGTCGACCATCTATGCAAGTCTTGCTTAATTTTTTGATCCATGCACAAATGTTCGGGCCATACCCAAACTTCTCCAATGTAGTAAAAAGGTATTTCCATTCAATCATGTCAAATGCTTTTTCTGCATCCAATGATAATAATATTTCTGGGGTGTTTGATTTAGTTGGTGAATATATTATATTAAACAGGCATCGAAGATTTGAAGATAAGTGTCGGCCCCTGATAAATCCAGTTTGATCTTGTGATATTACCGAGGGGAGCACTTTCTCCATCCTTCTAGCTATGATTTTAGAGAGTATTTTAACGTCATTATTCAGAAGTGAAATTGGTCTGTATGATGCACATTATCTATCATCTAATTCTAATGAAGTCCTTTCACAACGTAACACAACATCTGCTACCTGTTTTTTTTTGCCAATTCTACACTCATTTATACAATACAATACAATTTATTTTTGTATAGCCCAAAATCACACAAGGAGTGCTGCAATGGGCTTTAACAGGCCCTGCCTCTTGACAGCCCCCCAGCCTTGACTCTCTAAGAAGACAAGGAAAAACTCCCAAAAAACCCCCAGTAGGGAAAAAATGGAAGAAACCATGGGAAAGGCAGTTCAAAGAGAGACCCCTTTCCAGGTAGGTTGGGCGTGCAGTGGGTGTCAAAAAGAAGGGGGTCAATACAATACAATACAAAGAACAAATCCTCAATACAGTATACAAATACAAATTTTAGTAGTACGTAGCAGAATTTAACAGTAGATGATATCAGATAATATGATTTGGATTTGTTTAGAGTCCTGGAGACCTCAGCCATCAAGCTGCCTCCCCCATTTGGCCATTCCACAGCTGAAACAGTGCTGGGCCAGCCAGTCCGATGAAAGGACTCTTTCCCATGATTCCTGCGATCCTCCATCAGGGATGACTTTATTTTAGGCAGGCAAAACAACTTGGCAGGTGGGCCATGGCAACATATGCCACATTTCAGTACCGAGAAGAGAAACAGAATAGGTGAGGGTTAGTATCCAATTACTGCGGTGGGCTGGCACCCTGCCCGGGGTTTGTTTCCTGCCTTGCGCCCTGTGTTGGCTGGGATTGGCTCCAGCAGACCCCCGTGACCCTGTAGATAGGATATAACAGGTTGGATCATGGATGGATGGATAGTATCCAATTTTAACTATCGTGTTACTTACTGTATGTTTTAGTGCTAATGACTACAAACAGAGATGCAGTATGTACAGTTAATCAGCAACTCTAGTCAGGATATGCTAAACTGAAGTAGTGAGTCTTCAGCTGGGATTTAAAAGCCGAGACCGAAGGGGCGTCTCTTATAGTAGTAGGCAGATCATTCCATATTTTAGGGGCCCTGTAACTAAAAGCTCGACCTCCCATTGTTATTTTATTAATCCTTGGAATCCTAAGCAGACCGGCATCCTGAGATCTTAATGTGCGCTCTTGTTTGTAAGTCATGATAAGTTCAGACAAGTAAGCCGGACCTTGGCCATTTAATGCTTTATATGTTAAAAGGAGGATTTTGAAATCTGCCCTAAACTTAACCGGGAGCCAGTGTAAGGATTTAAGAACTGGAGTTATGTGTTCATATTTTCTTGTTCTTGTAATACTCGTAATTCTTTCAGCAGCATTTTGGATTAACTGGAGGCTGTATAAAGAACAGCTTGAACATCCAGTGAACAATGCATTGCAGTAGTCAATCCTACTAGAAATAAATGCATGAATTAATTTCCCAGAATCCTGTTTATTTAGAAAGTGCCTTAATTTCCTAACATTTTTAAGATGGAAAAAACATGATTTGGACAACTTTGTAATATGCACTTTAAATGACATGCTCGAGTCAAAGATAACTCCGAGATTTCGGGCTGATTCAGTGAAATTAATGGGGATCCCAACTGAGTTAAATGATGACAAAATATTGTTGTGATCAACGTCATTCCCTCCAACAATTAACATCTCTGTTTTATCTGTATTTAAAGATAAGTAGTTCTCATCTATCCACTCCTTTAATTCACTAACACAACTAATTAAAGAAAACATTTGAGAAACTTAATTTGATCTAAATTAAAGGTATAACTGGGTGTTATCTGCATATGAGTGAAAATTAACATTATATTTCCTAATGATAGATCCCAGTGGAAGCATGTAAAGTGAAAACAGTAAAGGTCCCAGTACTGAGCCCTGCGGGACACTATATTGAACTTCTGTGTATAATGATGGAGTACTGTCAGCAAATTTCTGTACATATTGGAATCAATTTGATAAATAAGAACTAAACCAAACGAGCATGGTGCCTGTAAGACCAACATCATTTTCTAGCCTGTGCAGTAAAATAGAATGGTCAATGATGTCAAATGCTGCACTTAAGTCTAACAACATAATTACAGTGGACTTTCCTTCATCAGAGGATATCAGAATGTCGTTTACAACCCGCGTTAGTGCCGTTTCTGTACTATGACCAGTGCGGAAACCAGACTGGAATTTGTCAAATAAATTGTAATGTGTAAGGTGTGACTGAAACTGATTGGCGACTACTTTTTCTAGTATTTTAGAGAGAAAGGATACATTTGAAATAGGCCTTTAATTATTTAGTATGTGTGGGTCTAGGTCTGACTTTTTAAGTAATGGTTTAATGACTGACACTTTTAGTGCATCAGGTACTGTGCCATGCAGTAATTAACTATTGATAATGTTTAGAATAGGCGCTGCAAGAACATCCATGGCATTTTTTACTAGTTTTGTTGGCATTGGATCTAGGGAACAAGTACTGGGCTTCATTTTAGAAATTAAAGTTAAGACTTCCTGCTCAGTTACAGGATTATAATTACTAAAGTGCTGATTGCAATGTGAGACAGGGTCTGCTAAGCTAGTATTTTGTTTGTACTGTGATGCTGAGATCTGGGATCTTATATTTTTATTTTTCTCATTGAAGAAGTTCATAAAGTCTGTACTGCTAATATCTGTTAGTATTTTGCACTGTAGATCTGAATTCCCATTTGTTAATTTAGCCACTGTTCTAAACAGTACCCGAGGATTTTTATTATTGCTATCTATTATTGTAGAATAGTATTCTGAGCGAGCTTTAAAGAGGGCTTGTTTATATTTATAAAAAAATTCTGTGTCCATGCAATTTGAAAGACATGTAGCTTTGTTGTTCTCCATCTACGCTCCAGTTTTCGACACTCTAATTTCAGAGCTCGAGTGTTTTCATTAAACCAGGGAGAGTTTCTATGTGCTTTAATCACTTTTGTTTTAAGGGGAGCCACTGTGTCCAGAGCATCTCTCAAGGTCACATTATAATATGATGTTAGCTGATCTAAATTGTTTTCCACGCTTACATATGATGTTAACTGATCTAAATGGTTTTCCACAATTACACTCGACTTACTCAAAGTATCTACAAATTTTGAAGCAGAATTACAATCTAGATGTCACACTGTCTTTGTTTTAATCTGTGAGTGCGTTGGCATGGGCAGAACTAAATCAAATGTAATTAAGTAGTGATCGGAAATAACATCATTTAATGGAGTAATATTTAAATTTTGAATTTCAACTTTATAAGTTATAATTAAATCTAATGTGAGGTTATGATTATGAGTTGGACCTTTGACAATCTGACAAAATCCTACTGAATTTAACAAATAAGTAAAACATTTGCTAAAAGTGTCAGTTTCCACATCAATGTGTACATTAAAATCCCCCATCAGTACTACGTGATCATAATTTATAGCCAAATCAGAGAGAAGGTTGCTAAATTCAGTCATGAACAATGAATATGGCCCTGGTGGTCTGTAGAATAGCACTATAATTGTGTTGGAATCTGTTTTAATATTTAAAATGAATGCCTCAAAAGATGTAAAGTTGCCTAGATTTTTAGACGTGATTTGCATTTTGTTACAATGAATTATTCCAAGGCCTCCTCTTCGACAAGAATCTCTAGGCTCATGAAGGAACGAGTATCCATCTGGTGACACCTCAGCTAGGGGGACAGTGTCCATTTACTAAACCAGGTTTCAGTGAGAAGACACAGATCAGATTTTGTACCTAATATCATTTACCAAAACAGCTTTACTGCCAAGAGAGCGAATGTTCAATAAGCAGCATTTAAAACTGCATGGTTCTTTCTGAACTGGTGATATATTTTTTGTTTTAATTTGAAGTAAATTTCTATTACAGATGCCCCTGGTGGAGGGTCTGGTTTTATACCTTGGTCTAATTATACGCCTTATTATTTGGTTATCAATCAATTTAAGGTTTGTATCAAGATAAAATTTGCTGGATGCCCCACAGCAGAGATTTTGGGTAACAGTTTCAGGATAGTAACAGGTGGGATAAACAACAGCCTGTGATTTAAGATGACATGACTGCGGCCTGAATGGTGCTCTGATCAGTCAACCAGGCAGTTTTGCTACCCTATTTTGGGAAAATACATAAGATCCCCTCCAGTTAGGATGAAGACCATCTCTTTTTTAAAATCCAGTCCTTTCCCAAAAATCATCCCAATTGTTCACAAACGCTATGCTTTTATTTGCACACCAGGTTTCTAGCCAGCAGTGTAGGAATCTTGGTAAGGGGCCAGATACAATTAAATTCTGACATTTTCTTTTAGCTTTGGTGCATAGAGAGATGAAGTTCCTCATTAATACCTCAGATTGCTGTAAATAAATATCATTAGTGTTGACATGCAGCAATAAGGTAAATACTTCGTCGGCGACACGGTCCAATGCGGCCACTATGCCAGAAATCTTGGCCCCTGCGAGGCATTTAACATTAACTGCTGGTTTAACATAGTTTGGAATTCTAACATTCCGCACTATGGAATCGGCAATTATGAGCACTTTCTTATTATCAGTTTCCACAGGCACGCTGCAGAGTGCTGAGAATCTGTTCTACGTCCGAATTGGTGACATGGGTGCCGGGGGACTAAATTTTGGCTGAATTGGTACTGCTGACTTCAGCCACGCACTGACTACAGTGGGACCTGGAGACACTGAATCCGAATCAGAAGTAGCCGAATTGTCTAAACAAACCAAGTCGATCCAATTTTTGGTTTGCCTAATTGCTATCAGGTTCCTAACGCAGTCCTCTAATTCGTGTATATTCCCGACCAACTCTAAATTAACTAAATACTTTTGGCAGGTGAAGCTGTCTACACTGTCAGTCGGAAAACCTGAACTGTACATGCTGCAGGACACACAACATATAAACGTGCCCTCAACAGGCAGAGAGCAGATAGAACTTACATTTAGTGTTGATATCATCTTCTCCGTTTTTGTAGGTGCTTTGGCGCTTTCTACGTTCAGCTGAATCACTAAGAGACTGTCGGCTTTAAGATTCCTCCACCCGCTGAGCAATCAACTCTGATTTCTCACTGCCGGTTATTTCTCCTGGTCAGCTGCTGGCTTTACTTCAGTCAAACTTACTCAGGTGTTTGCGAAGGGCTACAGTACGTGCCTGTGGGAGACGCTGCTGCTCTGTACTTCTGCTCGCTGCTCCGCTCTGTGCTACATACTACACCCTTAACTCACACATCTTTTAGTTTGATGTCCAACATTTCATTTGGACCGTATTAAATGCTTTCTGAATATCAAGGTAATAACAATAACAATATATGAACCAATTTAATCATATCCTTTTATTGTTTCCTCAGAATTCCAGCATATTAATAAAACACAACATCCTCCATCTGAACCCATGCACTATCCAATTATTCTTTCTATACCTTCTCCTCTACCCACTAAAGAATCACAGTTACTGATCTCCAAACTGTGCTGTGCCCTGCACACATTACAGGTTATGGACACAAGAACCTTTTCCAATCACTCAGTTACCTTTGCAAAAAAGCAAAAAAAAAATCTAAATGGGAAAAAAAAATACAAAAATTCCTGGATGGCTCCTTAGAAGGAATGATTTTTGAGCAAAACTTGTATTTTGATTAACTCTCACAGAAAACACGCAATATTCAACACTTCTTCCATTCAACATACAATGATGACATCAGCACATCAGTATGTCAGGCTCAGCCTCAGGCCTCAGTCTCCTCTAAGCCTTAGCCATCCAGAAGTGCAGAACTTTTCAGCAATTTTAGCATGAAAAGGGCCTTGTGCCAAAAGAACTTGAGCCTGGGATTAAACCTTACCTCCATATGCTTTCTTTAGCTTTTAGTAAATTTCACTTACAGTTGCCTAAAGTGTGACACAAAATTTGATAAGATACCACTGCTCGAAATGCTTGTTTATTTTTTGATTTTGACAGAATAACAAACATAATGCTCTTTTCAAGATTACTAAACATGTTGCATCAGAAGACAAATTATTAAGCATGTTGCATCAGAAGAAATCAAACTTCAACTGCTAAACAGATTTAAAGGCAGTATTGTCACAACACATTTTAAAAATCATTCATATTAATTTTATGACAGACCATACATTATCAGATCTCTGCTCAACACTCATATTTTCTAGGACATACTTGACCCCATAAAAGAGTGTGTTAAAACCCCTTCTGATTACAACTGTTGAGTTTAGAATTGTGAAGAGTTTTAATAAGGGCTTGTCTGGTGAGGAAGGAGAAAAGTTTGGTTGGTAAGAATTAGTTTTAGAATTCTTGATTTAGGCAAGTGGACTAGGCAATACAAAGATTAATTACTTTTTTACTTTTTGTAAAAATTGATTGATTTGTATGGAATGATTGCAATAAAATGAATAAAACTTCAAAAAAAAAAAAGATTAATTAGGGGTACATTATTGTATAAGGAAGACTCGACTTTATTTTGGTATCGTTTGTTTGCATTGGTCTTCCTATACTGTATATTAATAAACAACCTTTTGTCCATTTTAACTGAGGTTCCTAATACTACATAATCCAAAGTGGTATCCTGCAGTTTTCATCTTGCAACCTAAAACATCCCTCTTAAAAACAAATTTTAAACATTTTCACATTCTCGTATATAGTCCTATAAGCAAGTGCTTGAATCTCTTTTATCCAATCAAAAGTCATTAACTGAAAAATCCTGTCCTCAAAGCAGCAGGCACAAAGTGGGAATCATATCAGAACAATATGAGGCATAACTATATATATAAAAAAATACAAATATCTTAAATACATATTAAAATGTTTGTGAATTCTTAGGAAATTTCTGATTGATTCCTAAAATGTGATCTGATCTTCATCTAAGTCAATAAATGATAAAGAGTATCATACTAAACAAATAACACACAGAAAACCTTACACTGTCATATCTTTATTGTCAGACGGCCAGTCATTATCCCACCTGCCATATCCTAACACAGGGTCACAGGGGTCTGCTGGAGCCAATCCCAGCCAACACAGGGCGCAAGGCAGGAACACATCCCTGGGCAGGGTGCCAGCTCACCCCAGGGCACACGCACACACACACCCACACACTAGGGACAATTTAGGATCGCCAATGCACCTAACCTGCATGTCTTTGGACTGTGGGAGCAAACCGGACCATCCGAAGGAAACCCATGCAGACATGGGGAGAACATGCAAACTCCATGTTTCGCAGGTCTCCTTACTGCAAAGCAGCAGCACTACCACTGCGCCACCGTGCTGCCTACCTTTATTGTATTGTTCTAATTCATTGTTTCTTAAACTTTGGGTCACAACCTGTGATGTCTGAACTTGGGTCCACCGAATCATGAATTAACAGTACTGAATAAGAAAGCTTTTCTGAAAACCTTGCAATGGGTTGACGCTTTCAAGGGGAAAACAATTCACCTGGACAGTGGCATCTACTATTGTCCACAGTGGACATAAAAATGGATGGTGCTTCATGACGATTGCAAGTTGTGAAGACACACAAAGTATAAAATTTTGCAAACACTATACAGTATACTTATTTCTATTTAATTGTATAAATGATATGTTATATGGATTAATTAGCATTTATTTTTAATAAATTCTAAGGTATAGGAAACACACTTGCCCCAGTTTTTCCAAATTTTATTGTATATAACTTAAAGAACATGTTAGCAAGACATATTTCATAAAAAAAAAAAAAATAAAAAAATCATAGAAACTTAGCAATCAACATTCATCTTAGTAGCAGGGGAGCTCCTTCAAAAGTGTCTCTTTATATAGAAAAAAAAGCAAATAAATAAATAATTCAGCACAAACCTATCACGCTTACTTTACAATTGCATCGATGAAATTTTCCCAAATTCTGAAACACTGCTGAAGTAAGAAGCATTTTTTTTTAAATTTGAGACTGTACAGAATATCTCTTTCCCATTTAGTAACAGAAAATGGATTATGATTCTTCAAGTGAAGCAAAATAAATATTTTTAAAAACGTTTACAATTGTGACAAAAACAGGCCATTCAGCCCAATAAGCTCAGCCATCCTAATCAGCTAGATTATTTAAAATGAGTCCAGATTTGAATGTCCCTAAAAGTCCTACTCTACTAGTTGGTCATTTAATCCATATGTCTATGGTTATTTGTGTGAAGAAAAACTTGAAATTTTCCCTTAACCAGTTTCTATATACAAAACATTTTGCCCACATTTTTTTAAGTGAAGAACATTTGCAAAAAATTATACCTAGTGATACTTTCACTTGCAGTCTTTCTGAAATGTCATCATCTTGCTCTGGGTACATTTTACACAACTTTAGATGAAAAGCATGGGAGGAATTTTTAGTTGGATTATGAAATGTTTGGTACATATTAAACTAGAGCGTATTTTATGAATGACTAAATTCAATTCCCTTCCTGACATTTCACTTGGAAGATTCATTTTTCCTATTTTAACCTAAGATCATCAAAGAGTAAATTACTTGAAATACTGTATGTTGATGGAATGTGGAGGTGCTACCTGCACCTTCATTCAGATTGGCCAGTATTGGTGCCTCAGCAGTAGTGGGATAGGTTGCATTCAACATACTTTTTAATTTGTAAACAGAAAATTAAAGTGTGTTGCTGGAAGAATAAACCTGGAGCATAACACTTCAGAGGCTACAAATGATATATTAACAATATATACATCTGTGAATGTCATGATAGCTAGTGACTTCTATAGACTGAATATTGCATATATTAAAGAAAGCTAAAATAAGTGATTATCTTAAACTGTAATAGAATTAGCAAATAAGAGCTTCTCTACCTCAAATTGTGCCTTTTATTAAATGAATTGTGTTACAGTATGGTGAGCTACTGGATTGCAGATGAATTGACAGTAATTAGTGTTTACTGCAGCACAGACCAAAGCACACAGAGGAGATTTTGAATAGGGTTTCATTTTCATGACTAACCAAGCAGATGCACTTTTGTGGACTTCTGACACTTTCCAATGTTTTATGAATATTTACAGCACAGTAATAGATCTGAAAGGTAGAGAGTGCCAGGTCAGATTTAGATCTCTGTAGAGTGACATTTGTGATGTGTGACTGCATTGACTTGCACATAAATGTGGACACACACAGACACACACACACACACTGTATTACAGAGATCTGAAATTTACTAAAAATGTTGTAATAATATGCAGCATTATTATCAGTGTCACAATCAAAATACACATTGACACTACACCAGTGTTTTTTTTTATTTGATTATATTTGGTATCAGATGATCTAAAATCTGAAAAAGAGTAGGTACCCAGCACCTGGTGATGTCTATGAATCGCAGACTTCAAGCACACATTGCATGTAAGGGATATGCGATAAAGTACTAAATATGACTGCTTTAATATACTGACCGTTACTATGTTCCAAATATTATGGTGCCCTGAATGTAGATAAAGTGTTGTCATTTCTATAAAGTGACCGAAATATATACAAACACCATTAAATGAAAGTCTACAATGTGCACTTTAATCTTGTCTGAATTGTTTGATTTGCAATTTTAAACTGTCGAGCAGAGGGGTAAATCAAGGAAAAATTTGTCTTTGCCCCAAACATTATGGAGGACACTGTATATTGTTGAGATGCTGTCTGAGTCTTCAAGACAGATCAATATTTCTTCTGGAACAGAAATGGGTGGGAAGTCTGGAAATTGTGTACGTTTCTTTTAGTAAAATTTGTGTATCATTTGAAGCATAATCTATGCGTGGAAGTGTGTGTGTCTGTCTCTTCGGCCTGGAAGTGAGAGGTGGAGTAGGGGTAAGGGCTCTGCCTCCAAGGAAACAGAAAACTTTCTTAACTGCTAATAACACAAGCGAGGCCAGTATGTCAGCAAAATGAAACTTCAGAAAAGAAGTCAAATCGGCAAAGCAGTATCCCTTTTACTTTTCCTCCCACCACTAATGCACAAGCAATGCAAGCACATCGACAAAACGAATCCTCCTAGGAGAGAGATGCTCACAGTAGTTCCTTTCAATTACCTGACATCTCTACATTTCTGACAATCTCAATAGTTTCTGGGACCCCGGGCTTTTTACACCACGGGCTTACACAGCTAGTTGTTAATAATATGCTAAAACATTATCTATATACTGTTCTCTATGTGTTTAATCCTAAATGTTTTCCAAACATTAAATTCTGTGTAAGTCTGAAAGAAGTGAAAAAGGTGATTATCATGTAAAGGAGCAACAGATAAAAGCTTCTCTGTCTTGAAGTGCATCCTGCATTGGTTCCATATTCTGAGTCATTGGATTGGACTATTAGTATATTGACGAAAGTAAGTATTTAGCAGAGCATATAAAAAAGTACTGAAAGATTTTATTTTCATTTTTGTTGTTACCTTCTGATGTTCAAGACCTCATTGTCAGAATACATGATATACAGTACGTAATTATTCAAACAGATGTCACATCACAATGTCTAAAAGTTGTGCTTCATTAACATTTTTATTATCCACTATTACATTTTTATATACTCTTTGAGCAACTTTTTCAATGACTCTTGAGTGTCTTAAATAACAAAAGCCCAGAATGCAGAGGATACTTACAGTTTTGATAACTAGCTTTGAAATGTCTCCTTTATATTGATACTCTTAATAAAACTCTAGACACATGATGCACACCAACCAGGCTTTGTTTTTGGCTAGTAAAATCAACAAATAGTTTTTTGATCAAGGCTTGAGGAAAAGAAAATGTTCATAATTTTATTTGAGGAATCTGCATTTTAAAGTAATAGCAAATAATTACACAGTACTTAAAATATTAATGAGCTTATAGTCATTTTAGGTGAAAGTGGCTTGTATTATTGTTATGTAAAATAAAGTGATTCAGTAAGCAGTTATAAAAGGTTACCACTTCTCATATTCACATTTATATTTACATGTATTCCCTTTACAGATACTTTATCTAAGCAAATTAAAAAAGAGGTCAAAAATAAACAAGCAACATCAGCTTGAGTACTGTTTTAAAAACAAATGTTATCGAAGTAACTTACAAAACTGATCACCACAAGTGAAATGTCCTAAACCAAACACAACAACACGACTTATTACTCTTATCTTAGTTACTAAGAATCTAGCATTGAAACTATTAAAAATTATAATGACATGCTGTAAAAGCTGAGCAGAACTTGTATGCGTGACAATGTACGCATGGCGTAACATTCAGGTGTGTTCGCCAACTAAGTTAACTGATATGAAAGTTGGAGCATCTTCTTGTCTGAAAAGGGGCCTGAGTTGCCTCGAAAGCTTGCATATTGTAATCTTTTTAGTTAGTCAATAAAAGGTGTCATTTTGCTCAACTTCTCATTAGACCAATAACTGAAACTTTTTTTTCGAATTCTTAAATAAGTTAGCACAATCAAGAAATGTAATAACACAACATTCTCACAGTTTAGGATCCTGAGGAGCCAGAATTCATCCAAGCAGTACTTGATGCAAGCAGAAAACAGCCCTGGCATGGGTATTGGTCCATCACAAAGCTCAATCCGGAATCGACAGTCAACCAAACCCACATATCTCTGAGGGTGTGGAATAAAAACATACCCAGACACAAGCAGATTGTGCAAACTCCACTCAACAACAACACAACTGGGTGTAACGTTCAAACCCAGGAGGCTGGATTTCTGATGAAATAGTGCATATGACTGCACCGAAGTGGCACAAACAAGAAATGTAATGCCTGTGGAAAATGTCTGCTATTTTGGAACCATAATGTCTCTAACAAAAATGATGAAAATAACATTAGCATTGTAGTTTTAAAAAAAAAAAGCCACTTGTGGTACAAATAAAACATGTTAATTAAAGACAGAAACGTATCCTCTAACAGGACAAGTCTGATAAAACCTTTTTGAGTCAGTAACCAGTCAGGAGAAAGCTTTCTATCTGTGTCATTTACCTACTCTTTCAGCACCATGCTGAAGAGAAAGCATCCATCATAGCTGTCTTTTATAGAATGATCAGAGTGGTCCAAAAATACTTGTAGAGGGTTATATTGATAGACAACTGAATTTGCATAACAGTGCTGAATTAATGCTTAAATATTATACTGTATTGGTTAAAATTTATAAGGTGTTTTAGCATAGAGCACAAAATAAAGGTCTTTCTCCATTATATCTTTGTTCTTAAATATCACTTGAATTCAGCTCTTATTCTGTTATGAAAACTGTATACATGTCAACTAGCACTTCTTACTATGTGCATGAAAGAACATTATATCAACCATTTTCTTGAACTATCCACTTGGTACATCGTACTTGTTTACTTGACCATTTTAGCAGTCTCTTATGACATTTCTAAAACAAATGTTTATATATTTCAATGAGCACTGCACACTAAAATATGTAACTATTATTACCTGTAAATTACTCTCTCACAGAGTCAAATTAGGAAATGTTTTGGACAACAAAACAAATCTTTTTACCTGCCTAGTCCCAAAAAATCATGAAGAAGAATCAAGTGAAAGTTTTTCTGGGAAACAAAATATATGACGGACCCTAATCACCCCAGTACTGTAAAATTTAAAGTTAAGAAGAGTTGTTGGATCTTGGGAATGTAACAAAAATAATCAGACCCTGCAGAGGCAATGTGGCTCAGTCAGAGTGTGTATTCCCTAGTCTTGAGCAAATAAAATGTCTTAATTTAACAGACTTTGAATTTAAAACTCTATATATTCAGGTCTTTTTAATGTTATGAAATGCATACTTTGTTCTTTGTGGCTACAATTCTTTTATAGTATTTAATATGAGCCGTAAAACAAATAAGATACTCAATACTCAGCTGTAATGTCATCTTAAAGATGTATCTCACTTCTTCACTGAGCTGTTCGTTTTAATTAACAAAAAATTAACTAATACCTGAAATGAAAGTTTTTCAACTAGTCTTCTATTATTGCAGTTCTTACAATTTAAAAATTACACTAGTAACATCTAAATAGGACAATACTATATCTTATATTTACTGGCTTTCGAAGATACTGGGGTAGTTTATTTTAGTAGAATACTTCTGCTCAAATGAATCACCTTGAAATACGTTTCACCAAATGTTCATCGCATTAATTAACAAAGAGAAGCCAGATGTATTTTGACAACCTTTCTAAATAAAGAAGAACTGCTTCCTCTTATGTCAGGGGTGGCATATGTTTTGGTACTATTTATCACTTACATAGTAATTATTATTATTATTATTATTCAGTGTTGGTTTTAGAACTTCTTTATTTTCTTTAAGGCTGTAAAATCTGATTTTTGATTTAAAATTTTAAGTGGATATTTACACAGAAAACATCTTTAAAAAAATTGCATAACCTGCAGTGTTTCTCCTATGGGGATAAACATACAAAATTCTGTGTAACATCCTGTAAAGACAAGCATCAAGGTTTCTGACATGGAGTGTATATTCTGCATTCTAATTAAAATTCTAATTAAAAAGTGGCTCCTGTAGGCAAACCATTCAATATGATCCTTCAAAGTTATGGGTAGAGATAAAAGTATTTAAGTCACTTAATGCGAAAAGTATCCTATAAACAACTGAAGTAATTTAAAAATTCATCAGTTGTAGTCAAATATTTATTTTTGTACAGCTCAATTCACTGAGTGCAGGCTTAGAGTGCAGTTAGATTCTAATAGGTAAAAAATCTGGGTTGCTCTCATTATGATCCTAAGTCTTCATTTAGTGTGTAACAATCTCAACAAGTAATTTTAGCAATTAATTTTATATTGTTACGCATGTGTGTTGAAGGGTCATCTTCTGGGCTCCTCAGAGGTAAGCTCTAACGCTCTGGGACGCAATGGCTGACTCTCATCTATTTTTCCACCCACAACTCAAAGAAGATGCCCATTGAGGGCAACTGACCCCGCCCCTTCCAGTCCACAAGCTATAAGAGCAGGGTCATCTCATTTAGGAGATGAGCAACCTGCCAGATGGAGCTCTGACCAAGAAGCCTAACCATTCCAGCCTGTTTACTCCAGCTAATGGCAAATTCTACCTTATTTGTTCCTTATAGAACCATTATTATTTTGTTCAACTTTATTATTTCAGTAAATGGGGCAGTCGGGTTGGAACCTTAACATTTTATTTTGACTTGTGCATTCCATATAAATATACAATAACCTATAGGGGTTGTCCCAGAGACCTAAACCTTAGGAACAACCACACAAGCACAAGTACCTTCACCAAAGCTTCTTCTTCAACAATATATATCCCAGTTAGTTCTTTTTATCTTTTCTCCATGTCCAAACTTTACAGGCAAGTTTTGTTCTTCTCCACTCCTAACTCTAAGTCACCAATGTGAGGCAGATTAGCTTCCTTTGTGCCAAACCCATATGTCTGCTTCCAGAAAGTACTTTTTGGTCAGGTAAAACCATCCTAAAACATGGAATCCTCTTCCCTGCAGCTCACTGTGGTGGCTGCTAATCAGTTATAGTTAAGTCAGTGTCATTGAAGGTGATATGCATTGATGTACTGATCAGTTCAGATTGTTGTGTTGCATAGTAAAAAAATAAGGATCAACATATAAATAAATTATTATTTATTCTTCAAAATCAGGAATGCTTGTAATTAAAAGTTTCCACCATTCTGCATTCCCTCTAATTACTGTGGGAGTATCTTTGCAGGTGTCCTCCAGTCTGTTGTTATTTTTGCACAATTTGGATTGCACAGAGCATGTGCTCTATTGTGTAGTTGGAGCTGCAATTAGGAATTCTTTACAAATACTGTTCATCATCTGATAAGGCATTAAAAATTGTTTGCTCATATTTAGATTATTGACATTATTAGAATATACTGTGATTATAATACCTGACTAATCTATACTAATAAAAGGCAAAGCCCTCACTGACTGACTCACTCACTCATCACTAATTCTCCAACTTACCGTGTAGGTAAAAGGCTGAAATTTGGCAGGCTCATTCCTTACAGCTTACTTACAAAAGTTGGGCAGGTTTCATTTCGAAATTCTACGCATAATGGTCATAACTGGAACGTATTTTAGTCCATATACTGTACTGTAATAGACTGCAGCTCGATAGCCGTGGGAGGCGGAGTTTCGTATTAAAGAATTTAACCAATCACATTTCAGCCATCATTTGTTGCCAGGCAGAGAGGCTTTCACAATCCGTTGTGTAGGCGCTCTAACACAGAATAAATGTCGATTAACCTGTTTCTTCAACCAATCAGATTTTGAGTTGGTGTCAGTAGGGCCCTCTAGCAGGCGTGTGGCAACGTCACCATATTCAGACCCATTGATTGGATAGAAGCCGATATGAGGAACTCTACAAGGCCACTGAACGCACCGCAAGCGCTCCGAGCGAAAGATCGTCGCGCACTCTACGGCCAACTCCATGGCAGGATTCTGGACAATATTATTTGCCAGACACAGACCAGATTTGAAGACCACGAAAACCTGATGTTTGTCACGCTCCTCGAGCCCCAGAAGTTTCGGGAATACAAGAAAAATTTCACGCATGCAGCCTTCTCCAGTTTAACAGAAGAGCCACGAAGAGCTTTTTGATCTGTCTCGGCTAAAAACAGAACTGACTGTAATGTATGCCATGGATGATTTTTTAGGAAATTCTCCCACTGATTTCCTTGACTTCCTTCATCAGAAAAATCTGAATGAGAGCACGGGGCAGCTGTTCACATTGGTATATTTGGCAGTGAGCATTCCCGTGTACACTGCTTCTGTCGAGCGGACATTTTCAGCCCTAAAGCGAATTCAAACTTATGCCAGAAATACCATAGGGCGGGTTCGCCTTTCAGCATTAGCTTCGAATGCGATAGAAAGGGACGTTTTGATGGAACTGAAGCGCACGGATAATCCGTACGACAGAGTAATTGAACTGTTTCTGAGGAAAGAGAGGAGGATGGATTTTGTTTACAAATAATTCGAATTTTTGGTGAGTAAAATGTTGCGATTTTCCTAAATAATATTGCAAGTGCATGAGATATTATTGATGTTTTTTATGTGATGTCACGGCTATGGCTGCAGTAGAAAGAAGAAACTTTTCCACCCTGGTTCGTCTATTCAATAAAGGCATTTATTGTGGCTACAGGA
>JANRMT010062822.1:27601469-27646682 GCA_026402145.1 Polypterus bichir lapradei | reverse complement strand
TATATATATATATATATATATATATATATATACCCGCGTTTCGCAGCAGAGAAGTAGTGTGTTAAAGAAGTTATGAAATAGAAAAGGGAACATTTTAAAAATAACGTAACATGATTGTCAATATACAGTCTTCCTCTGCATAAGCACAGTCCTTCACCCGTGAATATTTAGCGGCAGTGTTTCTATTGGATTGCCGCTGACGGACGGCCTTATATGGGCAGGCACTAAATTACGTGGGAGGCGTAACTCCGCCTCCCACGGGCATCGAGCAGAAGTCTATTATAGTCTATGGATGAAAAAATAGGTTCCAGTTATGACCATTACGCCTAGAATTTCGAAGTGAAACCTGCCCAACTTTTGTAAGTAAGCTGTAAGGAATGAGCCTGCCAAATTTCAGCCTTCTACCTACACGGGAAGTTGGAGAATTAGTGATGAGTCAGTGAGTCAGTCAGTGAGTGAGTGAGGGCTTTGCCTTTTATTAGTATTATATATATGTGACAGGTGTCAGGTCATACTTACAGGTAATCTAACTTAGACACCATTTAAATATCCGACTACGCCACCCAGTTTTATCAAGAGACTGGGAACTCCTGAAATTTACCAATAATAGCACACAGGTTCTTTAAATTGGGCAGTGAGTAAACACACAATGAAAAACAATGGTACATCCTCCAAGGCCAGACTTCAAAGCGGCAACTCCTTTGCAAGACAGCAAATACTTACACAAACAATCCTGACACAATCAGTAACTGGATTATCCAGGATCCTGCAAGGAAGCAGCAGTTCTGTTACCACACGTGGTATTGTTTGTAAATCTCAACCAGCCATAAACTTCAAAATGGGGACACCTTTGCAATACAGCCAATACCTACAATCTGCAGACAGCCTTTTAACTTCTTGCCCCCACTGCCAACAATGGGTGCCTATTGCCTGTTCATCTGCCAGGCTTTAAATGTAATATTTGCATGTTTCTTTTCCTAAGAGAGAAATGGAATGACCCAGTGTACAAAAATGTCCCCCCTCTGACATATATATATATAATCTCCCAATCTACATACTGTCAAATAAACAAACCACAGGACGTGGCGCAACAGGAGGGGCTTCGCCTCGCGCTGACATCAGAGGTTCGATTCCCGACAGGGGATGCAGTGAGTGTGTACGCCTGATGTGCCGCGTATTGTTTGCATTATTTGACAGTAAAACTATTTCAATATATTCAATATATATAAATCAGCGCTTCCCGATTCATTTTACCCTCGCACCCCCTTGGTTTGAGAAGAAGTATGAAAAAATATGAGGTTAACGCAGAAAACCTGTTACTTATGTTGTTACTTATGGGCCCATCTTCAAGAAATTTGGTATGCAGGTTCCCAACGCTAACTGAATCCTACTTACGTACATATATACGTCCATAACCTGCAGCTCGATCACCGTGTGAGGTGGCGTTGGGTCCCCCATCCCAACACCTCACACGCTGTTGGCTGTCTGCCTATATAAGGCCGTCCGTCGCTCCGGTCTCTACATTCCCTTCCTTGCTTCGCTACGGGATTCACGCCTCCCTGCTGATAACTACAGCCTTTTTATTTAATCCACGGCTTCTCTGCTGTTTTATTGTTCGTTTATTACGATTATAGTTATTGTGTAGGTATTTTAGACTTACTTTACATTGTTCAGGTACCCATTTCCTTTATAATTCCAACCGTACCCCCATTAACATGTCTATCGAGGTGATCACCATCGATCAACGAACTGTCACTTACCGAGTGGTTTCCATGCCTGGAGATGGCACCTGCCTTTTCCATTCTTTTTGTTACATATTGTACGGCCATATCATGCTCACTCTTGATATCCGGAGGAACATTGTGTCTTATGTATTGAATGACTGGGACAGGTTCAAGGTGTGGACTGATGACGGCACAGGAGATAATTATACTACACAGGAGCACTATAAGAGTGAAATGCTTAAGCCCTTCACCTATGGTTCTGCATGTGAGTTGATGGCTGCCGCTGAATTGTTCGGTTGTCGCTTTCAAGTGTACCGAAATGGCCAAATATTTTGCACCTTTCGACAACCGCCAATGCCTCTTAAACATCTTAGACTCACAGGTGACAATTTCAGTAGTGGACACTTTGATGTTTATGAATGTGTAAACTCTCAAAAGCTGGATGTGAAGTTATCGATGTAACCGGTTGTATGCTTACAACGCTTGACAGATGCCGAATGTCACCTCAACACAAGTCCTGCAAATACTGTTGTAATTGAAACAAACTATGAAACTCAAACCGATTAATGACAGCAGCAATCCAAGCTGTGAGATTTGAGACAAGATTACTGTTCACATGGCCAACTGTACGTTGCATGCTCAAGAGTAAGCTCAGCGCACAGCTTGGTCATATTACAACTGGAGGGCCGAACTGACAATGTGGTATACAAAGAGATCCTTAACAAATAATTCTTGGTATATTTTCTCTCAGTTTAAAAAGGTTTAATTTTCTTCTTAATAAAATTTTAAGGCAGTACTTTGCTGCTGCGAAGCGCGGGTATTTTGCTAGTGTGTATATATATATATATATATGTATATATATATGTGACAGCAACACTCATAACAGTGACAAAACAATTACATTGACAATCATGTTACGTTATTTTCAAAATGTTTCCTTTTCTTTTTCATTACTTCTTTAACACACTACTTCTCCGCTGCAAAGTGCGAGTATTTTTCTAGTTTCAAAATAATTAGGGACTTGGCAACTGGTTATTTCACCACCTTTTTTGTATTATCTACAAATTTGCAAAAACAGCCAATAAAAGGGGCAGTGTTACCCAAGATCCAACTCCAGCATCATGTATCTATCTAAATTCTCATCACATTATTACTTTCCACTTCTTTTTTGTTTAATTCTGTACTTAATGTAGACACGCTTTTCCAATAATGGGATTATTAACTTTCTTAGATAATATACTGTAGCTTTTTTACCATTTATTAACATCATGCCTACTGTAATGTAGAAAGCTTCTTTGAATAGATTTTACACTTTCTTGTGACTAATTTCCTTGATTATATTTTAAGTGTTCTAAGACACTCAATAGAAAGTCTGACATGTAAGACATATCACAGGGAAAAGTGTGTTCTTATTTATATCAATCATGATCCCAGAGATTTTGTAAAACAAATCTAAAGTACTGTACTGTACACTCTTATTTAATAAGAGTGGCACTTAAGAGTTAAGATCTGTGTGAAGAATACCAGGTTATCAGCATACAGACATGGTTTTTGTTTGAGTTTTCATCTTATGATTTTCTTTATCTCTGGCTCTCAAGATTAGGATAGCCAGGGGCTCAACTACAATTGCAATGAACATGGGTGATAATGGATAACATTCTCTAGTTCCAAGTTCTATTGGGAAATAGTCAGAATATGTATTCTGTATTAAAACATGGTGCCTCTGGGTTAGAATATAGTAATTCGGTTCAAGTACACAAGCACAGGATTCTAATCAAAATTTATACTGCATCATAACATGATATTTCAACTCAAGCCTGTAAAAAGCTTTTTCTATATTTAGGGATAGCAGGACCTTAGGCAGCTTAGATAGCACAGGGTATGTATTACATTAAATGATTGATGCAGATTTGACAGTAGATGTCTGCTTTTAATAAATTCAAATTGATCTTATGATAATATGGAAAGGATCTTAATGCTATTATTCAGTAGTAAGAATGGTCTGTAAACAGCCCACACAAAAAGTTATTTTTTCTTCTTTGGAAAGATAATAAATGATACTTGAAGAAGTGTTTTTAATATATTATATTTTCTAACTTCCTTAAATATACCAAGCATCAGAAGAACTAATGTAACATGTTTAGAATAGCCATCTGGACCTCCATATTTTTGTAAAAAATTTATAGTATCTTCAAATTTAAAGAGCCAACAGAATTGTCCAGCCACTGTACAAGCAGTATATTAACCTGTGGCAATTCTGTTTCATCTGTGAATTTGTGGACACGAGTCTCATTTTCTTTACTCACTGTTGTGTAAAAAGCCTTACTGTGTTTATAAAATATGTGAATTTTTGCTTTATGCTAAAGAACTTTTAGTTCCAACTGCACTGATAATTTCTGCAATTACATTTTCCGTTTGCTTTTATGTACTTGTTGAGCTAAAGCCTTTCTAGTATTTCTAGTATTTTTACGCTAAGAACAGCGTGTCATAAAAATTAGTTGCCCTATTTTGCTTGTGGCCAAAAGATTGTGCTGATAATGACAACTACTGTATATACATACTCGCATATAAGTCGGGTCTTGAAACCTGAAAAATGGATCATAGAATCAGACTCCGACTTACACGCTTTATCTATATCTTCTTGCTTCCTCGAGTCTTGCATCAGTTTCTCAGACACATCGAATTTTGTTGCAGCAGTGCAGTTACCATTTTCTTTCGCCACTTCAATAACTATAATAATTATTTTATTTAAAACCATCTTCATATTTTTTCTGAATGCTCCATTATAGATAAGGGATGCTCTTACAATAAAGGTGTACGAGGTTGTGAGATACAAAAAAAAAACACAAAACAGTGCAAACTTCACTCCGGAATAGTTTGGGTATCACTGTGTGATCACGTAGGCACAATGTATAGAAAAAAAAGGCAGTGTGCTCCATGGTTACTCTCTCAGGTGGGCGTTAGTATATCATAATCTCTTGGACCAATAGCGTGAGTTTTCTGCATTCGACTTATACAACCGACATGATAAAATATTATACAGTAACATTAAGCCCCAACTTATCCACGGGAGAATTTAAACGCGATTTTATACGGTACTTTTTTGTAAAAAATCTCATTGTCAGTCATTCATAGAAATCTCAATAATTAGGTCTGATTTCATTCTGGTTTAGAAATTATTTTATGCAGTATTAAAGGTTTTAGTGACCAGTAGTAAGTTGTATCAGCGAAGCATAACGATTTAAGTTCCAGAATAAGGGAAGCATTGTCAGAAATTATAATAACATTATATCTGCAAGATTTGAGAAAGGTAAAAAAAATATTTTCCGTAAAAACTAGTTAGATTATTGATAACTGTGACTTACTGGAGAATTAAAGGAATATTGTGGCAAATAGGTAAAGAAAATGCTGTTGTTCAAAGGGTATGATCCTTGATATATTGAATTAGTGTGCCAAATTGACCTGGGTTTGCTTCCTGGGTCCTCCCTACGTGGAGTTTGCATGTCCTCCCCGTGTCTGAGTGGGTTTCAGGTATTAAACCTGGGTTTTGAATTTCATTGTTTTCCAACCATTATAATTTGGGACCTGATCCATTATAATATACTTTTGAAATTAGTAGCCATGAAGGGGATTGCTTTACAAATTTAAATCCTAACTCCTCTGAACTACTTAATAATGTAATAATGAAAAATTTCACCGGCCCAATATTTTTCCCACCAAGTTTGATTGCTACTATTAAAGTGGATATCCTCATCTAGGTTCTTGACAAGAAAGCTACAAAGTTCACTGACGCACTATGTCACATGATATCTGACTAGGTTAGATGGAGCCATATTGCCTTTTAAAACAAGTACTCCAATCTAGAAGTGAGTAAAGAAAGAAAGGTCAGGGTCAGTATGTAAATTTATACTTAGCCTTTCTGTCCTGCCTGTGGGACTGAGACAAGTGAACAGAGCTCAAAGAGTTTTTAATTATAAAGAACTAATAGATGAAGCATAGTCTTAAGCCTTGGAAAATTTGAAATCAGTAACTCTAAACTGATCTATTGCCCAGACAAATTAAAAACCAAAGTCAAAAGATAACAAGTCCTAAGTCTTAAACTAGAGAATTAAAATATACGCACTCGCCACTAAAGATTTTTGTCCAGCACTGGGGTAGCCTGGAAGTCTTTGAGCTGACCTTTATGCCCTCTAACCTGTGACACCACAGGTCATGACCCCCAGTTGTCCTGCATAACAATGTGTCTAGCAACATTACACAAACTAAGCCCAAAATGGCAGCACCCACAAAAAACAAAATTGCATTGTGGGAAACCACTGAAATACTTGAACGTCTATAAAAAAAAGTCTTTAGAAAAAATGTAACCAAAGTAAGATTCAGCAACCTTCAAAACCTTTAAATATGCCAAAATGAAAAATAAAGCTGTAAAAAGTTTATAATGAAAACAAATTATAAGAACAAATAGATTAGCTGGGACAATGATTTGTATTAGAAGGCTCAGTGGAGAAGTACACTTCCTTGTTTGGTCATTTCATTTATTTCCAGTTCTTTAATGTGGGTTTTCCCCAAATAAAAAAATAAAATAGTTGAAATTTGAGACTATTTTTGAAATTATTCTCTTTACGAAGAAACACCAAGAGACAAACTTCAGTTATATTTACAAGATAAATGTTGCTCTTTTAGGCTCTGCCAGTTTATGCAAACATGTCATATAATTTTGATTAATTCTGAGAAAAGCAACCTACCAGGAAAAATAGACCTTGTCATGTTAGCGTAGACGGAGGCAGAATGCTAACCTCTTACAAAGAGCCCATATGACAAAAAAATAATACAGCTACTTAGTTTTACCATTTTTATTAAGTAGATATTGCAGTCTATAATGTAACTTCCATTTTTTTCCAAATTCAGATATCCATACTAATTTTAAAGGAAATATTACAAATAAAAAGCATTTCAGGCTAAGAGTGAGAAGCTTTGCCTATAGGCTTCTGTAGAGTGCCTGTCCTTCCAGCTGCTTCCTAATTATATACATTTTTCATGCACTCATCTGACACCACAGTGATTAAATTCCTGTTTGGTTTTTGCTTAGATTGCACACTGTATTATACTCAGTAGATAAAAGCCCTTTGCAATTTCTATATTATGTAGTTTTCAGTGACATGTTACTGACAAAAATGTTTTCATTGCAGCTTATGAAATGTGAAATAAAGCTGCCAAAACATGTCTAACTGCCTAGAAAAGTGGCAGAAATGAAAAAATGCCCTTGAATATATACAGTGTATAAGCTCCATAAGTGTCAAAAACTAAGAATTGTAAATAATAGAATGTTTAATTAAAAGGTAGTTCACTTCATAGTCTCAATGTGAATAGCAGATAAATGCTAATTGTAATCCTACTTAATGAAATCTTCAAAATTATTAGTAGTGATTGTAAGAGCTATTTGCTAGTTATTTAAGTTATATTAAATGTTTTCCTATATATTAGTGCATAGTCTATGGGAGGTTCTTATAACCCCTATAAGCCAAATTGATTTGGTATATTCTAACTATTTTTTGTCCTTCTGACCATAGATTAGTCTCAGTTAGTGACCTGCCTTGCCGTCTGTAAGGCATGGAGGTCATACAGTTTCACACTGTGCCTTAACGTGCTCAGTTGTATTTCCAGAGCCGTACATTTAGAACGTACTGAATGTGAAGTAAAGCATAGTGAAATAATTCATCCTTAAGTATAGAAGCAACTGAAGTTTAAATAGAAGAAACATTTTCCCCTTTTTTACCTTTTATTCTACGGGTGTAACAACTTCTCTATTCTTGTGTGGATCATTTGCTTGAATTTTCACTAAATCTTTTTAAAACAAGCCCTTTTGGACTGAAAGATTTCTTATGGTACGCGTCTGACCCATTATTGATCCTGCCTTACTTACTAGCAGCTACAGTGATTTTAGGGGCAATGTGGCAATATCACTGCCAATTCTAGATCATCTTTATGAAGAGCCAACTGACAATAAGAGTACATTTTGCACACTTTAAGCCTTCAAGTCATTAAGCCCTAATCACAAGATATCTCTGTAAATTCTGTCTTTGTGACAGGCAGTCTAGCACTGATGTTCTGATTAAGCTAGAATCACTGGGTAGATACAGGCACAGAAAGGTGACTCAGATTATTCTCAGTTGAAGACTGAGTCAAGAAAGATGGCATAAAAGTGTAAGGAAAGGTCATTGAGGATAGGCAGAATTCAAAATGGGCTTCTCCTATTCATAGGTGGCAGCAAAGAATTTTACCAAAAGAACCTGAAGTTTAAATTACAATTGGTGGCTCAGGGATGCAGGAGTGTCTAGGGCCACTAAAAGGAGTTCTGGTGATTTAAGTGTTTGTAACAGAATTAATACTAGGTGAGGTTTAAAACTTAAAAAATTAGGATAAGTTCAGTTTGGGTTGGAAGGTTGTTTGGAACAAATTAGGAGTTGTTTTGTCATGGACTGATTTTGAGGAGACCCTGTCCTAAAACATAAAAAACTTTTATTTCCTTGCCCACATCCTTAGTTACATAATCACAATCATTATTCATCCAGCCTATCTCTTGCTCACTTATCTTTGAACTCACCTGGCCTGGAAGGAAACACAGTCTGCAGTCGCACCTGGGTCGAATCTGATTTCACCTACAATTGACTGCTACTGTGCTTCACTTCTCCAATTAGAGGACATCTCCTCTTTATTCATTTATACCCCATGTAGCAAGAGAGACAAACACTAAATGCAAGCAAGAGGATCAGGCAATAAACTTATACCGTATATACTCGCATTTAAGTTCTCCCACTTATAAGTCGGGGCTTGATTTTACTGTATAATTTGTGGTATTTTATAATGTTGGTTGTATAAGTCGAATGCGGAAAACTTACGCTATTGGTCAAAGAGATGATATACTAACGGCCACCTGAGAGAGTAACCACGGAGCACACCGACTTTTTTTCTATGTCTTGTGCCTACGTGACCACACGGTAATACCCGAACTATTCCAAAGCAACATTTGCACTGATTTGTGTTTTTTGTATCTCACACCCTCATGCACCTTTATCGTAAGAGCATCTCTAATCTACAATGGAGCGTTCGATCAGAAGGAAATATGAAGCTGGCCTTAAATTAAAAGTCATTGAAGTGGTGAAAGAAATTGGTAACTGCGCTGCTACAACAAAATTCGATGTGGCTGAGAAACTGGTGGAGATTGGAGGAAGCAAGAAGATGTAAAAAAAAAATTAAGTGTTGTATTTTTGAATGGGTGTATAAGTATAGTAATAGTCTGATTTTATGATTGATTTTTCAGGTTTCAAGACCCAACTTATACGTGAGTATATACAGTAGTTAGTCTTTATAGACTTCATTCTTAAATATTATGTGCCAAAAGTGGAAGAAAAAGTAAATGGATTTGGCAGATCATTAATAATACACTCTGGCCATTTCAAGAGCTGACATGCCTGCATTACACAGCATGACTGTCATTCCTGGTTATCCATCTCTTCAATAATTCTTTCACTTTAAGTTGTTGACTATTTAAAGTTTCTCAGGGCCAAGGTGAACACTCCAAGTCCCTCTCTGTCCAATTTCATTTTGACAGACCACATTAGCATGTTTACGCATGCACAAAAATAGTCAATGGCTCGAGGGCTTCTCTTTTACGTATGTGTAAAGTTTAGAATACAGACCATTAGGACTTGACCTTTCTTAAAATAAAATTTTAGTGTTGAAAGCTTTGATCTTTCTCTAAATCCTACTTTTCTACAAAAGAAAAGCTGTTTGTCTACTCTTCTGATTGTAGATCAGACCCCTCTCTGTGAGAAGGCTTTCTGTTTCTAATAACACTTTCTCATATTTATGTAGTTAAAGCCGGCTGCTATTACAGAGATCAGAAGTTCAACTAAAGAAAAAGTGCACTTACTTACTTGCACCTTTCCATAAATACATTGTCTTTACAACTCCTTTACACATTAACAAGAAATATAACATCTATTACATTAATTAAATCACATTATCTACAGGAGGTGAGTGGAATTTTGTTTTAGTGCCCGACAAAGAGTTTTTTAAATTGTAGGTTAGTAACTCTGCCAGCTAAACACAGATAAAGCCTGTACAGTAAGGCTTTTACTTGCTCTGTTGGCACAATTTGATAGTCTTGCTATTCTTTTTTTGTGCTGACACAAGGATGATTTGTAACATTCAGAAAAGCTGGGTCTACACCACAAAGAACGTTTTTAATGGGTGAAGTACACCAGGACTGCCATTTGTTTTGACTTATTTACACAAAAAAGAGTGAGAAGGGGTGTAGGCCTCAAAATATCAAAAACAAAACCAGTATTCAACAAGTCTAGAACCCAAAAAAAGGCTTCACACAAATATGCTTCAGGGCTCCTGCACAGGCCCAAATTTGGGAATAGGCTTTTAAATTTACAAAAAAATTTTCTTAAATGTTCAAAAAAGCACACAAATCTCTTTCTATGGAGAGAAAATTGTATAACCTCCAGCATAAAAAGGTAAAGGCAGCCTAAAGTATTTATAAATAAAGAGTTTATTTATATTAAAATAAAGAAGTACAAAAAGGCAAGGCAATGGAAAAGGCAACCAAAAATAAGCAAGAAAGGCTAAGCCTAAAAGGCAGTCCAAAGAAAAATACAATACAAAAAACAAAGGCAAAAACTGCATAAGACAGAGCAAAAAGATTCATGAAACCAGAAAATCCAAAAAAGTACTTGCAATTCTCCAAAACTCAATGTCATTCTGGCAAGCCTGGCCTTCTGCCTGGACTGAAATAGGCTGGGGTGGGGGGTCCTTAGGCAGTGCATCATGGTGACTTCTCTCTGAAATTCTTCATAAATAAACATATAATAAACAAAACAAATAAACAAATTTATGTTTACCATATATTGATAAATACATGAATAAAATAAAACTAATAACATTCACCATACCTTAAAATCCTAGATCATAATCTCTCCCATCAGTTAATGCACAAGTCCCCATGTCATAACAAATAAGAGATCAGTCACTGCCTTGAACTTGCACTTAATGGTCTTTGTGTAATTGTTGTGTTGTATGGTTTGTGCTATGTGTACACTGTGTTCTCTGATCTTCTACATTTTGTCTCTCTGTATACTTATGTTCCGGGGGAGCAACCATGGGCTCCTCAGTACCTCCCCCGGGATGCTTGGAGGCAGCCTCCCTAGCTGATGATGGTGTCTCAGTTTCCCGCAGGTGTCCATAGGAGAGGAAGTTCTCCACAGCCCTCTTGGGATCTGGGGTGGCCATCAAGGGGTGCTGCATGGGTTCCTGAGCTGGCCTTGATACCTCTACAGCCCCGCCCGGAAGTTCAATCAGAAACAGGTGATCAAGCACCTGGAGCACTTGCGGGTGGGCTATAAAAAGGGCCAGCAACCACCACTCGGGAGCCAGAATCGGGAGGAAGAGGATGAGGTTGCCAGGGTTTAAGTGGTGGTGCCAAACGGGAGTGTGTTTTCTTCAGTGTTTAGTGCTTTTGGGACTGTGTTGTGGCTGGGGGTTTCACAGGGAAAACGTGCTCTCCAGCTGAAGAAAATAAAAGTCTGTGTTATATTTTACACGTGCCTGGTTGGACACAATATAGCACCTTTTTATTACAACTTATATATTATTGAGATGACAATAAACTTCACTTTTGACTTTGAGTTTGAAAATATACAGTAAGATTTAACAAAACATAAAAATAACATACAAAACAATTTGCATGACCAGTTAACTAACTGGCAGATATCCAGCCACTGAAAAATGGAAAATAACAGACTAAATAGGGAGAAGGATCAGGAGATGAAGAGAGAACAACTCATAAATCTTAATGAGAAAAGAGGTAAAAACCAGAAAGTTAAAAAAGAAACCCCACGTGATTTTGCCTAATGTTTAAACTAAGAATAAAAGTCAGAAATACCAAGTCAGAAATCCAGTAGGAAGGTAGCTAAGGATTTCTTTCCATTTGTATAACTAACTACGTGTTCTCCCTATAATCATTCCTTTACTGTAACCTTTGATATAATTTTAGTTGACACCAGAATAACACATTTGAAATGAAAGTAAATATTAATGAACAAAAAATAACATTTGTATGCAAATGTATTTTAGTTTTCTGGTGGAAAGGTTACCCAGGTTAGCTTTTGAGGTCAGACTGATAGAAACCAAGGGCTTTTTTCACTGCATCTTAGGTAGGATAAATATCAGTTTCATTCAAATGTAGCAAATGTATCATTTGCCTAGAAATGAATATCTCTCCCCCGTATGTGCTACCAGAGATGATGTCAGCATTTCATTTTCACCGATGACATTTGGTAAGGTTCAGATTATTTAAATAATAAATGTGATGAGTATGACATCTAAATTCAAGTAAAATAACAACCTTGAGCTGCATTTTAATGACAATGGGTATACTGGGTCAGGCAATTAAAATTTTACTTCATCTCTTATTTTTAATATATTTTTACTTCTAAATAAATGGGCAAAGGTGCTTTATTTCAATCATGGCCGCAAACATACAACTGGATTTTTATGCTGTGTAAGGCTTAATCCTATTAGTGTTAAAGACGTTACCCATACTGGTTACTCGTTTGTTGATTTATCCATCAGTAATAGATACCGAGTAGCAAAAAATGTCATCTTATTAATATTATTAACCAAATGAATATTTTATAAAATTGACACTCTAGGTTTTCATATGTGGAGCATTTACTGTATTCATTTTAAGTTTTGTTAGCATTTAAACATGCTGAAATAAAATTTCTCTTTATTTAAAACCAGTGGGTTAAAGATTTGAATGAAAATAGTTAGTTCATGTTTGATTATGGAGAGAGGCATATGCTTTTAAGAATGTAATGTGTCCATTTATAAAAACAGCCTTCAAATTATGGTGCTGGGAAAATTTTAAACATGATGAACCCTTTAGTCACTCATTTTTATTCCCTGCCTTCTGTCTGCTAATGTATTTCTGCTTTTCTGCTGTCTTATGAGCTCTCACCCCAGGTGAAATGATCACCATGGACAGTCTGTTCAAGCCCTAAGGCTATCCCTCAACTCTAAGTAAAACACATCATTTTATATAATACATGCATCCAATAGATAGATAGACAGACTTTGCTTTATTGATCCCCAAAGAAATGTTCATTTTCTCCAGTAGCAAACATAAAAACATAGTGGAACAGTAGGAAAAACAAAGTGCAAATGACTACATAAGTTCAAGACCCAGATCTGTACAAAACACAGTAATAATAGCAGATAAATGTTATCCCAATGGAAGCGTGTCTATCATAACTGACTAGTGTAAAGATGGGCACGATGGGAGGAGTTCCAAAGTCTAATGGCTGTAGACAAAAAGAGCTCCGTGGTAGTGTGGGTTGACTCCACACTCCTAGTTGCCCTAAGGAGCCTCTTGAACCTGTCACCGTCAAAAACATACCCAAGGGATGAGCCAGTGGATGAGGGCACAACACACATTGGTCCAATAGTGCTCGAGTGTTTTAATTAAAAACAATCAAAACTGTGTTCAATAAGTGCAGTGCATTCAATAAATAAGTAATTCATAAAAAGAAGTGAATTGTAGAGGTTAAAATCAAGTCCAACAAATATGAATCCATTAACACAAGACTAACAATGCAGTCAGGAAACTGTCCTTTACTATTCTGAGAGCTGGTGCCTTCCTTATAAAACTGACGTCCCTCTGTCTTACCCTGATTGGGCCCTGCAGCATGGGGAGATGTCCATCCAACAGGCGCGGACAACTTTTTGTCACCACCGCTAATCCTATGCCATTCCACGAAGGAGTCACGAGCCCTGCTCCGCTCAACTACTGCTGATACCTGGCTGCTCCCAGCGAGAGCACACCCTGAGCATAATGGTCTTTCCTGCTCCATATTCACTCAACAGGAGTGATCCCTCAGCCCTCACTTGAGCACCAGCCACAAGCTCCTTCCTGTGGCTCACCTTCCCGTCTGCCTGTTTTCTCCCATCTCGCACTCCTGCCTTTCTCTACATTCTTTTAACCTTCTTTTTTCTTTCTTTCTTTCTTTCTTCTCTCATTTTCTTCTCGTGCTGGCTCTCCCTTATATTCCTCTGTGGGTGCAGCGCCTCAATCATGCACCTCAGAAAACTGATCAAGCAATTGAGACAGGCCGCACCCTCACATACAGGTGCGTTTCACCCAGCTACCTCACCAACCTCACGCTGCTGCATGAGTACGCACACCCATGGAGATTGAGCCAGCCAGGTCAATTATTTATTTAATTAAGAATGGGCCACTAAAATCTTAAGCCGCAGACCCGCTATACCACATATGGTGGCAGAGGTGGTATGAGCCAAGGCAGTGAGAAATGACAAATGGACAGAGAAATAGCAAGTGGAATAGGTGCCTGACTTTTAAAAAAGAACCCATGAACTCAAGCTTGAGGAGGACATTTAGAGATACAAACATGGAGAAAGGGTGTGAGGCTTGCTGAATGTCCCACAAAGCATGCCAAGACATTAACAATCTCACCTTGGATATACAGCCAAAAGTCACCACAGGCATGTTTAGGCCTGTACAGGCCTAAAAACCGCCCTGGCTTAAAAGTAAAAAAGGTAAAAAAAGTATATACTTTTGAGATGCTATGGCATGACCTTAAAAAGGCGGTTCATGCTAGAAAACCCTCAAATAAAGCTGAATTACAACAATTCTGCAAAGATGAGTGGGCCAAAATTCCTCCAGAGCGCTGTAAAAGACTCATTGCAAGTTATCGCAAACGCTTGATTGCAGTTATTGCTGCTAAGGGTGGCCCAACCAGTTATTAGGTTCAGGGGGCAATTACTTTTTCACACAGGGCCATGTAGGTTTGGATTTTTTTTCTCCCTAAATAATAAAAACCATCATTTAAAAACTGCATTTTGTGTTTACTTGTGTTATATTTGACTAATGGTTACATGTGTTTGATGATCAGAAAGATTTTGTGTGACAAACATGCAATAGAATAAGAAATCAGGAAGGGGGCAAATAGTTTTTCACACCACTGTATGAACATTTACAGGCAACTATTTTGAGATATCTGGAAATGTATATGAGATATCTTACATTATATTGTATTGAAATTCCTTTTTAGATATCTTGAAATTTCATGTCTTTTTAAAAATATCTTACAACGTATTTGAAGTATCTGTAAATAAAATTTACAATATAACATAATCACATAGGACTGCAACCAGTGTTGTTAGGTTTGTATCTACAGAGTTTATGAAATCTTGATAATGGCACAATGGCTTAAAATGTTGTCTTTCAAAAGAATTCTTCATCTGAATTTGTGGATAACAAAATCTATTTCCAAACATACTTTTGACAATTTTAAAATTCATCATTAGATTCTGGATATTTAGTTTTTTTAACCACAATTTTGTCTCCCATTTTGGTTTTGGTTGCAGTGTTGACTGAACTCCCAGTTCAGATTTTTATTTTGGCTTTAGAATTTGTTTTTTTCCCAGTCACTGTCATTAAACACACTTGCCAAGTGTGCCTAATTTGGACCTCGATAACTAACCCCAAGACATTTTTACCGCAACATCAGGGCAGTCCGAGATATTAAGAGGTTGAAAAAACAAACGACGGGTGCAGACAAATAGCAGGAGCTGTATACTTGCTGTCAGCTGAGATAGATGTATCGTCTCATATTCGCACTGCTGTTATTAGTAGTCAAGATAAACACCTAGTGATACCACATCCCTCTGGATATTCAAGGGATTTCTTAATCATTGATGCTGGAGATGCAACCATTAACCACTCCCAACAATTGTATACAGATGGTGTACCTTATGTCATTATTAGATTAAAAAAATTTTCAGAATTAGAATCCTGGCCAAGAAAAATACTCAAAACAAGTGTACAAACACCCAATTTGTACTAGTAAAAGGCACAGGAATTTACTGAAAAACAGATTTGTTATACTTAGCCTTTAAACATTGTGTGAACTTTTATAATGCTTGAATTTCTTACATTATAGTACTTTTGTATTTTGATTTTTCTATTACTATTTTTAGTAATATTAAGCTAATATTTTTGACTGTGGTTACGTGGAATTATTTTTGGTTCCAACTCCCTTGCTACGTTCTTTGTTTTATGAGTATGGCTTCAAATCCTGAGCTTGTTTATTAGAGGTTTGTATTCTCAGGATCATCTTTTGTCTGTTAAAACCTCAATCTCTCTCCTGATTCAATTTTTTTGGCATTTTGGGATTTACATTGCTTGACTTTTTCATCATTGTAATATTTTTGCATCTTGGATTTTTATATTGGTAGACCACTGTCTCAATTGTATTTTAATCTGTTTTAAAGATCTTTAATTGATTTGTTTATCATTTTAGGGGTTACAGGCCATTTTTCAGTTCCACAAAGAGGCAGCTGATTTGTGATTTTTGTATTTTTTTGCATTCTTGTCTATCATGGTGCTCCAAAATGTTTCCATGTTAGTCCAACATATAAGTAACAATTTCAGTATACTCTGTACAAAATGACAACTGATATTCCCTTTAACACTGACAACCAAAAAGTACATCATATATTCACACTGAAAAGTGTCATTGCCTTTTCATTTTCTTATTTTCTTTCTGGAAATCAGGATGAGTTTTGTTGTTTTACTCTCTGCGATGCTTTTAGACTATTATATTGTTGTGGATAGCCATTAATGGCTATAACGAAGAAATGACAAATCTTTTTTTTAGTGTTCCCATTAGTTTCTTTTTAAAAGCTGCACATCTTGGATTGTTATGTTTTGAAGTTCATTATCTCTCAGTGCTTTACACTTCAGCATTGATTTGACTTTATTATATTCATTATCATCTGTAACTAATTGCAATTAATTCCATTCTCCACTTGTCATAAGTAGCAAATCACCATAAATAACAACTTGACAACTTGAAGACTTTTTCAAGCAGAAAGGAGGATTTCTGTCTATATATTTTGAGAAAGTGCTTTGCAGGTATGTATAGACAAGGGCAGGGTAACTAGTAGGATGGTACTAGGCAGAGGTGAATCCCACATCCAATCCACAGATAAAATAGTGAGCCGTCCAGAAAGCTAATAAACATCTTGTAGATGTCATTGTTGAAGTTCATGCAGTAAAGAAAGTTCTTCATATGTTCTGTGTGTCCTGGAAGGTCATTAAGCAGAGGCTGTAACAGGAGCAGTGGAGCACCCAGGGTAGAAGCATTTAACATTTTCCCAGGACACTAACAGGCAGATGACACAAGTAATAGGAGAGATGCCTCGCCATGCTCTAGAGAAATGAAATCCAAGGTTAAAAAAGGTAGAGGTGATGACTACTAGGGGGCACACAATCTTAGGCAGTGTTGGAGAATGTTACTTTACTCATTACTAGCATAGAGGAGAAAAATTTGCTAAAGCATTTTCTGTACTAGAATATGCTGACCTTGTTTGATGAACATTTTCCTGGAAATTAAAGCTGGCTTAGGTGAATATTTTTTTCCTAGAGCCCCACGATGGTTTGTAAGGCCAGTGTGACATCACAGAGCTGAAGCAGCCATGTGGAAATTTTCGTGCATGCATGCCGTAAGATTGTTGCAAAGCTGTTTCGACCTTGCATGATGTCGCCACAATGCACGCGTTATAAACAAACCTGCAGTGTTTTCATTTTGAGGGATACTTTAGCTGACTATAATGGGAATATTATGAGTACTACCACTGGACATATAACTGATCCCTGTGCACTAGCTGCAAAGCTCTGCATGGCTAATTTGCATGCATAATTAATTATGCACCCAGCTACAATCTCAAAACCAGCCTCAAAGGATCCGTCCCTCTCCATGAGAAAGAAAATGCATCTAAACCTGTGAAATAATTATACTATCAATGACACTATCAAAAGATTTGTTTACATTTATTTATATTTTAATCATCCTTATTGAAGAAAAAAGTACAAAGTGTCTGCATAGAGACTGTAAACAAAAAACATTTGAGTGACAGTCGGTGCTGGGAACACTGCAGGGTTCGCTCATTACTATTCATTACTTATATATCTACTAGCCATGTGCGTCCAACTACGTTGCGCGTGTTAAAGTTGTCTGTGAAGGGCTCCCTATTTAAACACGGCTGCCAGTCGCATTATGATTTTTTATAAGGGAAACGAAATTACAAAAGAAAACCTTTGGACATTGATTCGATAGGAACGGCCTACTCGGAATCACTGTCCGAATAGTAATTATGTGGTGGTGTGGGAGCATTTCTGCTTCTGTCCGTTCACAGTCCGTCTCATTTTCACGACGCTATTGTTTCCTCTCACGATGTCTTCTCAACCTTTCTCCAATCTCGCAGGTTGCTTTGTGGCAATCCAAAGAGTAAGGCAATATACACGGAGCAATGGTTATAAAAGTGGGACACATAGGTATCCAGGCTCTTTAAAGCATAAATAGGGATCACTTCACTGACATGTGAGCAAGCCACGGTACAACTGTGAGATGCTCAGCACTCGCCGGCTACAACGTAACAATAATAATTTCCGGAACGTGCTGTTACGTTGTCATTCATTTTACCCACTGTCTTTCTTTCATTCATATGTTACGTAGGCACGTACCTTTTATCTTCGTCAATCTCATTTTCTAACCAGGCCTCAGGAGCTAACCAGCGTAACACTGTCCACCACCCCTTTCGTTATTTCGGCACATTGTTGACATCCATGAGTAACAACAACGTACTAAACTGGAAGGTGGTCTACGCATGCGTGGAATTCGCGGACAAACAAAGATCAAGATCTAAATGAAGATCTCTTTAGTTAATTTAAAGCACAACAATTTGTTTAGTTTGAATGTCTGTGTTTTGAGGTGTGACTGGAGTACTACAGTCTTCAGTAGTATAAGCCTGGAGGAGATTCTTAATGCAACGCCTATGTTTTAGCTGTCTCTCTACTGCCATCTAGTGCTTCTTCTACTAATTAATTCATGGACAAACAAAGATCAAGATCCAAATGAAGATTATATATAGAGATAACTATATACTTATATATAACTACATACATTATTTAGTTATTCATTGTAAAATGTAATGCATTACAAACCGCCCTCTACTTTTGCATTACTTTTTCTTCTTTTATATGTAAAACTGCACATTTTATTAGCCAGCATGTTATTAAATCCAAAGCCCATGTGTGAACCTGCTAGAAGCTGTGCTAAAACACAGTAAAATTTGATAATTTGATACATTTAGTCCTTTATGTGCTGTAAAGTAAATAACATCCATCCAACTCTGGGCACTTTACCACCAAAGCACACTGTTTCAACATATCTATAGTAAATAGCTGAAGGAAAACTAAATTGACACTTAATTTATATGTTTCTGATAGTGGATTGCATGCAGCACACTCTTTTCTGCTTGGCTGTGTAACTGAGCCCTGTAAACAAAATAGCGTACATTCACCACCTTTGCTTCTTACCTTGTATCCAGTTCTGCAATATTCACTGGCTCCCTGAGACTCCAAACTTGGCCGATTAAATTTACCACTCACTATATGGAGAACTAAATGTATGCTTATACAGTAACTATTGATTCAATCCCTTTCATTTGATTGCACGCTATGCACTTGCTTACCCTTTTCTCAGCAACTGCCACCATATGGCCAGAACATACATGTGCACAATGTTACTAAATAAACACAATACTTCTGCCAAATAATGCAAAAATTTTTTTTTTGACTGTCAGGGAAAGGCTTTGGAAGTTACATAGTAGCACATATGTTTTTTAGTCAGTCAGTCAGTGTCCAACCCACTACATCCTAACACAGGGTCACGGGGGTCTGCTGGAGCCAATCCCAGCCAGCACAGGGCACAAGGCAGGAACAAACCCCAGGCAGGGCACCAGCCCACCGTAGGGCACACACACACACACACCCCCACATGCCAAGCACACACTAGGGACAATTTAGGATCGCCAACGCACCTAACCTGCATGTCTTTGGACTGTGGGAGGAAACCGGAGCGCCCGGAGGAAACCACGCCAACACTGGGAGAACATGCAAACTCCACGCAGCGAGGACCCAGGAAGCGAACCCAGGTCTCCTTACTGCGAGGCTGCAACGCTACCACTTTGCCACTGTGCTGCCCCTAAGTTTTTTAAGTAATGAAAATATTTTTACTTCAATAAAATATGCTTTGTGTTAGGATTAGGCATTGGGATAGTGGATATCAGCCTGATGGCAAGCCTGGGCCCACTAACCCCCCATTTAACAGTTAAATAGAATAGAATTAAATGGTAGCCTGCACATGGAAAAACATATCAAAAAAGCCTATTAACCAATTACCCTGTTAGATGGCCTTTTTTTTTATCAACCCTCCTCACTTCTCATTTAACCCTTGTGAGTGAAAGGTATCCAGGTCCTCCAGCCACTGTAATTCTTTTTTGAGGTACAAAGTTTTATTCCAAGTACATAGTTGGCTGTTTGTCCTACTTGATTAAAATGGTGGTATAAAATTGTCAACTTAGATTGATTTTCGATTAAACTGAGGTGTTGAATAAATCTGATTTTTAACAAGTTTTTTGTCTCCCCGATATATATCATCCCACAATCCCTACATTGAATGCTATGTATACAATTGGTCATATTCAGATGTAATTCCTGGAAAATCGCAAACTCCTTCTGGGAACATCTATTACAAATCACTCTTATAATCTTAAACAGGATGTCCCACACAAAGCGATTTTTTATCTTCACGCTGCATGAGGTATGTACTAACATGTCCTTAAGATTTTTATTTTTCCGGTATGCAACGATCAGTTTGACTGATTGTAATGGCTCAAACTCATGTTGTACCTGATAAAAGTTACATCGGAGTGTTTTCATGACTTGTTGAGCTTGATGTGAGAATGTAAATATCAGGGGAATCCTATTTGGGTCCAAGCTCAAGTCCGTCCACTTTCCAAAATACTGTTAAACCATATCCGAAAAACTGGAAGGATCCACTGCCCCGGGCCTGTTCATGCTCCTCCGTTCGAGCTAAAGCAATCACTGCACAAGTCCCACACAGTTGTACATCCTCCACCCCTGAAGCAACATAGCTCCCAAATAACTCAACCCAATTTTTCCTTGATTTAAGGAAATTACATACCCCCTACTAACTTTAGGGTTAGTATTGTGTCGGGTTAGGCAATAGAAAAATTCATGGTCTCGTTGGTTTTAAAAGTGAAGTCTGTGAACAGTCATACAAGGCCAGGGGAGAACCGGAAGCTACCACACCACAAGAAACCACAGAAACCAAAGGGATAAAGAAATAGACATTAGAATTAGTTTTGAAAAATGAAAAATAGCCTGACCACCACAATCCAATCGCCAAATAAATGTCTGTATTTCAAACTGGATGATCTCAAATATTGTATGTCCCCAATCTCTATATCATCCAAGTACCAACATAACCAAAAGTCATTTTTAGTCAAGGTTAAAAGCCCAGAGTATGTAAAAGTCAGATCTAAATTTGAATCCGTACATTTTCTAAAGCCCGGAAGTGCCATACCTGAAAAAATGGAAGGATCCTTCTTCCGGGCCTGTTCCCATTCCTTCATTTGGTCCAAAAGAACCATTACACGAGCCCAATATGATTGCCAGACCCTAACCTCCAGAACCAACACTGCCACCAATTGATTTAACTTCTAATTTATTGCCTTATTTAAGGAATTTATAGTCCCCCCACTGATTTTAAGTTTAGGGTTGGGCAAGAGAGCACCAGAAGCTGCCACACCCTCAGGCACAAGAACAACATGTTGTATATCGGAGTCACCCATCCTATCCAATTTCAAAACAGTCAAGGACGGAAGCTCAGAGTATGTAAATATCAAAGGGATATTTATCAAGGCCAGATTAGGGTCCATCCACCTTCCAAAATACGGTAACACGGTACCTGAAAAAATGGAAGGATCTCTCCCTGGCCTGTTCGTGTTTGTCTGATTAGTCTAAAAGAGCCCCCGAAACCAAAACAGACACCAATTGACTTGACCTGAAATTAACCATTTGGTTTAAAAAAAGTTACATCCCTCCCACTGATTTTAAGTTTAGGACTGGTTAGGATTAGGACATAAATCAATCCATATGCCATATGAAATATAGAGGGGGTCCTAGATCGTAAAATGGGGTCCGTGAACTGTCATACAATGGCAGGGGAGAACTGGAAGTTACCACACCCCTAGGTGTAACATCAAAAATAAAATGAATAAAGAGGTCTGAGTTAATATTGGGTTTGAAAAAAAAAAATAGCCTACCCGCCATAATCTGGTGGCTAAATAAATTTATCCAAACTCCAAACCAAACCAACAAACCCCAAAGATTGTACATTGGGCTCCACCAAACCATCCAAATATACAAATGACCCATAATCGTAAATTGTTAAGGGTGAAAGTCTCAAATATGACTCAGCATAGAAATTTATCAATGGTAGTTGTAGTCTACCAACATATTTATTAATCAGAGAAGAGATCTTATACATATATTGTGAATATGTCTCATGGACCTTGGCTGCAATATTTCTCAGGAATCTCCAGGAGTAGCCCCTCTTGTACAAAACCTGAAGTAAAGTATGAATGGCCATTTGCACATCAGCCAAGTGAGAATTCACCCTATAGAATCAGATGATATGGAGTTTAACTATCCCTCTAAATATTTGTATAGGGTGGTGACTCCTCTTAAACAATAGGGCATGTGTATCAGTCAGCTTAAAGAAACTCCAAGGAAAAAGTTGTTTAGAGGAGCCTGTTATCTACGAAAAATAAATTTCATTGTCCAGAAAATTAACCATTACAGGATGCAAGTTGGCCTGCACCTTAATCGACGGGTGATGTTGATTGATGTTGTTCACAAACTCATCAAATTCCTCCCTCGTATAGGTCCAGACCGCAAACATATAATCCAGGTATCAAAAATATAGATATAGGAGATGGGGACATTTAGCAAATGCCCCTGTCTCCCATTCTGCCATATAGATGTTAGCATATGAGGGTGCAAATTTTTTGTCCATTGTTGTTCCGTATGTCTGTCAGTAAAACCTGCCGTTGAATTCAAAGTCATTATAAATTAAGTTGATTTTAACAACTCTAGCAGCAAGTCATCAGGTCTACCAGGATCCGGAAATGTTTTAAATATATTTTGTACTGCCATCAAACCCAAAGGATGTCAGTATTTGTATATAAGGACTACACGTCCATTCCAAAAAGTAAAGCATCAGACAGAACCATATGTTGTTTGATAATATGGAGAAAATGGTATGTGTCTTTAATGTAACTGTTGTGTCTCTGTGAGAGGGGATTCAAGTAAAATTCTATATATATTCGGAGATGCGATAAGACGCCAATGAACAGTTGGGTTAGGCTTAGGGTTAGTGTTACTTTAAAAAATAATCTGACTGCATAACTGTTGCAGAACATACTTACTAATAAATAGAAAAAACATCTTGAGCTATCTTTAAATATTAACACCAAATATAGACTTTTTATTTACGGCAACAGGTGGAGTTCCTCATATTCTGATTAATGCAGCACGGCAGTCTAAAGAAATCAACCAGAAATCTTCTTTTAATTGGCTAGGTTCATATACATACTATGAAGCATTTCAAACACACCAATCAGCATACAAATAAATAGTATAATCCAGAAACACACCTCTTCCATTAAGTATTATGTAAAAATTAGTTTAACATATTAACAGTTATAGGTGGATACTTGGTTAAAAGAAATAATACTTTTTATATATGAACTGTTATCAGGGAACATAATATAAATTTAAATGTTATAACAGACTCATTTTCTGTTTTAAATACTGGTACAAATGAAGTCAAGATGCCGTAGTTAAACAAGCAGGCAGTTTCAAAAACAATTTGTTTAGCACTAACGCACATTACTTTTAATGCATTGCCCCCCCAAACTGGTCCAAGGAGGGAACTATGGGACTCTGTTGACCCTGTAATACAGTAGGTGGACTCTGGGAAGAAAAGATAACTGAGGCTGGTAGACTGCCTTTAATTCCAAATATTGTTCTACTGCTTTGCTAGATGTAACCCCAGCATGGAGTTTAAAGTTGTATTACAGGCAGAAATTTGAGTTCAGACTCAAGATGAAAATGGAATGAATATTGAGGTGAATGTTGGAGGAGAAACCTGGAGAAAGAAAGAGAGACCTAAACAGATGCGAAGGAGGTAAATACTCTTATTTGCTACTTTGGTGGCAAGTAGGCAGACTGAAAAAAGCAGCAGTATGTTTGCTTCTCTTTTGTTTATTTGTAGTTTATTTATTCTCTTGTACATTTTCTTCTCTTGAGTATTTTGTTTATTTTCTGGCTTCCTTAACTTGTTTGAGAGCTTAGAAAACTGTCACAAAGGCCACTTCTGTCACACTATCTTTGGTATAAATTCAGGCTCCCAGATTAAGTCTGTATAGTTTTGTTTTTTTATGTAGTTCCAACACGGAAAGAAAATGAGGTGGACGAAATAGTACTTCTGATGAGAAACTGTCACTGACAATGATGTTTTTATACTGTAATCTTGCAATATTGTTTTGTTCAATTTTAGGAGCATATTATCATTATCCAGTAAGTGACTTAGATAAAGAAGTGCACTGTAAATGCAGTTATAAATTGGTTTTATAGAAATACTAAATCCAATGATAAAATAAAGTGATGGAAAATCCAATTGCATTTTGATCACAAGCAATATTGAACACTTCATATTTATAATCAGTCTGCCTTAGGTCATATACTCTTAAACTCTATTACATTTGTTTCAAGATGTCTGCAGGTCTCACTGCAATTCTGATTCATCGACTCATAATGCTGTTTCCCATCTCCAAAAATGCTTACTTGGTTTATTCTTGTTCATACAAACTAGAAATGCCCAGTCACAGATAGAGTATTGGTTAAAGCCAAGCTGATGACCCCAAATGTTTGTTTTCATAGCACTTTAACTGGAAAAGAAACACTGTAATAGTGACAGACACGTTTGCCTTCTACTGAGTGCTCAATCATTGGCTAATCGTTTTTGAGGCTTATTCAAAGCAGGCCATCTCCCAGCAGTAGGGTGTATTTTGAAGGACACAAATGTGTTGTGAAATATACTGTGATGCTGTGCATTGGGCAGAGGGCACGTGAGAGAGTAGTAAAAGTAGGAATTACAGAGCAGATGCTCCTTTCTTTTCCACTCACATTGATGTCATCAGCAGACTTTAAGAAGAAAGATTTTGTCTGGAACCAGAGGGAGTTTGAATGGGAGAGCAATAGACCAGCAACTACAGAAAGGAACACTGGGGGAATCGTTAATATGCCAATGCAACTGAGAATGACACAGAGAGACAAAACTGAAGAACACAGACAGAAATAATGAAAGGAGGTAGAAAGGAAGACACATAAGTGTTCACGGTATTTGGTTACATGTATTTTACCTTTGTTGTTATGATATAGTACTAGGGTGTTGTACCGTGTTAGCCATTATGGATGTAGTGAGAAGTCAAGCAAAATGACACCTTTTATTGGCTAACTAGAAAGATTACAATATGCAGGCTTTCGTGGCAACTCAGGCCCCTTCTTCAGGCAAGATATAAAAGGGGCCTGAGTTGCCTCGAAAGCTTGCATATTGTAATCTTTTTGTAATTGTAATCTAAGGTGTCATTTTGCTTATTATGATATGGAGCTTGTTATGATATGGAGCAGTGATTCCCAATTTTTGTTCCAACCAGCTTCCGTTTTTCATTGGACTCATAGCCTAATTAAGTGAATCATTATTTCCCTGTTTCTGTGTTTTAGGGTCAATGTAGAAATTACAAACTAAGTTTGGTAGATTTTTATTAAAATTTAATAAGTAGTTATATGGGGAATATGTAGTTTTTTAAATTGTTAACAATATGTTCAACCTAATTCTCATTCTGTTTTTCCAGGTGTTCAGGGGCCTCATGCATAACGCCGTGCGTAGAATTCACACTAAAACATGGCATATGGACAAAAGCGGAAATGTTCGTATGCAAAAAAAATCCAGATCCATAAATCTTTGCATTTGCCAACTTCCATGTTCTTCCGCTCCATAAATCCCGTTCAGCGTGAAAAGTAACGCACGTGCACGCACCTGCTGCCACACCCCAAACTCCTCCCAGAATTACGCCTCTTTGAATATTCAAATCAATATAAATAGCCCTTAAGCTCAGCGTTCTGTGAAAAGGCAACGGCAAAAGCATGGGGGAAAATAGAAGAATTTCAGTGAATACCAAGTGGAGTCAAGGAAAAACGTACTATTTGTTGGTTTAAACAGTGGTATAAACAACAAAAGGAAGTTGATCAAGTGACATAGAGTGTCAGAGAAACTCGAAAGTTCAAGTTCACAAAGTCGCACAGTGCCGAAATAAAAAAGAAGTTGTCAGATATCAAAGTTGCTGTGAAAAGGTGAGTCGTAGCCCACTGTTTGACTGTCATATGAAAGCTTATTAGGGTACAGAGAAAAGAAAAAAAAATAAGGACACAGTGGGGAAAAAGCTCGAAATGTCAACTTTAATCTCGAAATTTCCACTTTAATTTTGTAGTTTATTTTATTATTAACTTCATAAACTTCATCTTAAAATCGTTTAATTTACTAGTTTCTCAAATCCCATCGTAATTAAAGTAGCACGTTAAATGTTTTATTTTGTATTTGATCTTCTATGTGGTCTATGTGTGTGAATCACTATGTGCTTCTTAAACGGGCTTTCTCTTCCTCCAACAGGAGACAGAATCCATTACATTCATGATATTACACCTCTCTGAATAATTTAAATACTGAGATGTATACTTGATATAATTTTCATGATGATAGGAATTAAAGCATGTATTAAACATGGGAACACAGTGGCGCAGTGATAGTGACGAGCTGGCGCCCCTACCAGAGATTGTTCATGCCTCATGCAAGATGCTTGCGCAACCTTCCATGAAATAATTTATTGCAGCAGTACTGTCTCTTTCCAAGGTACTAACTCCCAATTCCTGTCCTTCCTTTACTTTCTCCAAATACCCAATCGCTACACAATCAGCTCTGTAATAGACGTTAAGCCATCTGTAAGCTGAGAACGCAGATTCGTCAAACTTTTAAGGAACACTGAAATATCTTCGTAGTACATGTTTAATTATTCTATCTATCCATCCATCCAGTGTCACGCCAGTCCCAGCATGAATACAGCATGAGGCAGGAACAATTCGTGAACAGAGCGGCATCTCCTTGCTAGCTCTGTGACACCGTGTCCTCACATGTTTAATTATTAACAATATAGATTATTTAAATGAATTTAAAGTTTTATCTGTATAATATAGTAAACATTTTTTGCTGCATTTCATCTTAAAAATGATATCGCCATCATATGTAAATACGCGCTTTATAAAGTGGCTCAGGTTGTGCAATATTATAACTGTATCGCAAGTTTACAGTGAGGTGATTGTACTTATAAGTACAAACAGTTCTACAAGGAGGACTTGATTGAGTGCGTTTATAGTTCTTGGGATAAAAATGTTTCTGAACTGCGAGGTCTGTACAGGAAAGGCTCTGAAGTGTTTGCCGTGTGAGAGCAGTTCAGTAGATAGCATGGCTGAGGCAGCGTGTTCTTGATGCTGTATACCGATAATTCTCTTTCCAATCAGCTGCTGTAGAGCTGTGATTCACGCAGATACAGTGATATAAATACTCCGAGTGGTGCAGTGAGAATAATATAGAAAAAAGGTGATCTGCTGTGGCAACCCCTAACGGGAGCAGCTGAAAGAAGAATAAGAAGGTGCAGTGAGAGTAACAATGCTAAAGCAGCAATGGTATTTGGAATAGTTTGGCTACTCCGTGGACCATTATATTGTTACAGGTTAATTACAATCAGATGCCTTAAACTGATAAACAATATGCGGTTAATTTCAGTGTATATGATAAAGCCGTGTCAGGTATATGGATCTAAAAAAGAAAGGGAAACCACACTGGAACAAAAGCACTGCTTTGACACTGGGTGCCGCTAGTTTGCAAAACTGAGCGAAGAACTTGCGTATGCCGGGGTTTGAGCTACCGTTAAAATGTGTGTGGCTTTATACCATGTTTAGGTTTTATACATTGCGATCTGAGCGTGGAAACGGGAGTACGCAACATTTTTGTGTGTATGCACCATTTATACATGAGGCGCCTGGTTATTTAATTGATTATTTACTAATTAGCAGGTCTGACACTGAAGTCGTTGCAGCTTTCATCATCCTGGGGGTCTGTTGTTCTAGTTGTTAATTGTGAATATTAGGGTTAAATGAAGTGAGCAAACTACACAGGAAAAGGGGAAAATAATAGGAAAACAACAAAAGAGAGTGGAAAAAGAGAGTGAAAAAAAAGTGCAAGAAAAAATGTTATGAATAAAAAAACAGGGTAATAAAAGCTCAGCAGAGTAAAAAAGGCAAACAAAATCCAAATCTCAGCCCAGTAATCAGAAATCTTAAAATAAAGCAAAAAATTATCAAAAAAAAAAAAAACAGAAATCCCAACAGCAATTCTTACAGAAGCTCCTTAAACACATGTTTCAGAACTTCTGAGCCTCCTCAGCCTGTTCAGATAGCCTGAGGAAGGGCTCAGAAGTGGTGATGTCAGAGTGGTTCCACCTCCTGGAGCGCCACTCACAAAGAACATGGAACATAATTACATTTAAACAGACAGTACACTATTAATCTCATCACACATAAAACCAACAGAAATAAGAAAGACTTGTTCTTCTTCTTTCAGCTGCTCCCGTTAGGGGTTCCATATCTTCCTGTCCTCTGCATCTTGCTCTGTTACATCCAGCACCTACATGTCTTCTTTCACCACATCCATAAATCTTCTGTTAGACCTTCCTTTTTACCTATCATCTGGAAGGTCTGTCCTTAGCATCCTTTTCCCAATATACCCAGCATCTCTCCTCTAACAAAGACATAACAAATAATAATTGAAAATTAATAAAATCAAGAATAAAAATAAAATACACAGTGAAAACAGGAATTTTCATTAAGTCTTGTTTGGATGCTTGAAATCAAAAAGTGTCTTGTCTTACATCTCATGTGATGTCTAATATATCATGTATACTCTAAATATTTTTAGATATTTATGAAAATACATACTGTAAATCACAGTGATGTTTTAATTTTTGATCATATAACAGAGGTCACTTATGAAGGTACTATTCTGAAAAATGACTCTCAACCCCTGTATGGGACCTTGGCTGAACGGAGGAGCACATTCAGTAAAAGACTGAAAAAACTGCATTGCTCCAAGGAGCGCTAATGTGAGGTCGTTTCTGCCCTCAACCCTCAGGCTCTACAGTGAGTCACCTCTTGGCTGAGGAGGTCTTGTTCCCTGTGTGTACTGCGCTAGTCTAGCAGACATCTTAGCTGACAATGACACTATGTGCAATATACTATCAACGTGCTATGGCAGTATCTGACATCCTGTACTGTGAAATTGCAAATGATAAGTAAGTGCAATTCTAATTACTTTACACTCAGTAAATACCTACACTTTGTTAATATACTTAAAGTTAATTCTTAAAGATGCATGTATACCTTTTTAAAATAATTAAGATTATCATCATTCTTACTATGGGTATATTTGTGCATATTTGTGCCTTTTTGTCAGCTGCTGTAACTCTTCAGTTTCCTGTCTATTTATGTTTATTGCTTTACTGCTTACTATGCCATATAAAATAGTAGTCAGTAAAGTTGAAGTGTGTGCATTCATCACAGACAGATCTCATCTTAGTATGTATTTACAGTAAGAAGGCTATCTGTCAGGTTTAATGCTGTTGCAGTGTGCACCTGAGCCATGGACTAGCAACAAATTAAGTCTAGCTGTGTGTTAAGATTAACTGTAGTTGCAGTGTGCATCTTGGAGCTAGCAACGAGGAACAACTTACAGTATGTACTAACTTAAATCACTTCATGAGCAAATCTAACCGACTTAGTACATTAGTGAATATAACAACATTTAATACCTGCATGGTCAATACAGAATGCTGACAAAACATGTATATGCAAATACATGGTGTGAATTATATATATGATATATATAGTCACATATGCATGTCTGAGGCACTCTCTTGTCATTTGCTTCCCTTTATGCTGAAAAACCACCCAGTGAGAGCAACTGACTCCGCCCCTTCCAGTCCCTGAGCTATAAAAGGGCAACCGTCCAGAAAGTGGTCACACTTCTGCAAAACCTGACCTGGTCTAAGGAGCTCCAAGAATTTAATGCACCAGAATAAGAAGCCTGGTAAATGGCACCACTCAATTTATGTGGAGACTGTTTGGTTTTCCTTTTTACACCATTGTGCGTAAATGGAGATGGCTGGGATGGCAGCCCATAAATTTTTCATTTCTATGACTGTCATTACCTTGGATGACCATGGTATTTACAGTATATATGTCACTTAACTCTGTGTCATAGAACAGCCATTTTCAAATTCAGTTCAGTTCAGTGCCTCATGCCTGCATATTTTTGTCCCAATTAACTTCTCTTTTAATTGGACTCTTATCTGAACTAACCAAATTGTTATTTCCCTGTTTTCTGTGTTGGGGAAATTTCAAAATGGTTTTTGCTAGATTTTATTATTGTAGTATATGACTCGATATATAGAGAGGGTTACATTACAGTTACGAAGTGGTTAGCCCTTCTGCCTCAGTAAAGTCTAAGAAGACTGGATTCAAATTAATAAGCACAGTTTACATTAAAAAATCCTAACTAAATCTTAAAATGTAGTGCCAGATGTTATTTTTTTACAAACCTTATTGATTTCAATGTTCAATTGCCTTATTGCAGAGTTATTTACATTTTGTAGCTGAATATGAGGCTTTATATACAGTATATAGCTTTGCTTTTTTATTCTGTAAGTGTTTGTTAGGAGTGTAAGCTCAGAATCAAATTCAGATTTAAATGAGATGATAGCCTCTTATTTATTATTTAATGAGAGAAACACATAACTGAGTTAAAAAAAAAAAGTATACTGTTAGCCCCTTGAACTTGCGATTAGCCTGTGCCACATTATAGCCAATATGCAGTAAAATCCTCTTCAGGGATTTTGTCCCATATTCTTGAAGATTTATGAGGATTCTGACATAGCAGAGCCATTAACTGTTAACTACTTGATTTCAGTGCTCTTACATATTGTATACTGTACACACTTTTACTAACACTGTCTTTAAATAAACCTGCTAACACAGGACCTTAAATTATTTTGGCTCGGGTCACTACTATATCCAGGGATGCATATTAGCCACTTTCTGAGACTAAGAAAATTCAGCTACTCCTTTACTGAACCAACACACAGTTAAATTCTTAGTACAAAAGCCTGTGTGTATCAAAGTGTGACTTTCTACTTTGGAATCAATTGATTAAAGTTTTTATGTTTGGTCAAATCACATATTCTCAACGGAACCTTTCAGCTTTTGTGCACTCTTAATTAACAAAAATTCGCAGATTTGGAAATCAACCATCCTCATCTACATTTTTTTTTGTTTTGAACGAGTTATTAATAAGAAACCACATTTGGAGTGAGAATCCTGCTGATATCTTTTTATTATATTGTGAATGTTATTTCTATGTATAAATTACAGAACCTTTTTTATAATAAGGTATTGTGCAATAAATCTGGCTTTGCCTAAACCTTTTTTGAGTAGTTCATAAGAAAGACAAAATGATACAAGCATTACCATGTGTACAATATTTTGATTTTGTTTGCTTTAATGCATGTTATGTAATCTAGTATTTAAATCTTTGTTTAGAAAGCAAGGGTTAACCTCTTGTGGTCCTAGCATTATCTCTGTTAATACTTTTACCAGGAAACATAAATCCAGTTAAACTAAACCCTTTGACAGACACAACATACAAAATCTACAGACAGCTACTGGTCAGTCATTTTGACTTGTTTTGGTCATTCTTACTTTTTTCTAATTACTTTCAACCAACTGTTTCTGAAAAAGAAAAATGTGGTGAACGTCACATCTCAGCTTCCTGATAGCACACATTAATTAAATATTAGATATGTGCATTTTGACTGACTTCTTGAAAATTCTTCTTAATCTTGAAATTATCACCTTTATAGCAAATTATACCAAATTGTAGGAACCACCTCTCAGGATAATTTCTAAACAAACTCTAGAATAACCTCTTGGGTCAGAGGCGCACCCTATTTTGTTAATGTGTACCAGACTAGAACATTCACTAGTTGGTCGTATTAAAAATGGAATGCATTCTCCTCTGGCACCATCTTGTTTATTTTATGTGCACTGCTATTTTGAGACCCTTTCATTGATGGTTACTATGCTATTGCTAGGTACTGTCAAACAAAAGTGCATGGCACTTGACATCACAACCAACAACAACATTTATTTATATAGCACATTTTCATATAAATTATGTATCTCAACGTACTTTACAAGATGAAGAAAGAAAAAAGAAAAATACAAAAATAAGATTAGGCAATACTAAATAACAAAGAATAAAGTAAGGTCACATGGCCAGGAGGACAGAAAAAACAAAAAACAAATTGAGAGAGATGGAGAAAAAAACAAAATCTGCAGGGGTTCCAAGGCCATGAGACCACCCAGCCCCCATTGGGCATTCTATCCTAACATAAATGATCTAAATCAGTCCTTATGGTTTTCAGGCTTCCTGTGGAAGAATTAGATGATGATGGTCATGTGGACACTAATTACCTGGGAAGGAAAGAGGAAGTGCTAAACTACAGTACCTGACAGTGTGGTAAAAGTATGGGATTTGAGACATTTTGTAAAAGTTTACAGCATGTAATAAAGAATATGAAGGGGAGTTACACTAGAACTCTAACGCAACAAATTGCTAGGCAAGTTCAACTGGAAGTGTGTGAGTCAAAAGTATAAGGGTCGTGTCAAGCACTTCCTGGTTCTCCTTGATTTGATTTACCCCAAAAGATTTTTGCATTTATTCTGTGTTGGTTTTTAATTCCTTGTTAAGATATTCTAAACAATTTTTTTGCTTACCATTTAGTCTTTTAGGTTCTGACATTTGGCATGAAAAGTTTGACTTAGCAGCATCTCCTGATTCTAGTTCCTCTCAAAGCTGCTGCCACCTCAAGCAGTGAGTTCAACTACATTGCCGTTTTGGATGAATATTTGATTGCATGCACCACAAATTTGTGTTTGCTTTCTTTACTGTAGCCATGCTCTTTATGAGGATGACATCTATTGCTATCATACAGTCACCATCAATGTAACAGATTATGGCATCATGCCTCTGGTGTTTAAGATGATGACATGACATTGAAGATGTCCAAAGTTTTCACTTCAATCTAAAAATAGTATTCATGTTTTTAGTGTGAAGAGGGCTGAGTTATTGATAGGATTTTTGCAAGTTTTTGACTTTGATTTTTGAAATTTATTTTGTCAGTTCCTTTTTTGATCTCTTTAGTTTCCCATCTGCTTACAATCTGTCTTTTGGTTTACTGCTTTTACACCTTTGGCATAACAGGCAGCTTTTCAACTTTTTATTCTCTGTGTAACAACAGCACTGATACGTTTTGTTTAAGGCAATGTGGTGTAGTGGTTAAGGCTTTGGACTTCAAACCCTGTGATTTTGGATTCAAATCCCACTATTGACACTATTGTGATTCTGAGTAAGTCACTTGACCTGCCTGTGCACCAAATGGAAACCTAAAAGAAATGTAACCTATTGTATCATAAATATTGGATAAAATGTAAACCTAATAAATAAATGTAAAAGTCAGGTATCATGTGCTGCACCATAAGAGAGAACTTGAAAAGGTAGCTGTTCCTTCCTTAGTTTGCTTTTGAATGACGGGCCTGTCTCCAGATTATCCAAACAGTAACCCTTTGCTAACAAGTGTTCCTTAGGATGATTTCTGGGCTTTTACCAGCTCTGTATAGGTTTACCTGTTCTCTTTCTAAGGATCTTGTCAAACAACCTTTGGTTAACTGCTCTCTTGTGTCCTGGGCAGTCATCCTGCATACTGAAAGAAAAGAATGATGAGACATTACTTTTAAACTAAGGGCACTCAGTTTAGGATGCAGCAGTGCTAACTAATGTACTACATAAAGCTAAATACAAACTAGGCATAAATCAGGTTAAATTGAAAAGCTGGCTTCAGGTGCTTTGTCTCTCATTATGAAATGCATTTTGCTCTGTATGTTTCTCCTGGGAAGACTGACACAAGCCAGGGAAGTCTGAAGAAGAGCTGGACAATAAGTAAAACTCTCCTCGGGGAGCAAAGAAAAATGTTTCTGCACAGCAATTGGCTCATTAACCTTCTCAACAATTTAGATCTGCTCTCTCAGCACATTTCAGATGCTGCAAAGTTACATAACTCTTCAAAAACCTGGACATAACAACTGGTTTCTACCTTGTTACAAATGCTTCAGCTAATTTAAGAACAGTAAATTGAGGTAAATTATTGGTTCTTCAAGGTAGAGTCCCCCTTTTTATAGTATTTAAGGAAAAGTTTTTCTTACTTCTTTCCCATAAAAGGAAGACCTATATCCTTTTGTAAGGGCTGTAAGCTAGATGTGTTATTCATACTGCTGAGGATAAAATATGTGGCAAGATATTAAAAAAGTAATTACTGGGGCAAATATGATTGATTTAGCATTACTTGTTTTGATACAGAAACAGTGAAAAAATAATCTGTGCAGTTGCTAAAGGGGGAGATATTTGTCTGTCCCTTTTTGAGCAAATTAGAGGGCATTCTGGTGGAATGTGATAAGGAGACAGAGGAGTGGGAGTAAATTGTGGAGCTGCAGACCTTATGGAGAAATAATTGAGTCAGTTCTATATGTATATATACACATGTAAATATGTATAAATAGATATTTACAAGAAAAGAGAAGATTGAATTGGAGTAGTGTACGGACATCAAGAAAGAACTTATGTTTCAGTTCCATAGTGCCTTGTTAAACAAGCAGCAAACCATGACACAGTTGCCAAATGTGAATACACAAATCAGAGAAGCCAAAGGAACAGGCTAAGTAGGAAAAACAGTAAAAAGCAAGGGATGTAAAAGTGGATACAGGGAATTCCAAATGTACTTTCAGGGGTGGAGGGTTATTATATTTTTTCTTTTCCTTAGTCAGTTTTTTGAGACAGAAAAGTTGCACATCCACAAAGCTTGATCTCTGCACACTGTTTCATCACATGGAAGTTTTCACAAATTTCAGTGTGTAGCAGTTGAGTGGATAAGAGAGACAGAGAAAAAGAGGGCCATGGTTTGCCCTGCCAGCCAGTAACCACCTTTCAGCACATATGGTACTGAAATAAAATGAACAAATTGTCATTTTTGCTATACCTGATATTCTAAAAGTAAGAAGTAGAAGGAAAGAGTGCTACAAGTAAAATATTTGCTCTAAGATGAACTTAACTTTCATTTGTTAAAGTTGTAAGGGCCTTCTGGAAAAAGAAATAAGATTTAACAAAGTTTTGGACTGAAGGGAATAATATAGAAAATGTTTGTTAACACTAGAATCCCTGAAGCCATATGAAAATTTCCGTAATGCCGGACCACCTTAAATTCCTTCGCTCCTCCTCATCAGCGTCTTTGTTATGCAAATGTGTCAAGCAGCAAGCAGCCTGCTCACTCATCCCACACAGAGGCAGCTGAAGTCTCTTTACGTGGGAGTTAGGTGTCTGGAATTGTATTGGGTAAATAATATATTGTTGTTTGGAATACATACATTTCACGTGTTTTCTGTGTCAATAATAATCTGGGTAAATGAAGGATGATAGAAATGCTGAACACATAACTAAAACAAAGTTTTTTCATGTTATAGTAACAATGACAAAATGCTAACGTGAAGTGTATAATGTGTGAAGACTGAAGTCCAAATATCAAATAAACACTTTCACAAAAGTATAACAAAACAAGTGCGCTTTTATTCAAGAATATAATTGAAGAAAAAGAAACTGACATGTTGCTGTCAATGTGTAAAAACTGAAGCCCTAATATTAATTGACACAACCTAAACACGTCAGCTTGGCTGGTGCAGAGGTAAGAACAGCTTGCTTTATAAACAAAAGGGTATGAGCCTGGGTCCTCCCCGCATTTACCATTTTGAGTAGTGAGCTGCTATTATTATTACTATTATATAATAAAATATTTATTTCATTTGAGTCTGAAACAACCATGGTAAATTTTTGCTATTTGTAAAACATATCACTGAAGGGATATAAGCAGAAAGACAAATGCTGGTGAGTCATGTCTTCTTAGTATCTTGTTGTCACTTGAATTTTTTTTATTCAGTTTTCTTCTTGAATAAAAGCACGCTTGTTTCGTTATACCTCTGTGAAAGTGTTTATTTTATATTATAGTAACCACCTGAATGACATCAAATCTGTCTCTGCCTCTCTTGCTAACAAACTAAAAAAAAAGGTCTGACAAACTTTTAAATGCACACACTCTGAGGAAGTGATCCCACGGGCAAAACTCATGACCTTAACATCACGCAGTTCATAACCTTTGACATTACTGCTAGGAACTACATGGCAACTGTCAAACAATACTGCACAAAATAGTGACTCTTGTTGCAAAACAAAATGGCATCACAGGAGAATGGCAATAAACATTAAACATAACCAAACAGTCACATAAAAATGAACCACCATCAGAATGGGCCTAAGCAACCCCAAAAACGTATAAAGAAAATTAATTTTTAAGAACTTAAGTGAAAAAGTAAAACTGCCAGTCATGACAGAGACTACTTTTTAGAGTTTTTGTTTTCTTTAATATCCACTAATTGAATTTATAAGCATACTTAAAACAAATGTTGTACCATTGTCTGAATGAAGCAGTTTTCAGAAGCTATAGGTGTGCACTGTTACAAACTATCTTGCATTTTAACCATTCATGCTGAATTTTGATGTACAAATTGTTAGCCTGGATAGCATCAGGCTTTCTATTTCCTTTCCACACATTCCCCATCTCTTCAGGCTGACATTTTTACTCCACTTATTCTTTCTAACTGTCTCCTTCCATATTCTGCTTCCATTCTTTTCTTCCATTTCTCTAGATTTTCAAGTCTCAGTTACTTAAAGCCTGATGGTAGTTTCTTTATTTGTCCATTGTCCGCACACAGGTTACATGTTCTCATTTCGAATAGAGGTCTGCTAATGACCACCATGGAATTCCTATAACAGCATACCTGGACATCTTTACCACTGCACCTTCGGCAATCAGATACAAATTTCAACCTAGTATAGTCCAGTTTTCAGTGTGATCCTAGTATGTCCAACTCTCAGTGACAACTTTGGAATTGTCCCATTTGGAAATCAGGCTGTACTCATCAGATCAAGGACAACAATAGCCACCATTATTTTCCTTATGTTTTCAGTTTTTCAATGATTTATCTTTGCTCTGAACTCACGATGAAAACTGACCCACGCATGCTGTCAACCTGTCAGCAGTTATCTCACATCAATCACTAGTTTATGAACACTAAATTTAATTCAAACTAGTATAGAGTCTTATTTATTTTCCACAATTATATTTAATACAGAGATTTGTGTCAGTTTGACTAAAATAAGGCATATACATAGAATAAAGTCAGTTACACAATCTGAACCCAGAATTCTGACTTGTTTCTTAGATTGCTACCACATTATGTAGCAAGGCTGTCAGAACACAGATTTTAAAGGTCATGCAGCTAATGAAATAATTTGGTATGTAACGTCCATAACACATGCCATTTATTTTAAAGGTCATATATTTTTCCCTTATAAGATACTTGTCTCAAAAGTCAGAATTTATAAATTTCTGCATTTAATTATGCCATTTCTCACTTATCCTTTTTTCCACAAATGTATCAAATAGGCAATGAACAAAGAATTATTGAGCAGATTGTGCAGTAGCAGCAATCACATTAAACTGTATAAAAAATAACATAGTCATAGACTAGGATTAATGTAGCATTTCTTTTATTGGGTATTTCAAAGCCTTGATCAAGGTTATATATACTTAAAAGAGAATTGTTTGAAATATGTCTCAATTATTTCAAGAACAATAGCCTGCAAAGGCTGACTTTAAAGATTTTTTTTTGGTTTTGATCAATGTTTAAAGCGTATGCATACTTTTAAATTACTGAATGCCAAAAATAAAAAACCTAAAAATTAGACTCCATTTATACATGATTCTTATGTTTCAAGTTATAGGTAAGCTGAAAAGTGGGCACACATTATTGTCTGACTTATAAAATACCACATTCACTAAAAGAAACCGTGGCATGTCTGTTCGCATGGTTGTTTTTATTTTTTAAATGTTTGTTTTTATTTATGGCATAGGACATATCCATTTTTACTGTCGTAAAGCTAAAAAAATGACAAAGAACCTTTTTATTCTTTTTTATTTTCTGCATCTTGCAGTCCTGTGAGTTGTACTGAAATGATAATAAATTATTCATGTTTTCTCAAGCCATTTGGCTGCCTTTCAAAGTTGCTTACAACTTTCTGGTTAATTTATTTTTTATGAGGCTTGTCCTGCAGCCATATACAGTAAACAGGAAGATGACACCAATGAATACGTAACTTCAATGTATTAATTATTTATTTGTTTATAGAGAAAGCAAATAAGAGAACATTCATATGCAAATATCACGTTATGCAACTAGAAACTACTGATCACCCATTAAATTGCTGCTAAAGTATGTGGTGGCAGGAAACTGAGGAGGAAGTCAGAGGTTTATACAGTATGTTTATATTATGAACGTGAGTCAATAAGAACAATAATACTCAATGCAGTATGTATTACAAATTTGTACAATAAATACATTCAACTCAATTTTTGAGCAATGGACAAATTTCTCTTTGTTCCTTGCACCTTGGAACCAACCAAGCAGATACACCAAAATCATGCAAACTGCTCTCAGGCAGTGAATTTGCCAAGCATTTAGGTATTAACTCTTATTATAAACTGATGTCCTTGTAACACTAGATGAGCATTTAATACTTTAAAAAATCATTCAATACCATAATCAATCAGCTCAGTGTAATTATATACCGTTCCAAAAGAAGAAAACAATTTAAAAAATATGAAGTGCTCATTGACACTTGTCTAAATCAAGAAATCTTTGTTGTATGACGACCATTTGACAAAATTAATTATATATGAAGGGCTAATACAGTAATTAAACAGATTTAATTTAGAATTGATACACTTCACTATTACAAAAATATTGTTTTATTACAAAAAACAGCTTGGCACCATAGTACAGTGGTTAGCACTGCTGTCTTGTGAATCTTCGGTTCATATCCTGGTTACTCTGTTGTGTTATGTTATACATTTTGTCAGTGTGTTGAATGGAGAAAATTAGGACTTTGAAATGTCTAGAGCTGTGAATAAGTCCATTAAACTATTCTCATTCAGCTCATAGTGCTCCTATTCAAATAACATTTATTTGCTATAATAAACTATTCAAAGCAAGCCAAAGGTGGCATTGTTCACAGTAAAAGGTACAGACTTGTGACTTAAAGAATCAATGCTGGGTGGAATGGAGTTGCAATGGCCAGCACTGATGATGGTTTGAAAATCATTCCTGGTTGTTGTCAATCTACAAATTGTATATCCTCCCCAGGTCCTCTGCAAGTTTGAGTTGATGTTTCTCTACCAGAAACTACTGGCTTCCTCCCTTCAAGTTAGGAGCAAACAGATGCCTCAGGTGCTTGAAGCTGTTGTAAAATAGTTAGTTTGCTTTTATTTAGAATTAAAAAATCTGACAATAGGGTAAGAAAAAGTTACTTGACAAAAGTTCTGAAAATAGCTTAAGCAATCTTTAAATACAAATTTCTTTTTAAGGCATTACATCTTTCAAACAAGAAAACCAGTTTTAATGGCTTGATATAAAAACTTTTCGCTTGTTTAGATTTCATTTTTTTGCAGTGAAGTGCAAGCGGCAGAAATGAAGTTCCATCATAGAATTGCTGTACTCACTCTCCATTATATGACAAGGATTCTGAAATAAAGGAAGACCTCAAAGTTGAAGTGCTGTTTCTCTTGACTGTGAGGAGCCAGCCAAATGGGGGTGTACCAAGCACAGTCCACCAGGAGAAGACCCAGGGCAGACCCAGGCACAAGCACTGTCTATAGAAATGTTGCAGTGATATAATTTAGCTAAAAAGCCCATGCCTTTTAGTCTAAACGTTGCTACAGGCTACTAATAAAGATGGATCTGTACTTAAACCCATCCATCTAACAGGTAAGCCTATGGTGACAGTGACAGCAAAATCAGAATTTTGCCAAAGTAGACCCATAAACCATAAACCCATCAATATAATTTAGGTCCCTGAAATAAGATGATTAGCTCAATTTAATCACAACATTTGATGCAATCAAAAATAAATATTGTCTTTTAACATTGCTTTCTGATTCCTGCTTTACTTATGTGCACATCAATGTATGCAAAGAATGCAATATCATCTTCTGGTCAATCCAAGAATCCAGCTAAAGAGATTTTTTTGTTTTTGTTTTTGTTAATGAGGAGTAAATGCAAAGAGTGTCATCAATCAATTCATAAAGGGGAGTGAAGAATGGGGAATTATATTTGCCAAGGTCTAATTCAAATTTTAATGTAACCCATCTTAATGGCACTTACATATTAACATTGAATGAGTCTTTTCTTTTGCAATGCATTCAATGTCTAGCATTAATGGGCTGATGATTGCCTACTTTTATTTTGGCGCATCTATGCCTCCTACACTAATCTGGTTGGACGATTATTATTATTATCATTATTACTATTATTATTATTATTATTATTATTATTGTGGTTGATGTTGTTTCAGAAAAAAAAACTTTACAAACACATGCTTGTAGCAAATAATTTATTTTTAATAATTTTACAACTTTAATTGAAATAAAATGTCCAAAATAGCCTAGAATGCCTTTCAACAGGTATTTAAAACCTCTACTCTGTTGCATACTTAAGACTAAGCTCCTCCAAGACATCAAAAATTTTCGCACTATGCTCCTATAGAAGATTTACTATGGTCCTCTATGGATGATGTGTTTTATTGTTTTTTTATTTATTATGCATTAATTGTATTCATTTTTGACGAAAATAATTAGAATTCTAAACCATGCATTAAAATCATGCTGGTTTTTAATATTCTACAACAACAACATTTATTTATATAGCACATTTTCATACAAAAGAATGTAGCTCAAAGTGCTTTACAAAATGAAGAACAGAAAAATAGAAGACACAATAAAAAATAAACATAAGTTAACATTAATTAACATAGAATAAGTAAGGTCCGATGGCCAGGGTGGACAGAAAAAACAAAAACAAAACTCCAGAGGCTGGAGAAAAAAAAAATAAAATCTGTAGGGATTCCAGACCAAGAGACCGCCCAGTCCCCTCTGGGCAATCTACCTAACATAAATCAAAAAGTCCTCTTTGTATTTAGGGTTTTCATGGAAGGACTTGATGATGATGGTCACGTAGACTTCTGGCTTTCAGTCCATCAATGTTGGAGCTTCATGAAGCTTTGAGTAGGTGGTGGTGGCGTAGGCCGCCACCACAAAGAAACCGGAAAAAGAAACAGAAGAGAGAGTAGGGGTCAGTACGGATTTTGGAGCCACTATGAATAGTTATTATGATGAATTGAACATACAGAGTATCAGGATTAAGTTAAAGTGAAGTTATAAAAAGGCAATGTTAAAGTAATGTGTTTTCAGCAGTGTTTTGAAGTGCTCCACTGTATTTGCCTGGCGAATTCCTATTGGCAGGCTATTCCAGATTTTAGGTGCATAACAGCAGAAGGCCGCCTCACCACTTCTTTTAAGTTTTGTTCTTGGAATTCTAAGGAGACACTCATTTGAGGATCTAAGGTTACGATTTAGAATATAACATGTCAGACATTCCGATATATAAAATGGAGCGAGATTATTTAAGGCTTTATAAACCATAAGCAATATTTTAAAGTCAATCCTGAATGACACAGGCAACCAGTGTAGTGACATCAAAACTGGAGAAATGTGCTCGGATTTTCTTTTCCTAGTTAGGATTCTAGCAGCTGAATTCTGCACTCGTTGAAAGTGATTTATGTCTTTTTTGGGTAGTCCTGAGAGGAGTGCGTTACAGTAATCTAGTCTACTGAAAACAAAAGCGTGAATTAATTTCTCAGCATCTTTCAATGATATAAGAGGTCTAACTTTTGCTATGTTTCTTAAGTGAAAAAATGCTGTCCTAGTGGTCTGATGAATATGCGATTTAAAATTCAGATTACAGTCAACAGTTACCCCTAAGTTTTTTACTTCCGTCTTAACTTTTAATCCTAATACATCAAGTTTATTTCTGATAACCTCATTGAATCCATTTTTGCCAATTACTAAAATTTCAGTTTTCTCTTTATTTAGTTTGAGAAAATTACTATTCATCCATTCAGAAATACCAGTAAGACATTGTGTTAGTGAATCGAGAGAGTCGGAGTCATCAGGTGCTATTGATAAGTACAGCTGTATGTCATCAGCATAGCTGTGGTAGCTCACGTTGTGCGCTGAGATAATCTGACCTAACGGAAGCATATAGATTGAGAACAGCAGCGGACCCAGGATAGAGCCTTGTGGAACACCATATCGGATATCATGTGTCTTTGAGATGTGATTACCACAACTCACAAAGAATTTTCTACCTGCCAGGTAGGATTCAAACCAATTTAAGACACTGCCAGAGAGGCCCACCCATTGACTAAGGCGATTTCTAAGAATATTGTGATCAATGGTGTCAAATGCGGCACTCAGATCTAAGAGGATGAGAACAGATAAATGGCCTCTGTCTGTATTTAACCGCAAGTCATTTACTACTTTAACGAGTGCAGTTTCTGTGCTGTGATTTGTTCTGAAACCTGAACGAAATCTATCAAGAATAGCATGTTTATTGAGGTGGTCATTTAACTGCATAATGACTGCCTTCTCTAGAATTTTACTTAAGAAGGGCAGGTTAGAGATGGGTCTAAAATTTTCAAAGGCAGAGGGGTCAAGATTATTTTTCTTGAGAAGGGGTTTAACTACAGCAGTCTTAAGACAGTCTGGGAAGACCCCCGTATCTAATGACGAATTAACTATGTCAAGGATATTGTCAATTAGCACGCCTGATACTTCTTTGAAAAACCTTGTTGGTATTGAGTCAAGGACGCAGGTGGAGGGTTTCAGTTGAGAGATTATACTATGTAATTCAGGTAAATCTATCCTGGTGAAAGCATTTAATTTGTTTATAATGGAGTACCGGGGCTTTGGAGGTTCTGCAGTGTTGGGGAGATATACTATGTTATCTCTAATATCATTAATTTTTTGATTGAAGAATACAGCAATGTTCTCACAGGTTTCACTGGAAGTATTCTGGGGGCATTCCTTTGTGTTACCTGGGTTTAACAGACGATCAATTGTAGAAAATAAGACTCTGGGATTACTAGCATTTTTATTTATAATATTAGAGAAATAGCAGCGCCTCTCAAGACGGACTGTGTTATTGTATTCTGTTATTTTAACCTTCAATATCTCATAATGGATAGTTAGTTTAGTTTTCCTCCATTTACGCTCAGCTCTACGGCATGTTCTTTTTAAATCAGACACTTTTTGGGTCTTCCATGGAATAACAGTACTAGAAGCTTTTTTAACTGTCTTTTCAGGTGCAACTATGTCAACAGCAGCTCTTACTTTAGAATTAAAGTTTTCCACTTTACTATTTACATTATCCTCGCTATTATAGCTGGCACTATAAATGGACTGATTGCTTAGAATGTTTGTAAGTTTTAAAGCTGCTGATGAGTCAAAGAAGCGTTTTTTAACAAAATGCTTCTCATGAGTGTTTTCTATCTTTATTTCTATATTAAATAGTAGAAGGAAATGGTCTGATAGACCAATATCAATGACCTGCTTTATATCAACTTTAAGTCCTTTAGCAATCACTAAGTCTAACGTATGACCTGCTTTATGTGTAGGTTGATTAACGAGCTGTCTCAAATCAAAAGAGTCCAGAAGGTTCATGAATTCTTTTACTTTTTGGTCACACTGATTGTCGATATGAAAGTTAAAGTCACCGACTATTAAGAGTGTGTCATAGTTTGTAATTAAAATTGACATTAAGTCAGAGAATTCATCAAAGAAAGACGCGTTATATTTAGGAGGTCTATACATGGATAATACTAGAACGTGAGAATCTCCATGAATAACAACGGCGAGATACTCAAAGGACTTAAATTTACCAAAACTAACATCTTTACATTTTAACCGGCTCAAAAAAATGTTTGCCAAACCGCCTCCCTTTTTCCCCTGGCGGTCTGCACGAGTAAAACTAAATCCGGAGGTGCAGACTCGATTAAAACTGCCGCGCCGTCTGAGTTAAGCCACGTTTCACTTACAGCAATAAAATCAATGTTTCTATCACTAATAAGATCGTTTATAAGAAATGTCTTGTTAGTTAAAGCTCTAACATTTAATAGTGCCATATTTAATGTTTCAGAGGGGCAGAACTGAATTTTATGCGTGTTAGTGGTATTTGGAACAAAAACTAAGTTATTTTTGTTAACGCCGCTCTGTGTGTATTTTTTATGTAATCTACAATCTGTTTTTATAGTTTTAATGCATTGTTGATCTAAAGTAGTAATTGCAATTAAATTATTGGTGTTTATGCCGCACTGCCTACATTTTTTATGTGCATTAAGATTTGTTATTAGATTATTAATGTTGTGCACTTTAACGGAAGACTGTGTTAAGCCATTATGTCCTATCAAAACAGTAGCATTACGGAAGGGGTTTAAAGTAGAAGTAGACAGTCAAGATAGATGAATTACCTTAGCGATGTTTTCGGAGAGGACCCGGGCACCAAATCTATTCGGATGCAGTCCATCCCGCTTGAAGAAGCGCGGCCTTTCCCAAAAAAGATCCCAGTTGTCAATAAACCCGATGTCTTGAGTCACGCAGAAGCCTCTCAGCCAGTTGTTTAAACCCAGCAGACGACTGTAGTATTCATTCGATCGTCTGACGAGAGGTAGTGGACCTAAGATGAAGATTTTTGCCGATGGGGTCCTCTCCTTCGTGTCTTTAACTAGTGCTGCGAAGTCAGCTTTGAGAACCTCCGACTCTCGGTGCCTTATGTCGTTTACGCCGGCGTGTAAAATAATGGATCCCACTGCCCTCTTATGTTTCTCGTAGATATTCGGCACCCATCTCATCACATCACGGACTCGAGCACAAGAAACAAGAAAACAAGAAACAAAAGATTTTCGATTAGGACATGTGATATTCAGGTATCGTACAATCGAATCACCTACCACGATTACATCACCCGGGGTTGAAGGCAAACTGGGAACGCGGAGAGGGTCGAATCGGTTCTGGATTGGGATGCTCGCCTGTGCCGATGGAGGTGTTCTAGCCTTGAACCCCCGCCTGCAAAGCTGAAACCCGCCGAGGTCTTCATCTGTGTTGTCGTTGCTCCTACGAGGCACGGGGGTGA
>JANRMT010062822.1:27506231-27601459 GCA_026402145.1 Polypterus bichir lapradei | reverse complement strand
GAGCGGCACGAGGTGGGGTTGATGTTACGTCGACTTCAGTTGTTGAGTGTGGTTTGTCCAGCAGCCGAGCCTTCAAGTTTCTGAGGTACCTTCGCCTGGACAGAAGTTTCTGAATCTGTTTGTCGAGTGCCTGGAGTTCTTCGACGACAACGGCAACGCGATTCATCTCACTGTCGGCCATTGTCTGCTTCCACTTCCGCTTCCGCTTCGTTACCTAGGAAAGAAAGAGAGAAAGATTATATAGAAAGATTATTCTATATAATAATCAGTATTGATTGAGTGCATATTTTGGATTTTTTCCCCAATATTATGGTATTTTAACAATGCAGACTGATTTCAAACACCTATACAGCTCTACCGCAAATTCATTTTTACTGCCCAGTAGGGAAGTCATACATACTGTACATGTGCTGGGTAAAAATAGCAAAGAATCACTTCTCTAGGTCACATTAAAAGTGTCTTGTTCTTTCACTTGAATGTTCAAGTATTCAAGTAGATCAAAAGATTTAACAGTACTGCCATTACCAACAAGCATATAAGCATAAATATATGCATGCATACTGATACAGGGTTCCAGCCTGACATGGTGGTGCCAGGACTCTAAAGTTCAGAAGAAAGAGAAGGTGAGAGGCAGAAATTATACAGACCGTAATTCAAAAAGATGATTCCGTTTAAAAAAGTGCTGGATCAACATCAATTACAAGGAAGTCTTACTCCTTAATGTTAAAGAAGGATCCACAGGATTCACAGTTTTGGCAAGGTGAGTCAGAAGCCATTAGAGGACTGCGTGCCTTGGACGTTTATAGAGTGCTCTGGCAATAACTATTCTGTGTACTAACAAGAAGGTTATAGGCATAGGAGATTATGCCAAAACCATACTTATCAGACGAAATATCCTGAATGAAACAGGCAGAGTCCTGCTGCTTATCTGGAAGGCATGTAGTACTTGTCCCACCAAGTGCTATGGTGCTCAGTGATGTAGAGAGTCAGTTAGCTAGAACTTTATTTGTCCCCAGTGGGAAATTTGGCTTTTTACAGAGGCTCTTTAAATAAATAAATACATAAATAGGTAGATAATAAGTAAATAAATAAATACACACACATTTAAGTCTGAACACACACCAGAATGACTATAAAGCAAGAAAATTAAAAAGAAAGAAAACTTCTGACATGGCAGTCACTGTCACAGTGAGGCATTATGTAGACATATTGCTTTTGGTATAAAGGAGCCCCAGTTGTGTTTTTTTGCACACTTCTGTTGAATGATTCATTGACTGATGTGCAGAATTGTTCATAATGGCACTCGGTTTTGTTTTAGTTCTCTCCTTTGCTACTACCTCCAGAGGGTTGAGAGTGTGTCCTATAACTGTGCGTGCCCTTTTAATTAGCATAGAAAATCGCCTTGGCCATCACAAAGTTATAGAAGATGTGAAGGATGTCACTTCCCACATTAAAGGAACAGTTAAGGAAGAAGAGCCTGTTGTATCATTTCTTATTTGGTTCCTCTGTGTTTCAGGAACAGTCCAACCTGTCATTTATGTGGACCTCCAAGTACTTTTAGGAGTGAACCACCTCAACATCCACTCCTTGAAGAGTGACCAGACAGAAACAGCTAATAATACCAGGAGACTTTCTAGGGGTGTTAATGACCCCTGACGAGGGAATTGCCTTGGAAGTAGCTTGACCCTACAATATAAAGCTGCCTCACCCATATTACCCTTTTGAGTTTAAGGTTGGTAATTCACTTGGGCAATGGCTCAAATTGGCAGGGAGGTAATGTGGTCAGAAAAGTCACTGGAACATAAAAGTCAGAAGGTGAGTAATAGACAGTCGTGTGTGTGATTTGGGGAAGAAGTCTTCCACTGGGAGCACAATGTGCAAAACCCATCAGGAAACCTACAGTAGCAGCAAGGATTTATTTTCTGTTTATTAAGTTGTTGGTTTGTATTATTTAAATTTTTGCTTTTTTTCTTTATCTCGTTTTGGGTGACATACAGGTGTTTTGGGTGGCATACAGGAGTCCCCTACATTGCAATATATAACAACAAAGCAAAATGCTCTCAACGAGGATTAATCCAATTCAGGGTGACAGTGGCCCTACAATAGTGACAGTCTTGGACAGGGTGTCTATAACATTACAGGGTTAAGTATATGGATATCTGACATAATTTAAGTTAATTTAGAATCATTACCATAATGATTAGTATTCCTTAGTAATTTCTGGAATATGGAGGAGAGTTGAAATACCAGGATAATGAATGTGTTAAGCAGCAACAAAAGCCACACTGCTATTGTACTAAATAGATACATAAAACAGAAATGCATTTTCTAGTGGCAAAAAAAAATGAGTTACAAATAAAGGAGACAAAATGTGGTACTAGAAAACGACAGCCTTAAATAAAGCTTTACTCATCTCATTCTCCTCAGCCAGCGTGGACGCCTACTTATTATTACTAAATACTCAAGGATACAGTCACGGCATTGTTCAAGAAAAAACAGACAAAGACAATGGCAAAGTAGACTTAAATAGAAAAAACAGCACTCCATAAAAACAGAAAGGGCTCAAAATGCAACAAGTTTAAAATGTGAAAAGCACCTACAAAAAATTACTTGAAAGAATAGCTGATAATCCTACCCTTGTTTACGCCTGCTTTTATAGTATTTGAAAGTGGCTGCTGAAAAGTCAAGATCATGCGAACTGACATCACATCAACCATGTGACTACACTTATTCATAGACTTGATTATTTTACTCACTTACTCATCCCCTGGATAAACTCAAGGCTGCTGTCTGCCTATCCTTCTGTTTACTTTGTATAAAAATGATGTCAGGAGTTGACATATGGAAAAGTATAACTCGAAGTCTATGGATGACTCCATCATTGTGATTCTGTTACAAGATAAGAATAATAGTCTGGGATGTATTATTGATAAGTTTATTTAGTGGTGTGATTGTTCCTTTTTACAGCTTAATATCTCTATGACAAAAAATATGGCTGTAAATTTTAGATGTTCCCTTTCTTCCCTCATCTCAGCAATAATCAAAAGGACAGAGTGTAGCAGGTGGTGGAGCACTACCAATATTTAAGGATAATCATTGATAGCAGGCTTATCTTTCATAACACAATAGACTAAATCCAAAAGAAGGAACAAAAGCAAATATACTAAGAAAACTTGCTTTAAAATATGCTCACTAAGCAAATTATTAAGAGCACTGTGTTAATACTGGGTAAGGCCTCCTTTTGCTCTCAAAACAGCCACAGTTGTTCATGGCATGGATTCCTTATAATGTTGGACGCATTCCTTTGTGATTCTGGTCCGTGTTGTCATGAGAACATCACACAGTTTCTGCAGATTTGCCAGCTACACATTATGCTACTAATCTCCTGTTCTACCACATCCCAAAGCTGTTCTATTGGATTCAGATCTGGTGACTGGGAAGGCTACAAAAGAACACTGAACTCCTTGTCATGTTCATGAAGCTATATTGCTTCAATTGCTATATTACATGGTGCATGACCATGCTGGAAGTAGCCATGAGAAGATCTGTAAATTGTAGCCATGAAGGGATGTACATAGTCAGCAAAATTACTCAAATAGACTGTGGCATGCAAGAGCTGATTAATTGGTATTAACTGGCTGAAAGCATGCCAAGAAAATACTCCCCCTCACCATTACACCACCACCACCAGTCTGAACTGTTGACACAAGGCAGGTTGGGTATATAGATTCATGCCGTTGGCTCCAAATTCTGACCCTACCATCTGTGCACCTCAGAAGAAATTAAGTTTTACCAGACCAGGCCACGTTTTTTGTCTTCAACTGTCCAGTAATATATGCGGCAGAAACAAATTTTCTTCACAGGGTGTCTTGGCTCAGTTTTAGAGATAGCATGAGAAGCATATACATTCGAGAAAAGTTCAAAGTAGAGCCACTAGTCCTCTATATCGTAAGGAGGCAATTGATGTGGTTAAGGCATCTGATGAAGATGCCTCCTCTATTCTTAGCTGGGAAGATGTTTTGGACAGGTCCAACTGGGAGGAGACCTTGGGGCAGACCCAGGAAACACTGGAGAGATTATATCTCTTGGCTGACCAGGGAATGCTTCAGAATCCCCAGGAGGAGTTGAAGAAGGTGGTAGGTAAAAGGGACATCTGGGTATCATTTCTTAGACTGCTGCCCCTCCCATGCAGATCAGGATATGTGGCAGGAATAGATTGATGGGTATAGTACATCTTTTGGGGGTATGCACTGACTCTAATGATTCTCATATGTTGTCCCTTGCTTTATTTTCATCTATCTTTGTAACAATGTCCTATGTTTTGTACTTTCCTGCTGCAGAAAAATTTTCCTTTAGAATGATAAAAGTATATCTACACACCTATTGCAGCAGCTGTGATCTTTTTTAATTCTTTTCAGGCTTTTCTGAAGCTTGGAACATAATTTTGACATTGTTTCAGGAGGTTTTACACCCAGAAAATCTAATTCTATAATCAGAATTTTAATAACCGTCTTTTCCAATGCCATTTTGTTTTAGTGATAGGCATGGCAATTTTGCAGGGTTGGCATCACCAATCTCCATGGAAATCTTCTCAATGTGCACCAGGTCAGTGCCACTTATGACATCATTAGTTGCGCTGTATAAAAATTCAGCATACGGTCATTCATTATAGATTATGCAGTGACTGCAGTATGGGCAAACCTGTTCATAAAGCGAGAGGAAGAGGATCAGGAGCAGGCAAATCCTGAAAACCTCCTCACAAGTGTTAAGAGTGTAAACACCTTAGGCTGTCCAGTCACAACAGTATGATAATGCATAAAGAAAAAGCTCACTTTCTTCTATACACTAAGCAAGAAAATCACAGGAATTCTTATTTATATACAGTACACTAGGATTTTGGATCATAATTCCAGATCTGTAGATTGTATATATGTAAAACTGCATGAGTGACCTGAGGTAACTGGGACTTGAACCAGGCAAAGCAAGAAGAAGCTTTATATGCAATGCAGACTTCAACTTTTAATGTTTTGCCATCTCATAATTATAATATTAATAATTTTTAGCTCCCGGAACTACATCTGCTGGCTTGTTTAAATTAGGGCAAGCATGATAGGACAGCAGCCAGAGCAACATTAGCTAAATGCTTTCCTTTACAATTACAATCTTACACTTCTCCCCCTTGTCAAAAGAAATGTCATCATCTCAGTAAACACCAATAAACAAAAAAAAAATAACTGCCATTGATCTCATATTAACATACCACAGCAATGCATAATTTAAAACAAAATATTTTTACTAACCTGATGGAAAAAAGAAAAATAACAACAAGGTCAATGCATGTGAGCATGAAATCAATGGTTCTGAAACAAAAACGTTCATATTCAAAATAAATCTGTACTTTTCTTTAACTTTAAAAAGGTTATGGCCAGCTGTGGTCTAATGCTAAGGTTAACAGCAACAACATTTATTTCTATGGCACATTTTCTTACACAAGATGTAGCTCAAAATGCTTTACAAAATGTCAAAGAAATAGATACAGAAGAATAACAAATTAAAATTAGATATGAATAACAATGAATAAATAACATGCAAAAATAAATAAATAATACACATATAAAATAAGTATAAAATTAATAGAAAAGTAGAGTTTTTACATATAGAACCGTTCTTTAAGACTCTGAAGATGAATCCAATAATAAGGTAAGATGGGTTGGGGAGGACAGAAAAAATTTCAAAACTCCAGATAAACTGGAGAGAAAAACAAAATCTTTAAGGGTTCCATGGTCAAAAGATGGCCCAGCCATTTGTGGGCATTCTACCTAGCATAAATGTTGTTTACTCATTCATTATTGTTTTTTAGGCTTTGTCTTAGAGGATTTGATGCAGTGGGTCTCGTGGAAAATTGAGGTTTCCACTTTCATTCAAAGATCACATGCCAGCCACAAGACTTTGATCAGATGGCAGTGGCACAGAACCCCAACAGAGATGAATTAGAAAAGAAAACAGAGAAAAGTGGAGGTTAATAATGATTGAAAATTTTTTGAAGTTACTATAATCCTATACATATCTAGTTTATTGAGGGTAGAACTAAAATATAGGTACTATAAAGCAAAATTTAAAAAAAGTGTTTTTTCAGGAGTTTTCTTTTTTTAATGATGCAGGGTGTTAGCCTGGTTTATCTCTCTGTTGGTGGAGTATTTCAGGTTTTTGATGCATAACAGTAAAAGGCCTCCTCACCACTTCTTTTAATGTTTAGCTTTTGGGAGAATAAGCAGACACTCATTTGAAGATCTAAAGGCACAATTTGGAGTGTAAGGTGAGAGGCATTGCGAAATGTAGGATGGAGCGAGATTATTTAAGGCTTTGTAAACCAAAAGCAGTATTTTAAAGTCAATTCTAAATGGCACAGGTAACCAGTGTAGTGGCATCAAAACTGGAGAAATGTGTTCAAATTTTCTTTTTCTAGTTAAGATTCTGGCAGCTGTATTCTTCACAAGTTGCAACCAATCTGTGTCCTTTTTTGGGTAGTCCTGAGGGGAGTGAGTTACAGTAGTCTAGTCAACTAAAAACAAAAGTGTGAATTAATTTTTTAGCATCTTGCAAAGTTATAAGGGATCTAATCGTTACTATATTTTTTAAGTGAAAAAATGCTGTCCTAATAATAAAATTTAGGTCAGAGTCAATCATTACCTCTAAATTCTTTACTTTTATAAAAACTAACATAAGGACTTGGAATATAAAAGGACAGGCAAAAATATGGAAAGAGTATGATTACTTAAGGCTTTATACACCATTAGAAGTATTTTAAAGTCAATTCTAAAGGACACAGGTAACCATTTTAATAATACTAAGACTGGTGAGATGTACTCCAATTTTCTTTCTCTAACTCCTGATGCATTTTGATCTAACTGCAACCAATCTGAGGTCTTTCTTAGGTAGTCCAGTTAAGAGTGCATTACAGTAATCTAGTTAACTAAATTGCATCTTACAATGTTATAAGAGGTCTAACTTTTACAGTGTTCCTTAAATGTAAAAATGTAGTCATAGTAATATGGTTAATGTGTGATTTAAAGTTTAGGTTGGAGGTCTAAGTCAATTACCATATCAGTTATCAGTTCTTTTATAATGCCTGGCTCAGGTATTTCATGATAATAGATGTCAAATTCAAAGTGAACTTTATTGTCATCTCAACCATATAAAAGTATACAGATAGACGAAACTGCAAACCTCAGGGTCCACAGTGTAACAACATGAAGTGCAAATTATACATTAAAAATAGAATTAAAATTTAAAATGAAAACACAAAAAAGACAAGACATTGTGCAAAGACAAGACAAAGAAGTAGCAGCAATATTGACGTGTAGTAGGAAGTAGATATTTCACTACTGTGGTAGGCTTTTGGTCAGGAAGAGCATAATGACTAACACATTTATTAAAGTAGTCTTCCACTGCAGGTGCACAGTGATTACTTTTAAATGTTACTGGCAGTTGTAAAATATCAACTGTAATCTTCTGAAATAGACAAACTGCTGGAATACCCTTCATGAGATTTTTACACTCTGTCATTCAGCCATAGCATAGTTCGCATCAACAAAAGTTGAAAATGTTCTAGGACTAAACTGTTACAGATTAGCCCATGAAACAATTGTATTTTTGTATTTGGAGATGGTACCGCACTACACACAAAACTATTGACCAAGGTAAAACATACATACTCAGCCTACAGATGAGGCAATATTAGTTATGTACTACTTAATGTAAGGGTCTCCTCATATTAGAATAATCATACAGGCAGACGTCTCGATTTTGACCCTTTGTTTTTCTTGACCATGTCTTCATTTTGTGATTTATCAACACTCAATAATCCTCAGACAATTTGTGTCTCATAGCAATAAAATGGAGAAGCAGCTGTTATGTCCTAGTTGTCACTCACATGTGGAAGTGGATGAGAGTCATTTAAGCTAGATTCTGTTCAGCTCTGCTCCTCATTTTTTTTTTTTTCATTAACTTTAATTGCGAAGCCAAGGAACTGTACAACCCCTCTGTAAAAACCCTCAGATAACAACTTAGAGAGTCACTTTTCCGTTTCCCCAAATTTTTCAGGCATTATTTGGCATGCATGTTCACTCATCAAAGGGTTATGGCATTTCCAATGTGAATTGATTTTGTTACAGTCATACTGAAGAAGCCATTAACTCTCTTCTAATAAAGCAGCTATTTTTCCTTGTGGTCTGGGTAAAAAGCAGAAGACTCCAAGCCTGCAGATGATGGATAGGCAGTGTGAGAGCCGTAGCAAAATCCTTCTCCGGCCAGGACTCCAATACTATAATAGAAGGACAAGAGAAGACGATCTGTTCAGGACATTAACAAAGAAACAGGGAATTTCACTCAGACCAGTATAATACTTTCACTTAGAGCTTATATGTTAAGATTCCTTAAAACTTTTAACAGACAGATTTTAGGTAATAGTCTTTAGCCTGAAAGTCCTGTCATGCTGAACAGGAGTGCATTATGTTCTGGGGAAGTTGAAAAGCAAAGCAGAATTTAGAGTACATGTATTTTAGTTAGCTAGAAAAGGAGCTTTTGATACACATTGAAAAATACCCCTGAACGTGTGGTAATGATTTATTAATGTTTTCTGAGCTTTGAGAAACTGCAAAAATGGCTGGTGTTCCGTGACAGTGATTGCCTTCTATTAGACTTTTATCAAAAAGAGGTCTCTGAGCTGCTTGTTGCAAAAATGGAGCTTTTAGTTTAGTTACAGTTTTCTTGACACTTTTGTAAAGAGCTCAACTCAGATGCTGTTGAGGGAAAAATTGTCTCTTTTGTATCTTAGCTGGTAGATATTTGAAAAAGAGCTCTGCCTCCACCAAGAAATCTTTTGTATATAATCTGTAAGTAAGGAATTGGACAATCTAGGAATTGTCATCTGGGACAGAACAAAGAAGGCATTGTTCATATTTGCTGCTGTTGGTTTTGATCCAAAGTAATATAAATTTTAAGTGAAATCTCAAATCAATATCTCTGTCCGATTGCTACTGGAAAGTCAAGACTTCAAGATTAATCATTTGATTCCTAACTGCATTCCCTTAAGAGTTCAAGGAACTCCTTTGATAAGTCCTATATTAGTTTTACAATGGGCCGAAGTAAAGGAGTGAATGCATCAAGTAGCTTGCCGTGGAAGTCTCTAGGGCAGAATATGTAGGGTACACTATGAAAAGATAGACGGGTAAGGGGTTAAAGGTAACAGTTTGTAGCGGTCTAGTGCCACTAAGATTCACACCGTCCAAGAGACAGTGATTTATTTATTTTTTTAGTGGAGATTCCAGGGACGCACCCAGCTTTGGCCCGACCTTCAGGCACTCACAAACAGAGACAAAAAGCCAACGGAAATAAAATAGCAAATAAAGAATGTATGAACACTAATAATAAAAACAATGATCCCACCCCAGTCCCTTTATGGTGATGTACAATAAACACGAAAACAAACCGCAACAAGAACACTCACTATAAAGTCCATGGGAAACGGCAATGGATGAAATGTAATGATGAAGATAGATAATCCAGAGATCCTCACGTTGAATGGGAATGTAAAGATAGTCCTACCAGTAGTTCCTATGGTGAAGATGGGTGGACGGGTTCAGGAGCGCTTCTTTCTTTGCAGGATGGCCATAAATCCACATACAGTCCTTATATACACAGGCAGATGGCAGACAATCCAGATCCCAACCAAGAAATGATCCAGGACAAAATGAATAAGCACAGGTAACCCAACAGAATGCAGACAGACAGGAACTTGAAACACAAAATACCCTTCTTCCTTTTGGTCACTGGCTCCTTTTAAAAAGCCTTTGACCACAAAAGCCCCTGCACCCTCAGCAGAGGACCAATCAGAGCCACTACAGGGACTGCTAGGAGTTGCAGTTTCAAACTGTAGTAGCACCGCTAATATACGTAGCTGGTATTGAGATTTCGTCCTGCCCCCCCATTACAAAAAAGAACCAATGATGTTAATTGATGCCAATTATGTTAGGAGCATGTCAAAGGTAATATGATAACATGATCAAACAGAAGCACTTACAATTTAGCAGCACTAGCAGCAATAAGTATATTGTTATATTATCAATAAACTGGATTATTTTGTTTATTGCATCAAGCATGTCTGAGTTATTTGGTGAAAACCACAGAGAAAGTAAATTCCGATTTGTGTGTACCTTTGCCAAATTTATGGGTTTTCTTCATAAATTGAAACATATCTCTTCATAGTTCTGTATGGAAACAGAGATATACCACAGAGATTACACAGCTACAGTGGCCATCACAGTTACACTACAAAAGTCAGGCATAATATCTGCTTTGAAAAAAAGTGGAGATGATACATCCCACAATTTTTACTTGTACTGAGCTGTTTCTATAATTGCATGATGTTTCACTGTAAACTCCCATCTTAACAGCAGAGACTGAGCACAATCATGTATGACATTCAGTTCATGCTCTCAGGTGCTGCCTGAACCAATGTGTCCATGTCCAAGCTGTTCAATATCTAACCATTAAGTGCTTGGGTTAGAAGAAACTGTTTAGTTAGGGAATGTTTTTCTCAAAGCAGGTGCCGTCATTTTAAAGTTGCTGCTCATAACTGACATATGAGAGCCTATGTCAGTATAAATATCAACAACACTTTCTTCAACATTGCCCTTCATAAATGCAGTTGGTTGGAAAGAGAAGCCTGTTGCTTGACTTTTCATATCTAGTTTTGAATGAATAGGCTCGCCTTGTAAACCTTAACTGGAGTAAGATACATAATCTCAGTCAGTTTAAGTTTCTCAGTTTCTTCTGTGATGTTCCCAGTTAGGGACTGATGTTACAGTGTACAGAAAATCAGATTTTTTTCCTACTGGTGTATTCACTGTTTGAGGGCATCAACTTTACTAGAGCACCATGATTGCAAAAGTTCTTATGCTGCATTGGATGTCAGTCCTTGTCCACATAATTTTGAGGGTGACAGTCTGTTTAGCAATTTCTTTTTGGAATCTATGATCCTTTTGAATGGCATGAAGTAGAATTGCATGTACAAACACAGTGGCATAGCTAGGGGTGGGCAGAGGGGCGGTCCGACTCGGGCGTCGCATTTTTGGGGGTGGCATTATTGACCAAAAGGCTCAGTACAATTTGTGAGTAAGCAGCAGGGTTCCAAAAAATTTTACTCATGAATGAAAAAAGTAAAAATCTCAGATTTTTATCCACAAATGCTTCGAAAAATAATTATCAGACTGTCCTTCTGTGACGGCATCAGACACAGCAGTTGAAATTACAAAAAGGCAATAACAAAAATAAACATAAAAATTACACCGATAATAATTTCTAGATAAACAACTAATTTACAATTTATAATTTCATTTTGTTATTAATCCGAATGCGTTCTTGCTCTGGGCAAAAAACATCCCCACCTATCACTCGTACACTACACTGGTTTTGGTTTTCACAGAGTAATTATATTAAACTAATAATTAGAATATGGCTTATCAGTGCATCTATACTATATTCTCCTCTAGTTGATGCTTATAAATAATTATATGTGAAAAATTATTGCTGTTTCCTATATATGAATAAATCTATGCAAAATGTATCTTAATTTTTCTCTATACGTCATTTTAATTTTCTATTTAAATAGGTTGACATATTCAGATATGTTGGAGGGCAGCAAATTGAAGCACCACCCCACCCCGAGCGGCACGAACTCTAGCTACGCTACTGTACAAAGGCAATGCTAAGCCCAAAGTCCTAAAAACTTCCAAAAATGCCCACTGGAGGTGGGAAAAACTTCAAAACCCAGCTAATAATAAAGGCAAACACAAATCTTTATAAAATAAAATGATTTTTCTTCCAGAAATCCCCCCTTTGTGGAGCACAAAAGGCAAAAAGGAGTTTTCCTGAAAAACAAGTCAAACAAAGTCTAATACAGAATCCAGAAAGCAAAGTCAAAACAAGCGTGAATTCAAAAATCCATTAAATCAAAAAATCACAGCAATTACAAAAATAACTGAAAAACTCCCAAGCACATTCAAATGACCCACCAGGGACGGTTGCTCCCGCCTTCATAGGACTGAGGGCACACCCTTGTGGTGATGGGCTGGTGTGGAGCCACCCACAAAACACTTAGAAATGAAATAGTTAACAAATTAACATAAACAAAAAACTGAAAAATTAACAAATAAGACATTAAACAGGAATTTGAAACCCAGTCAGGGGAGGAGCCCTGGCAGAAATACGACACACATATGTCGGTAGTGTTTTGCAGATTAGGTGCAGGGTAGCACACCATTCCTTGTAATCACAGAAGGAGCTATGTAATCTTTCTCTCTGTAAGTTTTATCTGTCTAATCTCACTTTGTAAAATGTCAGGTTTCATTGTTAAATCTGCCAGTGCTATCAGAAGCCTGTACTCTTCAGATACTGTATTAACTGAGGACATTTGGGTGCTGAGTCCTATAGTGTAATGTATTGCTTTAAGTTGTATAATAGATGGATCTGCAAATTTGAGTGCTTCCTGTGCTCGTTCACATTGACTGACTATTATAACTGCTACTTCCATATCCGTGGGACCAACCTTTAGGCACTTTACTTGTAACACTAGACCAAAAATGCTCCAAATTGTCTACATTTTTCCACACTCTGTGTATGTATATTAGGCTCTGGAAAACTTCACACACCGTCTTAGTAATCTCTGAAATTTTACAATCTGTCATTGACCTTGCAAAAATATTGATTTGGCAGAGAAGTAAGAATATTTGTAACAAATCTTGTACGTTATGTGATTACTCCATCTACACGGAGAAGCCATGCACTGTCAGACAAAATGAAAGTGTTGGCCTTTGTTATTACTTTGTAATAACGATGATTTGGCTATGTTACGGATTTTGCACCAAACTTTGAATCCCCTTTAAACCCATGAGGTAATGCACAAATTTTTACATTTCCCCACCACTACACATAAGATAATGTTAAGGAAAGCTGCATTCATACAAATCACTAGTTTTTCAGGAGTTGTTGTTATGAATAATGGCACACACATCAAGATCACTGCCCCAAGTGAAGATGAGCATTCATATGTGAGCCGCAAGCGATATCAGAGTATTAACACACATGTAGCCATGGATGCAAACTGTATTGTAGCAGCCAGAATATCTGAAGATACACAGGGCTGGATAGATGATTGACAGCGAAATGTCAAACAGGTACACTGTGCTTTGCATTCCATGAACATCTGGAACATTTTTGTTACACTTTACAAGTCCAGGAAGGTTCAGGAAGACAGGCTGAGACTCCCATAGCATTGGATAAATAAAGTCTCAGAGAAGATTAGATTTGGGGATAACTGAGAGGGGTGTGGCACACACCTTTACAAGGCAGTTGGAACACTGGGAGAGTGAAATCTGAACTTCAGTAACAGGTGTTCCCTGTGGCCAGAACAGCGGGAAGGTGATTCTTCTGAAAGTATGGCTGTAGATCATTTACTGTTACAAAAATGTGACTATTATTAGGCTTTACTCTCATTATGTGTTTGTGTGTCTTGGTGTTTTCTTTTTGGTGCTCGAGGGATTCATTTAGCAGGTTACATTAGGAATAAAGTATTATTCTTGATTTTGTTGTAAGGTGGCAAAAAATCCATGCAGCTTAGCACAATACTTTACCTTATTATGCTCTTCTTCTTCTTCTTCTGTTCCTGGTACTAACTTTGATTATTATTATTAGTAGCAGTAGTAGTAGAAGTAGCAGTAATATTATCTTGGTGGTTAAGCCTTAGCATTAGAATCAGAAAACTATATAAAACATCATCATGAGAGCCTACTTGCAGCTTGGGGTGTTGTAAAATCATGATGTCATTCATTCTCAAATGTGATCCCGTACTCGTAGATGGGAGTAGGTGTAGGACACTTTACAACTACTTCTTATGTTCTACTATGGGGTAGGACAAATTCTTGTCTTAGTTAGACTTTTAGTGCAACTCCTAGGAATCATTCTGAGACGCTTCATAAATGCAGGCACAGATCTCTATGGAAAAGAACAACGGCCAGTTGCAATCCAGGCTTTAGTCTTTTTGAAGACATTGAGCTGAAGTTTATTATGGTTGCTTCTGGTGCAGGGTGGAATAAGAAATATTTTTGCCCAACCCGCATGTCTAAAACTAGATTTCATTCATATGACCATTTTGCACATAGCTATTGGGAGGAAATTCAAAATACTCAAAAAATGATTTGGAACAACAAGAATAGAACTGCATTCCATGTATTGTGAACTTAGTACAAGAATTCCAATAAAGAACATGTGAATAGCTTCTGATATGGAATAATTTTGTTATTACAGCAGTTTTATGTTCTTAAATGAAGATTTGTTATTACGGTGTTTCCACAAGAAATAACATTTAAACTTATTGGGTGTTTTCTTCTTAATACAACATTGGCAGAAAGATTATTTTTTCTACCGAAACAGAGGGCAAAAAAGCTTCCCTTTCTTTATAAACTGGGGCATGTTGTGATGCTAATCTAAGATGATCATTTACACAAATAAAATCCGATTAGGTCAAAACTCAACTATTTTTATTTTGACAGCACTGTCTAAAAAATATTGCAACTGCATTCTGTCTTTTGTCTCACACAAACAAATCAAATACAGGCAAACAATAGAGCCAAGGCATGTTTGCTGATCTCTTGGTAGAATAATAAAATGCATTGTGCTTCAAAAAAGTACTGAAGTTTAATAAATAGTGTGTAAAAATGAGCTTGAATGGATAAAATGTGTTTTCAGATTTCAGATTTTTTTACCAGAATCACAATAAAATGTGTTGGAATTCATTATAAATCTGTATGCATACACAGTGGGATGCAAAAGTTTGGGCAACCTTATTAATAGTCATTATTTTCCTGTATAAATCGTTGGTTGTTACGATAAAAAATGTCAGTTAAATATATCATATAGGAGACACACAGAGTGATATTTGAGAAGTGAAATGAAGTTTATTGGATTTACAGAAAGTGTGCAATAATTGTTCAAACAAAATCAGGCAGGTGCATAGATTTGGGCACCGTTGTCATTTTATTGATTCCAAAACTTTTAGAACTAATTATTGGAACTCAAATTGGCTTGGTAAGCTCAGTGACCCCTGACCTACATACACAGGTGAATCCTATAATGAGAAAGAGTATTTAAGGGGGTCAATTGTAAGTTTCCCTCCTCCTTTAATTTTCTCTGAAGAGTAGCAACATGGGGGTCACAAAACAACTCTCAAATGACCTGAAGACAAAGATTGTTCACCACCATCAGGTAAAGTATTGTGCTAAGCTGCATGGAATTTTTGCCACCTTACAACAAAATCAAGAATAATACTTTATTCCTAATGTAACCTGCTAAATGAATCCCTCGAGCACCAAAAAGAAAACACCAAGACACACAAAAACATAATCATTTCACTTCTCAAATATCACTGTGTGTGTCTCCTATATGATATATTTAACTGACATTTTTTATCGTAACAACCAACGATTTATACAGGGAAATAATGACTATTAACAAGGTTGCCCAAACTTTTGCATCCCACTGTACATGTTAAGCAAATGAATGGCTGAATCTTCGAAGATCTGAACATCATCTATCTAACTATGAACAAAGTGAAATATGGCTTTCTTTTAAGAGGATTTATCTTACAGACTGCATCTTTATAATAGATACTCCTCTTGTTAATGTTATTTTTTTAGCACTTTAGCACTAGTACAATTGACAGAATTGAGCTAATTATACAACATCAGCTATGAAAATAGCAGCAGAAACTAGTTTGAATTTTCTTTTTAAATGGTGAAAATGTACACCGCACTTAACTACAATTTTGTTTATTTATATTTTTGATTTTAATTGGCTTTTTTGGCTATGATAGTCATTTACCAGTTGACAGCAACTTAGCTAAAAATGGTAGGTGTTAGCACAACTCCTTAGATATGCAATTTAAATCCTATAAGTAGACAGCTCTTAAACTACAAATGGTATGAAGGTATACAAAGAAATTAATGCAAATCTACCAGGTTTGAGCATCCAAAAACTGATGAAAAAATTATTCTAAACTTTAACCAAAGCCAGAATGTTAGTTTTAAATTGACAGGAACGTAATTGTTTTTTTAGGAAGTTGCAAGTAATGTGTATTTTTTCAGCTCACTGTGATAGATGTGGCAGTTCATGTATACATACAGTAATCCCTCGCTATATCATGCTTCAACTTTCGCAGCTTCACTCTATCGCAGATTTTTTATGTAAGCATATCTAAATATATAACGCGGATTTTTCGCTGCTTCGCGGGTTTCTGCGGACAATTTACTTCTGATACATGATTCCTCAGTTGGTTTGCCCAGTTGATTTCATACAAGGGACGCTATTGGCGGATCGCTGAGAAGCTACCCAATCAAAGCACGCAGTTAAGTTCCTGTGTGCTGATTGGCTCAGCGACGGAGTGGCGAATTCGATTCCACTGCGTTAACCAGGAAGTCTCATCTCACTCATTCAGCATTAAAGTGTTTCGCTGTGTAAAGAGTTAACTGTTGTGTTTATCTTTGTGCATAGTCAAGCCCTTCATTATGGCTCCAAAACGATCTGCTCCTGCTACTGCTTCAGGAGCCGTGCCCAGGCGCCAACGGAAGATGCTAACGATTGCCGAAAAGGTAAAAGTTTTGGATATGTTGAAGTAAGGGAACAGCTACACCGCTGCAGGACGCCATTACAGCATCAATGAGTCCACGATTCTTTTTATTTAAAAAGGAGTAAAAGAATATAAAATCTACAGCCGCAGTGTCCTTTAACCAGGGTGCAAAACGAGTTGTTAGTGGGTGTAATAAGGCGGTAGTCCGGATGGAATCTGCTTTAGGGATTTGGATTGAAGACTGCCGGAAGAAGAACAACGGCGGTGCTACACAATCGCCTGTAGAGGCTCCTTTAGAAGGGCTGTAACGCTCTCCTTTGTTGTGCAGTAAAATTAAACTCATCGTTATCGGACAAGTCGTTGTGTCATTGTTGGGGAGTACCCATAACTAATTTTCTACGTACTTAGTACACGTACGTACATTTATTGTAACTGTACACACATTTTATACAATTTTTCTTGCATTGTAGGTATTTATTGTCGGTGGCCTGTATCTTAATGACTGAAACGTGATATCGGAGACGCACTACAGTATCTTTAAAATAACATTTTGGTTTTATGTACAGCATTTGCATGTTATAGATTTTTCACTTATTTTTATATTACCTAATCAATTACAATATGTTTAAAACTGTATTACATATTAAAACTCCTCAGTGATAAACGATACGTATGTTTGTGAGTAGTATATTCAACGAATCTTACCTAATAACTAAGAGAAAGGGTTTATGCTGTATAAATGTGCGGGAAATATTTATAAACAGTGTGGGAGAGTTTATAAGGGCTTAAAATATATAAAAATAATCATACAAACATATGGTTTCTACTTCGTGGATTTTCACCTATCGCGGGGGGTTCTGGAATGCAACCCCTGCGATCGAGGAGGGATTACTGTATTGTTTTTCTATAATAGTATGGAAGCAGTAAATTGATATACTAGACTTGGTAACTTTGATGCCTGGAAGGTGACATATTGTTAACTGGCAACATTCTTTAATTTCTAGGTCAGTATTTTTAAATAGATGCTTTTCAAATATCTATGATGTCCACAAAAATAGATATTTGAAATGGGCATAGGTTGAGACATGGGTGTATGCTGTTTAACATTTAGGAATACTCGTCCATCTTTCTATCTACTGAACCTGCTTAATCCTTTTGCAAGGTTACGGTGACCTGAAGGTCATCCTGAAAGGGCCAGAAACAAGACAGGAAACAACATTGGAAAGGACGTCAGTCCAACACCGGCCAGTCCAACTCCTAATGCACTCCTCTTTAGTATGTGGGAGGAAAATCTATGCAGATATGGTTAGAACATAGAAATGCAACTCACAATGATGGTCTTTTGACCTATGACCTTTCTATCCTATTACTAGCTGGTGAATAGAGTTAATTGAGCACGCTGAACAGTCATAACATTTTGTTGATAGTCCTAAATGTCAACAAGCTATTTTATATATGTTAAATCTTGTTTTTCATTTTTATTTTATTTTCAAAAATCAGAATATGAAAATGGCATGCTACTTAATCAAATAGATGATAATAACAACAGTGTCGCATGCGGCTGGGGGTGGAGCCCAGCCGGGACGCCCAGGAGGACCGGAGGAGGGCTTGTGCCTCCTCCAGACCATGAGGTGGCGACCGCCCTGGTTGTGTTGGGGGCCACGGGTAGAGGGCTTGGAAGCCCAACCCTGTAGGGGCCCGTGGCCACCGCCAGGCGGCGCCCCGGTGCCTGCACTGTCACATGCGGCTGGGGGTAGAGCCCAGCCGAGGCGCCCAGGAGGACCGGAGGAGGGCTTCTGCCTCCTCCAGACCGCAAGGGGGCAACCGCCCTGGTTGTGTTGGGGGCCTTGGGTTAGGGGCTTGGAAGCCCAACCCTGTAGGGGCCCAAGGCCACTGCCAGGCGGCGCCCCGGTGCCTGAAGAAACATGGAGCCCAGCACTTCCGCCACACCAGGAAGTGCTGGGGGGAAGAAGTCAGGGGACACCCAGAGGTCTTCCGGGTGTGCAGCCGGCACTTCCGCCACACTGGGGCGTGTCTGCGGAGGAATGCCGGGAAACACCTGGAGCCCATCCGGGGTGGAATAAAAGGGGCCGCCTCCCTGCATTCGAGAGCGGAAGTCGGGTGGAAGAGGACGGAGCTGGAGAGAGGACTGGAGGCAGCCTGAAGGAAGGAAGGCCTAAGGGAGATTGTGAAAGGCCCGGACTTTGGGGGATCGGTGCTGGAGGCACTGGGTTTGTGCACTGAACTAAATTGTATATAGTGTAAATAAACGTGTGTGTGGTGGAACAAACGATGTCCGTCTGTCTGTGTCCGGGTCCCGTTCACAACAGATACAACAATGTTAATACAAAGGACAAAAGTAAAACAGAAAAAATCAAAAGAAAATAAAATTCAACCCCCCACCCAAGAGAAAAAGAAATATGGAACACAATCTAAAAAGTAAAAATGAACCTTTTTCAGATGATAAAAGTATGAATTACATGACAGAGTCAATCTCCAGCTCAGAGTGTTTATTCTAAACATTTTTTTAGTGTTTTGTAGATGTTCTCAGAATGAGAATTTGATGTTCTTAAATTTGAAATAACACAGAATGTCGCTTACCCATTGAGTTATAGATGGTGGTGTTGTAATTCTTCCAGTAGAGCAAGATATGTCTGCATGCTAACAGTGTGGTGTAAGCTATTACAATTGACTTTTCCCTATTAACCACCAGTAAGGAAGCAGTGCACAATAACGCGCAGTGAATACACTTGACTTGAGAATTCCCTGTTTTTATCCTCTTTCTCTGTATGTTTAGCATTCGTTTGCTCAAAGGTTGATGCACTTGCTGCTTCCTGAGCAGCTCTTCTTTTCTCCACCCTAGTGGCCTGCTTCTTCTCTTCTTTTGTCGGCATCTTTTCGTGTTAAAACTGATTAAGTCAGTGTTTGTTTTGCAATCACTTAGTATGTTTCTTTAATTTTTCACTTAAACTGGCACTTAAGTTTTCAATCTACCTCAAGAAAGATTTAAGATATGAAGAGGTATAGGAAGTGATGGTGAAGGTGATAGGGATGAGATCGGCCTGCTGACCACTGCCGAGAGTTGATTCTACAATAAAATAAAAATAAAAAGAGGAATAACCTTGGAGGTCAATGTGACGATGCGGGTTCTGGCTCCACGCTCCCATCGCTGTTTGGGAACCCTTGAACCCCAACACCGTCGATAATGCTACCGAGAGAGCTAGTCAGCGGAGGCAACAATTAAGCAAGGGGAAGGTTGTAAGTGAAACAGTGCTTTTATTTAAAATCCAACAAAACAAACAGTGTTCCAAAAAGTAAAGTGCAGTGCTTCTGCTCTTCAATAAATAAATAAATCCTTTAAGAAAATGTGGAGGTTAAAACAATAAATAGAAAAAAAACAATCCTTAAAACCAGAGGTTAAAATGTTTCTACGGGAAGCAGTCTTTAAAACAACAACAACAACAAGCCCGGTGCTTCTTCTGTTAGCGTTAGTGTCTCACCTGCTTCTCCCATATGGGCCCTGCAACAGGCGAGACGCTCTCAATGCAGCTGACCTTCTGCCTACTCCTGCTGCTACTACCACTGCCAGTCGCCTTCCACAGTGGGAACTCCACTGTGACCAAGGCTCTCACACAGGGAACACTACGTCCCAAGTCCCGACTCCCGCTACCGTCTGCGGAGAGTCCCGCACCTTCCCGGTCACTCCCGCCCTGCAAAAACAAACTTCTGCGGGCGTGACTACAACCACTTCTCCCAGGTTTTGGCCAAACACCCAGGCGGCCTTCAGCTGCCTGCGAGCATTTGCTCGCCTCCTTCCTGCTGCACCGATTTGCTCGCACTCTCTCTTCTCTCCTTCCTGCTTCCAACCTCCGTTTCCTTCCCTTTCTTTCTTTTCCTCCCTTTCTCAAAACCGACTCGCGCTTTTTTTAAATGAAGAGGGGCCATCACAGCTGTAGCATTAGCCACGGGAGCAGTCACGGATGTGGGCAGTTCCTCACCTGTGCACTCAGTGAGAAACGGCCACAACCCCGAGCGTCCCGCGGCTCGCTACAACAACGCCCCCTCGCTAAGTCGCCGCGAGAGCGGGGATTATTTATTTAAAAATGAATGGCCTTTGCTCTGTGAGCTGTGGACCCGCTATACCACAGTCAATCATCACCCCAAAAGCGGATAGTAGAGGTCACGTAGTATATGTGTACCAAATTTCAGGTCAATAGGTCAAATGGTTTGCGAGCTACAGGTGATTTAAAATCCTGGACAGACAAATGAACAGCCACGATAGCATACACCTGTATATAAAGATCACTTTTAATGATTTGGAGTGATTCTTATTATTTTTAGGTTTTGTATTAATTCTATGTCTTGTTTTGAATGTGTGTGTGTGTTTTGTTGTGTTTACAGTAGAGTCTTGCTTATCCGACATAAACAGGCTGGCAGAACGTCGAATAAGCGAAAATGTTGGATAATGGCAGGTGTTAAGAAAAAGCCTATTAAACGTCAAACTATGTTATAATTTTACACATTACGAACCTAATAATCATGTTTTACAACAAAACAACAGAATAAATTAACTGAAAAAATGAACTTACAGTTACTGTATTTAACTTCAGACAATTCTGTATGTACTGTACTTAAAAAGTTTAGTCCTGTGATGATTTAAAGACATTTTTGATCGTAGTCTGCTTTCCTGAAGAGTGCCGTTTCTTCGCTGTCAAGTCTCGCCATCTTTGCAGCATCATTATGTTGATTCCTGTAGCTTCTTCTTGTTGCACAATGTAATTAATTGCAGTTTCTAGAGCCTTAACTCCATCACTCATATAGTCAACATTCGTACGAGCGGATACTGTTTACTACAGCATTCTGACTGCGTGTGTGTGTGTTTGTGCTGTGATGTGCGAGTCTTTATCTTGCACCTGAAAACTCGAAGCTGAGTCTCAGTACTTTTAGCAACACCAGCTTTATTAAGCTTGAAACAGCAACAGCACAGTTATTTATTGTAGCGGGATCTTCAGCTCTCCTATACACAGACACAACAGTCAGGCAGGGTCGGGGGGAAAGTAATAATGTGACCTGCGCATTTATAATGTTCCTTGTTCCTTGTATCACCCATCAACGGCAGGCGCTTATAGCATGTCCGCGATCTTTTTGGATTGGCTTTTATGGCGAACTGCTACAGTGCCGGGAGACTGCGATTGCTTTGGGATGCTCTTCCACGTGTCGTCCTGTTGGGTGGAATCCCACAAGAGTTTAGAAACTCACTCACAACAGCCATGATTCTTTTCAAAGGTAAAGTGCAGGTTAATTTGCTTTATGTATTTTTACTTTATATTTTGTATTAATCATTTTTTTATGAATAGTTTTGGGTTGTGGAACGAATCATCTGAGTTTCCATTATTTCTTATGGGGAAATTTGCATTGATATACGAGTGCTTTGGACTGCAAGCACATTTCCACAATGAATTATGCTTGCAAACCGAGGTTCCACTGTAATTAGCTGCAGCAGAGTCGGGAGCAACAAAAAATAGACTACACTCACGCTCGCAATTTGCAGTTCTTGTTGCCGATTGATGCGTTTTTTTTTTTTGTTTTTTTTTTTGCGGTGGGACTTCGGATAATACAGAATGTTGGATAAGTGGATGTAGGATAAGTGATAAGGATACTCTACTGTATTTATTTTTATCTTTGTGCCATTATGCTGCCACCATTTTAGTGAGGTTATTTTCATTTTGACAATCTTTACTGTGACTGGATTTTCTGCTTTTGGTCAAGTGACCTTGGTCTTGTGACATGCAACATCATGCATCTCCATGACCATATTAAAGATGGCTACACAGCACTCTGGTTAGCTCTAGAATTTTCAACATGGATTTTTGTTGTGCCTGTGTATTCTTTAATTGAGTTTCCTATAAGGCAAAATAGGGTGTGAGCCTTCCAAAAAGATTCACTAAAGGCCTTGTTGACCTGGCCAGGCCAAGCCCCCTTTGTCTACCTAAAAAATGCCTCACCCCAAAGGGCTTAATCCCAGCTCCAGTGGCTTGGCTTAGACTTTGCAGTCCTAAAAGAGATTTAAACCCCAACTTAAATGTGTAAAAAAATATAACCAAAAGGAGAAGGGTGACTGTAAACCCTTAGTTTGTAGGTAAAGGGCAAACAAAGGATCTTCATAGAAAAATATAGAAAAATGGCTCAGTAGAGCAAAAAGAGGCACAAAATGAGTTGCCTAACATGCAATCCAGGGCAAACAAAATTCCAATACAAATTCCAAAAATCCCCATCTTTTAAACAGAGCAGAAAAAAACAAGAAAACCAGAAAAATCATTGAAGAAAACAATACTCGCTAAAACTCCACAAGAGGCAATTGGTTCCCGCTCCCAGACCTTCTCAGCTCATTTATAAATACAGAGGGAGGGCTCAGAAGTGATGATGTTAGGGCTTTCCTGCTTCTTGGAGTTGCACTCACAAAGGATACGGAACATAAGTACATTCAAAGGGATGGTAGACAATACAAAACGAATGTAAAAATAAAACATATAATTACTCAAAAACAACAAAAACAAAATACATAAACACGTGTAATACATCAAGAGTGTGTTCAAGCTCCAAAGTAACTTTTAAATTAAGTGACATAATTTGCCAAATATTTAGCAGACAATATAAAATGTACAGGTACCCATTCTTGATTCTTTAATGGATTTCATTTTTGGATTACAGTTTTCTTTCATCCATTTTTAAATATGAACTATGTAATATGTATCTTCACAGTTCAGCAACAAATAATCAATACAGGCAAATTTCTCTGCAAATTTGTTGGGAAGCAAGTCACAGTTTAATGGAGATAATATAATTTTGGAATTTGACTTACCTGAGATGTATTTTCTGGTTGCGCAATGTGAGGCATAGTTTGAGAAACCATTTGCTCAAAACTTATTACCATCCATCTCACTTATAAGCTATCAGGCTAGTGTGCCACAAGAGGACTGGTGTATGTGTGTTTACTATGGAAAGATGATATTTTCTGTAAAACATACAATTATAATCTTAAATTATGAAGACGTAAGCAATGTATTTGTCATGCTTCAAAACCACCATTTGTTAATTTACATATAAACATTGCAAACAAATGCAGAATCAATATATTTTTAAATTGATAAAGACAGACTGCTAGTAGAATATCCTCTATTGCACTGGATTAAAACAATACAATCTTTAAATAGTAATAATGCCCTTCAGATATATTTTACTGCCCTGGCTAAAATACTACAACACTTAAGCAAAAGGCTAAATATTAGCAACTTCTACAATTTTCAAAATTAAAATTTTCCTAATGCAGCCATCTCTTCAGATTTGCATAGTGTATGTGAAATGGAAAGGTTCTGGAGCCTGTTTAATTTTTCTCACACATTCACACAGTAGCATGAGGCAGAATGACGTCCTAGTCATTTAGTGACATTTTCAGAGCTCTAATATAACATTACTGCATTGCAGTGTTAAATTCTTAAATTATAAATACTGAATTTGCACTTTGACTTTTATGTCAGTATCATTTGTTGATAATATTGACCATTTTTAGGAAATACTTCTTTAGGTTGTATTGAGAAATATAATAAACTAACAAGTCTACCTTATATAAAAGTTAAAAAATGGTTAAAGCTGATGTGTAGAACACATAAAGATGGCCCATAATGTAGAGTGCAATAAAAGAAAGTATTAGTGAAAATACTGCAAAATCTAATAGCAAAGATAATGACTAGTCAGAATATGACAAGAAATAATACACCACAAATGGCATGATTGAACAATAGGCAATGTGACAGACTTACAGAAGTTCAGGTCAGTTTGATTCCTGTTTCCTCACACTTGAGAGGGTTTCTGCCAGTGGTCCTTCAAAGACATGCCACTTAATTGATTGACATCTGCCCCGTATGTGTGTGCTAGGTTGTTCATTACCTTTTATCCCATTTTTCCAGGATATGTTCCACATCCACATTGGGATCACTGGCTCTCCACCCATAGTTGGTTCACACTTTGGTCAATATTTTTTATCCACTGCTTTCAGGATATGCTGCAGCTCCATCAACCTCCAATTGGATTAAATGGTTCAGAAAGTTAATAAATTAATTGAAAGAGGGCTCATTATGATGTCACTTTCATACCAAAAACCAACCTGCACCCATTCATATCAGAATCAAACATTTAGATTCTCACCAGTTGGCTGTTTTTCTTTCCTTCTCTCTTATACAGTATATAGTCTTAATGTCCTTTGTTCAAAATTTCCATCAGTCTCTATGATGAATGCTGCCTCAGGCTCTTGACAGCTGTAAAGCTCTTGTCATGTTAATGTAGAGCAAAACCTCACAGCCACTTACAGAATCAGTGGTCAGTTTACTTTAGATACCAGGCTAATACTCCTCTTAGCTGCTCCTACTGTCTATAAACCCTAAGGCTTAAGTTTTCCTTAAAGGGTTAAGGTTTTAAACCATCTCCTCAAAATTGGCAGCATAGTCTTTTCTCGGACTGTGTGCAACTGCACATTTAACTGAAGGTTACTGACTGCTGTCACCTTTAAAATGGTAAAAAGCCCAACTTCTAATTATCACCTATAAATGTTTCTGACCTCCTTTGTGGCATAACTTTGTCTTTGGACAGAGGCTGGGGCATCCCTGGAACTTGGTACACCACTTACCCTGTATCATCCTTCCTATTGCCCTTCTAAAGCATCCATCACATATGCAGTGCTAAGCTCCCTCTTGCCAGCTGGATGTCTGTCTTTCCCTCTCATCTAATAATAATAATAATAAGGATTTCATCCATTACTATCCCTTGCCCACTATTTAAAAAAACAGTATCACATAAATGTGCTTATCTTTTAATGATAGTTATTTTAATAGGGATCACACATTATCTGACATTTCTATTAATTCTTTGAGGGCTGAATATTTTTTCCAAAAAAACAGTTTCTGAAAAGCAATGGTTTCTCACAGAAATCAATATAAAACATCTGTTGCTGCATGCTGTGGCTGCCAGTTTGCCAAAAATGTGCAGCAGGTTTGCTGCCAGGCTGTCTTCACATGGCTGGGGCAGCAGCAGCGATCACGGTCGCAGTGCACTGCAATGTGGTTTCTACCTGTTATCATTGTTAAGTGGCAGTTCTACCTGGTGAACATTGTCAGTACCACGATTAGCTGGGGATCAATTAGCTGAAGCTGGAACCTCACATTTGTTTTCGATCACTTGTATCCAAATCAGAGTCCGAAAAGTCATAGTCCAGTTCAGAGATAATAGGCAGAATGTCGTCTGCGGAGTATTTTGCTTTACGCATTCGTTTTGATCTCTCACCGGATGTCAGTCCCATTTTTGCTACTCATGCGAGCGCAAGAAATCTCGGTTAAACCAATGACGCTAACATTCCTTCAGACAACGAGAGTCCAACTAAACATAACAGTTGGTTTTGTCACAGTTTACAGTTAATTACCATCATCAACTCCCCCTTTTGACAAAAGTTGACATCAGCCCTGAAAGAGTTAATCTAGATATAATCTTTATTATTATTGAAGATGGTGAGCATAAATTTAAAACACAGAGATCCAGAATTAGAAACAAACAAAAAATACTGTTTCAATACTCAATGACTGGAGGGTATAAGAAATACACTGTATGTATATGTTCATTTTAAGAAAACGTCTCTGCTTTATAATAGTCACCCAAGCACTTAAAAAGTGCCAAGGCTGCCTCATTATTATGACATGAGTATGGGCAATAGCATATTAATAGAATATTAATAAATTCAAAAACAACTAGAAAGGTGGGAGTATTTTGGCTGGGTCTCTGCATTTTTGATAATATAACATTATCATTAAAACTAATATTAATAGCTTTTTCCTAAACCAATTTAGTAGAAATGCTCTTTGTTACAGCACAGTTAATGTGATCTTATTTGCACCTATGTGTTATCGCACAAAAGTGTCAGTGGATCATCTTCTGGGCTGATCTGAGGTATGTACTCTGGGAAGAGAGGGAGCGCTGGCGCTAATCATGACGTAGGGGGTATGTAGTACCACTACAGGACAGGAGAGGATGCTGCTGCTAATAATGCCCTCTTCCTTTCCCTCCAAAGTGCCCAGAAGATGCCCAGTGAGGGCAAATGATATGGAATTTTTCTTAATATATACAAGGCTTTGCTCGCCAACCCCCGTGTTTGGTTTTCCGGATGCACACTTTTAAGATTTTTTTTTCTTTGAATTGTTGTTATTTCATTAGTTTCACTTTTATTTCAGAACTTCGTTAAAAACAATATTTGGAATCTTTTGAGTCCCAACGTGCTGAATCTTTTAAATGAGGCCAGTGAGACATGTATTTAATGACTTTGTACCATAATTCAGGGTAGGTTTCTCTGTTTGGAATTTTAGCACAGACAAAATGATCTACATCATCAGCAGTTATTCATTTTTTTTAAAGTAACCAATAAATGCATATGAGGTAAACCCCGTTTTTTGAAATTCTCTGAGTAATAATTTCTCTTTGTTTGCGCTAATGTGATCTTTACTTTCTTTTTATTTTTGACACTTTAGTTTTTTTCTGCTTTCATATTCTGTATGTTGCTCTGCATGTGTATCGTGTCTACTTTTTTTGAGTCTTTTGAATTCCACTGTTTTCATGATCTCTAATCTGCTCTGCATGTGTTTGGCCCAATTGTTTTTTATCCTTTTTACGATGTTTTACTTTGCTTTCTACTCTTTGTCTTTTATTTCTGACCTAGCTTTGTCCTACTTTTTTTTCAATGACACCTGGTCCGTGGTGATTATTTTCCCTTTTTTCGAGTAATAATTTCCATTTGTTTGCGCTACTGTGATCTTTACTTTCTTTTTTTGATACATTCTAATTTTCCTGCTTTCATATCTTTAACTTTCTCTGTGTTTGTATTGCGCCAACTTTTTTTTGAGCCTTTCAAATTCCACTGCTTTCATAATTTCTAACCTGCTTTGCATGTGTATAGCGCCAACATTTTTGAGCGTCTTTATGAAGTTATACTTCGTCTTTTGCTCTTTGTCTTTTAATTCTGAGCCTGATTGGATGTGCTTTTTTCAATTCCACTTGTTCCGGGCTTATTACTTTCCTAATTTTCTGAATTTGCACCTTGATTATTCTTTTTTGCATTTTTTTTCTCTCCAATGCTTTTGAGTCTCTTTTCTTCGCACTGCTCTTTCTTCTTCGCTTAGTTGTCGACATTTCATGTATATCGTATTGTTCTTATACGCTTTGTATGCGCTAAGAGCCCTGGATCTGTGTGTGCTCAAAGCCTTTACACGACTGTTTCGCAGCCCGTGGTCTTATTTGATATTAGTTGTAAGTAGGGCGTGTCTTGCAAGAATCTCATGTTCTACGTCCCCGCAAGATGGTCCTGGGTAAATCTCTTGGCACAAAGTCTCATGTTTAAGGTCCCCGCGAGATGCACCGTGGCCAATCTATTTTGTCTCGCGGGTCTTTTGTCTTCCGTGATCTTCACGTGAAGATCACGTCTCGTCTCCCTAGTCTTTCTCTTCCATGATTTTTTTTTTATAATAGAGAAGTAATCTTTCACAATTTATTTCAAGTATACACATACTGTATATAACCAATATATATTGTATATATATACTGTATATACACATATATATATATAAATGTATATATGAAGCTATAACAGAGTAAATAATTAAACACAAAGCACAAGGACAAGGATTGAATGTAGCTCAAGTATTAACTAAATGTAAGTTAAAGCTTAAGCGCATGAGGTCTCTCTTCATCCTAGAGAAGCTACCAACGTAATTTTCCAAGGTTAGATTGAGGTAAATGAGTAACAAACAACACTCCAGACAGTGGGGATAAACTGATGGGAAAGCCCATACAGCCCTCCTATGAAACAGTGCTAGGATCAATAGGACAATTCACAAAGTACCCTTCTTAAAGAAATAGTTTTTAGAATAATGGGAGAATTGACAAGAGTCAGAAATCACTGGTGGTCTTAGTTAAATGGAGGAGGTTATAAAGTTCTGCATTTAAGAGTAAGATGATGTGATGTATTTGGAAAAATGGTATAAAAGCAGACAAATTGTTTAATTGATTGCTCACTCCATGGACTAAGCCATTTTTGCATAACTGTGCAAATAAAGATATTTTCTGCATCTGTGATCCCCTTCTTTGAAGATACAGGAAAGTTTTTTCCACATCACTGACTCTGCCCCTTCTGGTCTCACGCCTATAAAGCACAGGGTCGTTGGAAGGAGGCATCACTCTGTGAGCGAGTACACCAAAGAATGGAGCTCATATCTTGTGACTTCCAGGAAGGAAGAATTCCCTAATTCCCTAAGTCTTGGACAAATCTATATTTTTTCTTTCCTTTTGATTTCGGTCTCACGCATAAGAGCACTTGTTTTGCTTTTTCTTGACTATGATTAAAGGGGACAATTTGGTTGGTGCCCCAGCATTTCTGAGTTTGACTTGTCATTCCTCTCTCAACCACAGTGTCCATTGTACAAAATCTATTTTGATAAAACTTAAACAAAAAAGTGAATGTCTGAGAAGACTTAATCTGCTCTGGTCCTCTAAAAACATTTTAATGGTGCTCTTAATAAAAGAGAATTAACAGTTTTGGAAATGTGAAAGAATGAGAGCACTAATGAACCACATAATGAAATACAATGTTATTTTCATTGTATTTATGGGTTTTTAATTAAGAAATAGGTTGGCGCAAAAATAGTGGCCCTCTATGAACTGAATATGAGACTGCTGAGTTAGCTGGTCATTTGTTAGCTTGCTTTGTGTCTTATTATTGTTCGACTGCTGCTTAAGGGAAGAGGAGACAATTAAACATTTTGAATCTTTGGCAGTCAGTGAAAATTAAGGAAAAGAGGTCTGTTTCGTGAGGAGCATTAATGGTTTACTAATTCAGAAAATGACTGAAATGAAAACTTGCTGCCAGGCCTGCCCTCCTGTATCTGAGTTTAACAACCTGATATAACAAAGTTAATAAATATATTGCAATCAGACTGCAGTTTGGCTCACAAGATTTGAATTGGTAAAATACGATTGATACGTTTCTGTTAGTTTCAACTTTCTTCTAATCTACTTTCATGCAGAACTCTATGTTAGCAAAGTGGGTAATCTCTGTGACATGACTCTTTTTGTTATTCTTTGCTAATTATTAACATACTAGCAAAATACCTGCACTTCGCAGCGGAGAAGTAGTGTGTTAAAGAAGTTATGAAAAAGAAAAGGAAACATTTTAAAAATAACGTAACATGATTGTCAATGTAATTGTTTTGTCACTGATATGAGTGTTGCTGTCATCAAGGATTTGATTATCATTATTTCTTTCAATCAGGTTCGTATTTGGAGGATGTGTTGTGTTCAAGTTATATTCCGTGTTTGTCAACCATTGTAAAGATAACAGGTTTCATTCATCAAAGTGTTCACTACCCAAATCGGTACTCGTGAATCTAAGATGTTTAACAGGCATTCCCGGTAGTAAGTTGTGGATTTGCCTGTGAATATTTAGCGGCAGCGTGTCTATGAACTTAATTTAAACTTAAGCTTTACACCTTGCTTTCCTATTGATATGTCTACAAAGGCTTGTTCAGATTCAGAGGGTTGTTCCTTTCTTACTGCATTAATAAACAGCTCGTCTTCCTCTTTATCTGAGACATCACACACTACATGAACGGGTTTACCTTTCCCAGTCCTGCAAAGGCAGTTCACGTGAGCTGCTCGGAGTACATGCATCGAAGGTTCTCAGCTGTGCTTGTGCTATCTTGTGCGATCTTGCGATGTCCATGGCTTTATTTAATGTTAGCTCAGACCTGGCACTTAAAAGTTTCTCTCGCACTTTTGCTGAGTTTGTGCTAAACACTATTCTATCCCTGACCATCTCATATTCGTTTGCATAAGCACAGTCCCTCACCAGCAATTTTAACTCCGTTACAAAGTGGTCAAAAGTCTCGTTTGTACCCTGCGTCTTCTCATTAAACTTGTATCTCGCGAATATCGTATTTGTCGTAGGCATGACAAATGCTAGCGGCAGCGTGTCTATGAACTTAATTTAAACTTAAGGTTTACACCTTGCTTTGTTTCCACAGTAGCTGCACTTATGAATATGCTTGTATGCATCACTCGCTTCATATTCTTTTGCTGCCTTCTCAATTGTGTAATGCGTTTTTTGTTCAGCGCTCTTTGGAGCTCTTGCTTGTTCTCTGCGTACTGCGTTCACAGTCAGTTCACGTGAGCCGCTCGGAGTACATGCATCGAAGGTTCTCAGCTGTGCTTGTGCTATGTCGTGTGATCTTGCGATGTCCACGGCTTTATTTAATGTTAGCTAAGACCTGGCACTTAAAAGTTTCTCTCGCACTTTCACTGAGTTTGTGCCAAACACTAGTCTATCCCTGACCATCTCATCTTCGTTTGCATAAGCACAGTCCTTCACTCGCGAATATTTAGCGGCAGCGTGTCTATTGGATTGCTGCTGACGGAGGGCCTTATATGGGCAGGCACTCAATTACGTGGGAGGCGTGATGATGGGGGACGCAACTCCGTCTCTCACGGCGACCGAGCTGCAGGCTATGGCTGTATATATGTACGTAAGTAGGTTCCAGTTATGACCGTTATGCGTAGAATTTCGAAATGAAACCTACCTAACTTTTGTAAGTAAGCTGTAAGGAATGAGCCTGCCAAATTTCAGCCTTCTACCTAGACGGGAAGTTGGAGAATTAGTGATGAGTGAGTGAGTGAGTGAGTGAGTCAGTCAGTGAATCAGTCAGTCAGTCAGTCAGTGAGGGCTTTGCCTTTTATTAGTATAGATAATATTCCATGTAAACATAAAAACACACAAGTATGTAATATTTTAAGTTAACTAACGTTTTCATATTACATTTTAAATGTTTTGTGGTGTTTACCAATTACTCACCTCAGTCTGCACTCTCAAAAATAAAAGTGCCAGAGTGGTTCTTCATAGCAATGCTTCTGGGGAACCATTCCTTGTTCCCAAAGAAACCTATCCACACGAAGGTTCCAGAAAGAACTTTCATTTATTTAGATCTGTGACAGACTCTCTACAATGAGTAACCACAAATAGATGGTAACAATTTTGTGAAAAAACAATGAGTGATGATTTTAACAGGACTCTTAACTACTTACAATAACACAGACTAAGTCCAGGTTAACTTAATCTTGCAGCAAAACAAGATTTTGCTTTTTTTTCTATATATAAGGATGTTTGTCAATGTACAAAGAACGAACTTCATATGCAAAGAAATTGTCCCAGAAAGAAATGGTGCTTTGTAAAGCAATAGAGCTACGAGGAACCACACAACATAGTAAAGAACCATATAGTGCCATTAAAGAACCAGGCAGTTTTTATCGAGTGCTATGCTGGTTGGTGTTGTATTTAAAAAGAATGTGTGCTGAAAATATATATTTTCCAAACAACACATTATGACTATGAATTTTATTAACTCCTGCAAATAAGGATTTACCCTTTTTGCCCTGCTTTGCTGAAGTTTTTACCTTCTGGTTTTCAGTACCCACTCCAGACTCAGAACTCAACTAAATTAAATTCCTTCCTATTGCCTTTCCTTTGCTGTCAGACTTCATAAAAGGAAAGTGAAGCTCAAAACTGTTTAAGTTTCTGTAAGTTTTTCTTTTTTTGTTTGATGACATCTGAGCTGCGGCTCATTCAGATCAGACTTCTCCAGCCTTTAACATAGCACCCTATACTTTCTGGCACTTGTGGAATAGATACAGTAGTTTAGTTTGGCTTCGCTTAAAGATTTTTTTCTGCAGTCTAGGGAGATGCTATTGCTCAGGATCAGGTTAAGAACCCCATGGTCCCCTGGGTGACTCAATTCCCTAACAAAGAGTTGATCATACTTATAATAATGCATTGCATTTTTTTTTACTTTTTTTTATTATGGTGCAAAACTCCATCCTTTCACCAAGTATATATAAGGAGGGGGGTTATTACATTTGCACGTGGATACCTGATTGTTTAATCTGTTTCATGAAGCTGGTGTGATTAGAAAAAAGGCTCCCTGCCCTTTCTGGGTGCACACCCAGAACGTCCTGCTGGTAGATATGTGCCTGCTATTGCCATTTTAATTATGTGTTGCCAAAACTAAAGAATAAAAAATGTCACCTGGTTTGATGACTTTCAGTTTCTACTGTGTCATGTCCCAAAATTAATTAATAGATTCAACTTGCCTTGTGTCAATGGTACATGCTTTTGATGGTAGTATGATGGGGTAGGGAATGTTTAATTTATTAACATTAGTTCTTTTAATACCAGTTGAGTATCATTTCTATGCCACAGCAACCTATGCATTGCTGCTTACCACATGCATCCATTTATACTATTAATCTACTCTGTTTCAGATGATTATATCCAGGATGGTAATGCCCTGTGTCATACCACATACATCATCCCAACCTCCACGGTAATCAATTCAACAGATCACCTTTGGATCAGGTGGAACAAGCAGTTTGCAGCATGAATGTGTGTTGAGAAAAACTGCAGGAACGGAGTAATGCCATTAAGTCAGCATGGACTACTATTCCTAAGGAATAATTCCAGTTTCTTTTGAAATCTGTACCTCAAAGTATTCTGCATATTAAGCAAGCAAAACGGCTTGCCTATCCTATACTAGATACGTGTACCATAATAAATTGGCCACTGACTTTAAACACATTGCAATTTTTATATTGATTTGTGTTTATATTTTTGATGCACAGGTATGTCAAGTGACTTACTTGGGTCACATAATGAGAAAAATTTAGGGAACAGAGACCTTGTGGTAAACCGTTGAACCAATTAGCCCTTGTGCCATAGTTCTGAAACACTGCTGTATAGTTGCATGCATTCCAACCCTAACTGCTGACCAATTGCCTTGGTCAGTTAAGCACAGTGTGTTCAGTAGTAGGGATGTGCAAAGGGGTGGCTACAGTGGCTCAAGCCCTTGCATCTGCCCCTTTCTCCTCATTGGCCTAAATTCCCTTTTCTCCAATGAGGGTCTAAGGGCATGCCTCCTGTTCCTTGTAAGAAGCAAAGAAAAAGCAGTTATAAGTGATGTGTGTTTTTAAAGCTAGGTTGGCTACTGTTTACTATCCCATATTCAAATAAACTATGGTGTATGATAATTATTGCTGTTAATTTGTTTTGCTTATGACCCCAGCTTTTCTAGTTTGTTTGCTTGTTACAGTTGTCAGCCCAACCCAATAGAGATTTTGAACAACCTGTTAAAACATGATATTTGGTCATGAGGAGGTTCAAAAAGAAACAGAGCAAATGTTAATTAGTAATAATCTCATTTCATTTCCACAGAACCCTGAACTGGATAAGCAGACTAGAAAAATGGATGGATGGATGTACTCCCTCCTGTATAGAAAGCTGTGTTATAAACACTCTAACAAGCAATTATTCTAACTGGGCCGCAGATATATATTTTTTATTTTGACTAAAATGAAAAGCAGTGTGGCATGTATGACCTCAGATACGAAGTCATGTCATCCTCTCACCATTTACTTTTTTTCTCTTCTCTGATTGACATCATGACTGAACTACTGCAATCTCTTGTACTGGAAGATTAAAGAGAATTAACTTCCTTGAAATAAGAACCAAATAGCATTATGTGCTCAGGTCTGACCTTCCGTTTGTGTTCTTGAGCAAGGTCACACAAAATGATCATATTTTTTCTCTCTTGCTTGAGTAATGTTTGAGATAGGGAAACTATATTACTTCTAATCATTCTACAGTTATTATCAAGATCTATCCACATTACACAAAATGTAATGGATGTCAGAAATTAATTCATTGTGGCATTCTGTTGGAGGCTTATGTACTTTTTAACGCTATTACTACAAATAATCTCACAGAGGACACATTTCTGCTGTCAAAGGCATTTTATTTCATTCGCCAGGTTGCTTATTATTTTCTGTAGTGGCAATCCTTATATACCGTGGAAGGTTTTACTTCAAGATCAAGGCTCACACTGCCTCTGACATGCTGTGCTCGTGCTTTAGGAAATTAGGAAATAAAATTTTATTAAAATTATTAACATTTTAGCACATAGAACTTTCATTTTGAAAACCTGGGTTACTGGTGTCCATTTATACATTTTACATGACATATTTGCATTTTAAATATTCTTAAAGAATACTACTAATCCTCAAACAGCCAAACAAACAAAATATTACATTAGATGCCTAGTAGCTCCACTGTGCATGTACTGTGAAAGTCTAATAGTGCCTCTACAAATGAGTATAAATGTGGTATGACAGCAGTAATATCGATCAATCAGTTTTAATATTACGCACTATCCCTCAGAGTCAGTTATAGCACCTTGTAGGAATATGTACTCTTTCTAAATATTCTACATCATACTGAGTAGCATGGAGGTTACAGTGCTTAATGCTGGTGCCTCACAAATGCAAGGACTGGGGTTCACTTCACACATATGCCCAATGCTGCATCTTGTACTTGCAGACAATGGATGTTTAGATTCTGGCCTTAAAAATGAAAAGCAAATGATTCATATTATTTTAGCATAGTGAGAATTAAACATGTTTAAAAGACAAATGAAGAGTAGTCATGTGCAGCAGACGTCCCAGCTCAAGACCAAAATGATAAAGAGGACATTCAAAATGCCAGGGAAGGGCATGGAGTGACAAAGTCCTAAAAATTAACTAACATGTAACAGTACGGTAGACAGTATGGATAATGCATTAAATAATACAAGTGTAGAGCCAGCAAAAGTTAACAACAAAAAAGGCATGATTCTTCTGGTGAGCGCAATGATTACCATTGTAATAGAATTAAACAACTCAGGAAGTCTTAAGAAGAGTTGGGGAATGACCCTGTATAATGTCCGTGGACAGATGCAATAAAATAGCGAGATATTGATCAAAAAACCAAAGCATTTTATACAGAGCAGTGAAAACAATGGTGTTTTTATAACAAAATGGTGGCAGGAAATAAGATTACAGGAAATGACATCAAAAGCGGGTTGATGGAAATGGCATCATCATTGAGCAACCGGAAATGATGTCATCATGGCAAGCCGGAAGTAACATTATCATGGTGGGGCGGAAGTGACATCATCATGGTGAGACCCGGAAATGGCATCAACATGGCAGAGCTGGAAAGTGATGTTGTAAGGGGGAAGTGACATTATCTTGGGAGAGTTGGAAGTGATATCATCGGTGGAATATGGAACCGGGGTTGTGGAATGGTAGCCATTTTGGGTGACAGGAAGTACTAAAGGTAAGTTATTATTTTTCTTCTTTAGTTCTGTTGATGGAGAGAGAAAGGCATTAGTACATACAATCGACCTCTTGTCTCTTGTAACATCACTCACTTTAGGGCTTGCTGGCTGCCTCCTAAGCGCACATGTGTGACACCGTACTTTTCATAATGACGATTAAGTCAAGGTATGTTTTTGATGCCCATTTTCCCCAACTCTCACACAGTGCATTCTCTAAACATCAAACAAAAAATAATAAATGAGTAATATATTATCTTTGGAAAAAATGTAAAACAATAAAAATGATTACCTTTAAAACAATAAAACACACATTTGGTATTAAAAACTATAAAATCTAAAATACAAAATTGAATTAGAAAATTAGGCTATGCTGCACGCTTCTCTGAATACCTCGGCTGCTTCATGCTAGATAAAAGGCGGATGCCCTTTAAATCAAACACACACACAGCACAAACTTAAGAGTCTTTTAACGAAGAGAGTTCAGCCGCAGCCAAGACAGTCTGAAGCTTCAGACCAATTCAGCGACCTTAGACATTCTTAGGCCCGTAAGATGACACCACTATCAGCGGCATCTATTTGACTCCACCCACTTTCCAAGAGCTACTCCCCATGTTTTGCTGGTGTACTGACACCTATGTTGCATGCGTGTCATATTGATTTTAATTCCTTTTAGTTCCTGCTCTCAAACCTGTGGAATCAATTGTTTTGGATGCCTGTGTATTCAGCATTTATAATGCTTCTGTACTACTGAGTTCTCTCACTTCTGCATCCGAAGCAGAACCACAGAATGTATGTGTCTTTTGTAATTGATTTTATTTATATATACAAGTATATATATATATTTTTTTTGGTATTTATTTATTTATGTTCATTAGTCAACGTAACTTGGAAACAATTAGCTGCCTTGCTGCAGGAATTCAAGGCCATTTTTGGCTTGATTCTAAGGAATACAGCCTGCTGTAAATTGATTAAACACCATAGTAGAACTGGTCATAATCCTCCTATAAGACAAATGGTAAACATCAAGAAATTGACAGGCAAGTTTCAAAGTTGCTATATGAGGATGTAATAGAGGAGAGATATAGTCTGTGGTCTTCACAAGTAGTATTAGTTTAAAAAAAAATGGTGAGTGGAGATTGTATGGACTACTGAAAACTCAACAGCGTTACAATGAAAGACTTCCATCTCCTTCCACGTGTGGATGACACTTTAGACGCACTAGCTGATTCTGTGTGGTAGTGGTATAGCACGCTCGATTTTTTTCAACAGTTATTGTCAGGTAGAGGTTGCAGAAGAAGACAGAAAAAAGACTGCATTCAATACAGGACGTGATCTGTATCAATTTAGAGTCAACAGGACTGACTAATGTACCTGCAGCATATCAATGCCTAATGGAGCTGGTGTTGCAGGGCCTTTCATGGCAGATGTGTATTGTTTGTTTAGAAGATATTTTAATTTATAGTAAAACTTCTGAAGCTCATTTGAACCACCTTAAAAGTGCTGGACTCCAACTTAACCCAACACCACTTCACTTGTGATTATGATGTCTTCTTGGGACATGTCATCTCTAAGGAAGGCCTGAGACCTGATCCTAGGAATACAGATTGTGTTAAACATGGCCAGTCCCACTGTCAGCTGCAGAGATTTGTGCTTTCTTTGGACTTTGCTTCTGTTATAGAAGATTTGTTAAAATTTGTTGCCCTGCACCATCTTACTGGCAAAAAAAATCTGTTTCAGTGGACAGCTGAGCGTCAAGCATCCTTTAACTATCTACGCCAGGCACTAGCACAAATGCCAGTTACTGCAATGCCAGATTTCAGCCTTCCTTTCTTTTTTTGTACAGCGGTGGGGGCAGTGCTGAAACAGTTACATAACAGAATGGAGAAAATAGTTGCTTACACTAGCCAGACCTTGACTACATCAGAATGGAAATGGTCAACATATGAAAGGGAATTATGGGCAATAGTATGGGCTGTGTGTTAGTTTGGGCAATATTTTGGCCTGCGGCCGTTCACCATTATTACTGACCAGGTTGCTAGTTTGAGGCATATCCCTATCAGTAATGTTCTAACTGGATGCTGAAGCCACTGGGTCTTAGAATTGGGTACATACCATAAAATAATGCACACTCATGTATAATCATGCTGATGTAGCCCAAAATATTCAGGTTAAAGAAGAACTTCATGTATAATGCACACCTTTAATTTAAGATTTTAGGGCGGATGTCAACTTTTGTTAACAGGAGGGGTGAGGGCGATAATCAGCTCTAAATGTTGAAAAACCTCGCTGTTACGGTAAAGGTAAAATTGCTTGGAGGAATGTTAGACTTGTTGAATTGTGATGTCTAATCCCTTCGTGTGCATGAGCAGTGAAGAGCAAACAATAGTAAAAATGGCAATGGCAAAAGTGGAATCAACATCTGACAGAGAGTGAAGCAAATGCACAAAGAAAAATACTCACTGGACAATGTTTTTTGTATATTTTATTATTTTGAATTGGACTCTAACTGGTTGGATTACAATTTTGGTGCAAGTAATATGGAGATCAAGATCGAAAACAAAGGTGAGGTACCGGCATCAGCTGATTGGTCTCCTGCTGATCATGATGCCTATGGTAATGTTCACCTGGGAGGACCTCCACTTACAATGACAGGCGATAAACAAACAGTTTGCTTCGCACTCTGACATGAACCACTGCCATGCATACGCCGCCCCCACACAGCCACTGCTGACGGTAGCCAGAAATGGTGAACACGCAGCGAAAGTAGCCACAGAACCACCAACAGACATTTTATGTTGATTTATGTGTGAAAGCATTGCTTTGTGTACTTTTCAGAAAACAGCCCTGCAGCCACTCTCCGCTCACCCTCCATCCCCACTGTCTCCCAGCGCTGTGACTGAAGCCAGATAGCTACCATGTGGCAACAGCTCACTGTACGCAAGCAACAGTCATTTTATGTTGATTTATGAGAAGCTATTTTAAATTATGTCTCGTGTATAATGCACACTCCCATTATATGCAAGATTTTACAGTATGAATAGACTGTACTATACCAAGAGGGGCACAGACATGGAAATGCTAATTCACTGTCATACTAGCCTTCTTCTCCATTGACTGTCACCTCTGGGCAAAATGTAGAGGACTGCTGCGTATACGCAGTGGAGTCTGATATTGACCTTACTAACGTTAAAGACCCTCTGCCAGTTTCTTCCACCTCTTATTGTGACACTCCTGACACCCCGCAAATTCTGCCGTCAGCTGAGCCAGCTGGGTCTAATGCACCTGCTGGAATGTCACCAAACCACAATGTCAATGATCTGTTATTTCAGAATGACATAGATATCAGACAATCTCAAAGAACAGACCCAGATATAAGCACTGTGGTTAATTGGTTGTCTGATTTTGAGAAAAGGCCTGTGCACTGGAAATTGGCTAGTTCATCATCAACATTGGCTGGATGAATGTCTCACATTGATCGATGGTACCCTATATCATACAGTAATGGCCCCAGATATGCAAACCCAATGGATCCAAGTAGATGTCTCCAATAATTTAGTGCTGGAACACCTGGAACATCTGCATCGTGGTCCTCTATCTAGCCACTTTTCTTCCTGTCAAGTGTTTAATCAGGCTCAGAGTGTGATACTGGCCAACCATGCACAGGGACATAGAAAAAATGGCGAAAGCAAAGCTATGACTGTCAAAGATGAAAATCCCCAGTGTGCAAGACTTTGGGCACCCATGGGAGGTGTTTCCACTGTCCATCCATTTCAAAGGATTGCAGCTGACCTTTTAGAGCTGCCTGTGACTTCCAAGAGTAATCGTTATCTACTTGCAGTAAAGGACTATTTTATAAAATTTGTTAATTTTTATGCTCTCCCTGATCAGAAGTCTACTACAGTGGTAAATGCCTACTTGACCATTATGTTTGTGAACATGAAGTACCAGAAGTATTACATACTGACCAGGGGAGGCAGTTTGAGTCTGAACTGCTAAGACTATATACATAAAACCCAAAGATGATATGGTTGAAACATTCAACGGAACTCTAGTAATTAAGTTGTCAAAAGCCCTGCTATCTTGCTCTGGTGAATGTGATGATTATTTGGCTCAAGTTGCTTTTGCAATACAACACTTCCACACATGCTAATTCTGGATATGCTCCATTCTTCCTCATGTATGGCCTTGAGGCTAGGATGCTTTCAGATGTCTGCAATGGTCACCCATGCCCAGAAATCTTGGCTGCTGATGCATGTTTATTTCTGGAATACCAAGCCGGTTGGAGACTGCTTTTAACCTGACTTTATAAAATAATTTCACTATTAAGTGCAAAAGAAAAGTCTTTTCATGACACTAAAACATGTCATGAACCATACAATATAGGTGTACTATCATGCCCTGCACATTTCGTAAATGTTAAAAAAAAAAGTTAAATGACAATACTGTCCTTACCAAAGTGCTGCCTGGGACGACTGCCTCACCCCTTCACTTCACATGCCAGCCAGGCCAGACCTCGTGGGTAGGTGGGTGGTGCTTGACATGCTATTTTGAGGACTGGACTAAACCTGTCTAAATGACCCCCTGCAGCCAGGCCTGTGAATAAGGGCTCTAAGTATTAGATAGACAACTGACTATCAATCAGAGCAAAAAGACAATCTGAACATAGGAAAGTATGAAGCATGGAAAAATCTATACATTGAAATGGAATTGATCAAGAAACTAGCTTTCTCTTTCTGACGGGTCTTCCTTTATTCAAAACAAAGTCCAGACCACATGGTTTTCTCCTTTAAAGACAGCTGCCATAACCTTGTGACCACACCCTTCACACACAGTTGCACTTAATGTGCCACACCTCGAATTACACTCTGCATCCTGACAGCTCATTTCAAAAGGGTAGCACTTGGGGACACCACAAACAAATAACTAAGCAATGAAAAAGAAACAATTGTTATTTTTTAAAAATTGATTCATGATGGAACTTTGAAACTCAACTCAAATGCATTTCAACTTAACAGCCCAGTGTGCAATACACAAATATAGCACTAAAATAAAATACAACACAAGATCAAAGTATAAAACATTTATATACATATATATACATTATATATATACAGGTAGTCCCCAGGTTACGGACATCCGAACTACGACTTACGAACGGGCCGCAGCTGAGATACATGCGCCTCAGTAACTGCCGCTCCGTCATCTTCGGCCTGGGGACGCTGCAAGCAGTGGCTCGATGGAGGCTGGAGGGGGGCGGTTTCACTGCCTGCCCAACACACATGGCTGCCCCTTTTGTTCTCGGTGAGCGGCTGGTAATGCTGCAAGTGATGACCCGGTTGTGGCTGAACGGAGGCCATTGAGGGTGAACGGGGTGACAGGGGATAGCATTGTAGTGTGCATCGGATGGCTGCCTATTGAATCGGGGTGATTCACTACCCCGCTTTGGCCACACTGTGTTTGTTCTCGGTGGGCGGACGCTGCAGGCAGCATTCTGTAGTAGAGGTGACTGTGAGGTGGGCTGGTGATGAACCGCCCATCGATGCCCCCATTCATTCTCAATAGCAAGCCTTCTTGTACTGTTATGTACATAGCAGGAGGTTGTCTCTTGTCAGTACATCAGACGTGTTGACGACTGGTGCCTTCCTGCTGTGATAGCGTGTACAGTGCTGTGCAGAAGAGCTCATCTTAATCTTTTGTCTTCAACTTCAAGAATGTCTCTGAAAAACAAATCTGATGCAAGTGCTGGTGATACTGTAAAGTAGAGAAAAACCATCACCATTGAAAAAAAAGTAGAAATAATAAAAAGGTCAGAGACTGGTGATCATTCATTGGCAGAGCGCTTGGTTACAGTTGGTCAACAACAGCATTTATTAAATTTATGTCCCTGTTCCGACTTACATACAAATTCAACTTAAGTACAAACCTGCAGTCCCTATCTCGTACGTAACCCAGGGACTGCCTGTATATATATATATATATATATACAGGTAAAATTCCATTACAATGAATATGTTTACAACGAAATTTTCATTACAACGAAGTATTTTTATGGTCCCGACAGTTTCCCCATATGACACGAGTTTATAGAAATCTTGTTACTACGAAGTACATTCAGCAGATACTATCATTACAACAACGTGCACAAAAGACCTTGAAATGCCTGAATGAATCATTTCACTGCATGGGCAGTGAAATCGCCCCCCTCCAGCCTCCATCGAGCCATCCTATAGAAATGGCAGACATGAAAAAATGATAACAGTTCATATTAGAAAAAAAAAAAACTTTACTGCAAAAAGAAAAAAGACATTGCCAGTGAATTCGGAATTTCACCATCAACGCTGTCAACCTTCTTGAAAGACCAAGCAAAAAAAGAAGAAAAATCTTGGGTTGCAAACATATGTGAACTGCTGCATTTGAAGACGTCAAAAATGCAGTTTTTATGTGGTTCAGTGATGCTTGTTCTGCTGGGGGGGGAGTGGGGGGGTCTCAAAAGAGTTCAGAAACCTCACAATACGAAGAAGAAAAGGATGATTTGGCTCCTGATTGATAACTATGCTGCCCACAACATGCTTCCACATTTAGATAATGTTCACGTTGAATTCCTCCCACCCAATTGCACAGCAGTGCTTCAGCCATTGGATTTGGGCATCATTCACACCCTGAAAGTGTATTATCGCAAGGAAATGCTGAGAAAAATTCTTGTCAGCATAACTTGTAGGCAGGAAGAGATTAAAATTAACGTGAAAGAAGCTATTGAAATGATTGCAAACGCCTGGGCGCAAGTTAAAGAAAGCACTATAGTAACAAATACAGAATCTCATTACAACAAAATTATGTTTACAACGAAATAATTTTTTGGTCCCTGGGAGTTTGTTGTAATGGAATTTTACCTGTATGTATGTGTGTGTATATATATATATACTGTATATAAACCATTAATAGACAATTAATATGCAATATTTATAAACTTATTCAGGATGTCTAAATTAACTAAGCCACAGAGGATGCACACACCAGTGTATTTCTTTGTGCCGGTCCCAAGCCCGGATAAAAGGGGAGGGTTATGTCAGGTAGGGCATCCGGTGTAAAATTTTGCCAAGTCAATATGCGGACAATGTAGATGATCCACTGTGGTAACCCCTAACGGGAGCAGCCGAAAGAAGTAGAACAAGATTCAGGATGTCTAAATTACATCTATACTTGACCAGCTGCCATGAATTTGGGTTATGAAACATTTAAATTTATCTGTAGTTTTTTGGGAATGTTATTAATTTTTTGTTTATTTTGGTGAGATCATCATGTTGCCATTATTTTTTTGTTTTCTCACAAGCGCTGCCATTTTTTGCAGTTCCCTCAATATCACATCTATGTGATTGTTGTGGACAGACCTCCACTTGCTACCACGTATGGTGTTGCAGCACATGGAATAATCAGTTTAGTGCTATTTATGGTGGAGGTGCACAGTTTTTGATGTCGAAGTTTGTGTATACAAAACAAATTGCTGTCAATGTGTGAAATAATATTTAATATTTTATTGAACTTTATGCTGATAGTCTGTACACTGGGTAAAAATATCTTAAATTGTTTAATTTATATTGTTGTTCTACCTGCTTGAGTAACGTTTGATGTTATCATTTTACTTAACTGCCCTATGTACACTTGTAAACAAACTCAACCTTTACAAACATAACTAAATACTCCACCCTAAAATAATAACATATAAAATATTTTTTTATATGTTACTTACCCTGTGTGGTTTGTAGTGATGGCCAAAAAATAATTTTTTTAATCTAATGTATTCATGGAGAAAGGACATAAGAATGTCTATGATAGAAGGGAAGCCTATGGGCTGCACAACTGAAAACAATGTCAAAAACATCCACCAAAACTAAATTCACATTACTATGTTAAAATTGGTTATATATTGTAATAGTAGAACACAACAGACATAACCAAAATGATAGATAGATAGATAGATAGATAGATAGATAGATAGATAGATAGATAGATAGATAGGATTTTGTTTGTCACCAGGGAGAAAATCTGGCTTTTTACAGAAGTACAATAAATAAATATTCTTTTATTATGAGTGACCAAGGAACAGACTGAAGGAAACAAAAAGAATGTGGGGCACCATCCTGGATACCCTGTTTAGAAACAGAAAATCAACAAAAAAAGTGATGGTGTCATAATAATAATAAATAAGGTTGGCTTAATTCAGTCTTGCAATATGCCAAAAGAAAGATCCATCAGCGGGAGCTCTGTCCACATTTATGACTTGGGTTCAGATGAAAGCTATTTTCTGAGGGATTCCCACTTTTATGGCATCTGAGGCAGAAGGGGAGGGCCATCCTTGTTGGTCTTCTTGTTGGAACTGCAGTGGAAAGAGAAGATATAGTTAGCACCAGCACCTCCTCTCATCCCAGAGTGGTATCACTTACTTCATAACACCTAGGAAGGTGGAGCCCATGTGCACGTGTGACATATGACAAACAACACATGCCCTCTCAAATACACACTAGAATGACTACAATGAAAGAAAACTAAAGAGAAACAAAGCTTTTGACTTGACTAAAGATAAAAAGAGCAATCACAGTCACAGTAGGTAATTATGCAGGTCTATTGCTGTTGGTACAAAGGAGCCCCCGTAGCGTTTCTTGATGCACTTCTTTTAAGTAATTTGTTTGCTGAAAGTCCTCAGTGTCAGTGTTTCAGAGAGAAAATGTCCAGCACTGTTCATACTGGCCACCAGTTGTGTCTTTGTTCTCTCCTCCTCTACTTCCTCCATCGGGTCACAAGTGCATCCCATAACTGAGCTTCTCCTTCAGCTTGTTGATTCGGCGGCTGTCTCTTGAAGTGATGTTACTGACCCAGTACACCACAGTATATAAAAATCACACTGGCTGTCGCAGAGTGGCAGAACATGAAAAGGATGCCACTACCTATATTAACTTTAACACAGAAGTGGCTACTGTTAATTAATTTAGTAGGTTATATGTAGTTTTTTTTTTTAACAAGTATTTTCAATTAGTATTTTAATTTAGCTGTCTGTTCTATAGCTGCTTAGAGGTCTAATTTATCTTGGCACAGGTAACTATTTTACAATGCTAAGCTTTTAAAAGGGATTTCTGATACTGTGTGGCGTTGTAGCTCATGGTTGAAGTGAAGAACTTAGCTTGCAGTGCAATGTACTTGTTGGCTTTGCCACGTGGTCCCTTGTCTGTGCCCGTGCTGTGCCATTGTCTTCCTCACTTCACTCTGAGTGTTAGGTCTTTTGTCATGTCCTTTGCATGTACATGGGAAAAAACAGACATTTTCTGATACAAGAGTTAGAGTCTTAAAGTGTGTCTTTTTCTCAGTCTTCCAAGAATGGTTTCATTCACTGACATAACGTTTAGGCTTGAGATTGTGGATTTTAAACTTAGTGGACCAGCTCTCAGTGTGTTTGAAGGGATTCCAGAGTCTCAAGTGCCATGTGCCAAGATTTTAAGGAGAGTAGTTTCTAGGCCCAAAGAAAGTCTGGCTTACTGGCCCCAAAAAGAGAATACAGCCTTGACTCCTAGCAAGAAGAGCTGCTATCCATCCAGGTTGTGTTTGACAAGATTTGTCACACTCAATACGTTGCTTTTATATTAGGCCCATTAGAAACTTTAAATTAATTTTCTATACATGAATAAAATTAGAAACCTTCTCCTTTGCTTGTTTTGGTGTTCTGTCTTGTTGCTTGGGGTCGTAAATACAAATGAAAAGGGAAGGTATTTATCCATTGTAGCAGTGACCATGAGTGGAGCTACAAGTTGCAACTTCATCTTTGTGACAAGGGTTATGATTGGGATGTGGGACATTCTTTTCAGGTCTATGTAATAAAGAGTCTGAAAGTGAGAATATGGCCACTCTAGGACCCTTCCATGATAAAAAAAAAACTGGTGTTTAATTTGTTATAATGAGTGGCAGGGTGTACAATCAAGCTTTTACTAAACCCAAACCATGATGATACCAAGGAGAATTAAATACATAAAAATACGCACATTGTGTGTGTTCTGGATGAGAGTTTATCTGTTAAAAAGGTACTTCCTGTAAATGAAAAGTATTATTTACACCACAATTGAACTTTGAGTAGTTGTGTCTGGGGTTGGAGGTTAGTGACCATGCATTTTAATACATTGTTATTTATTACACTAACACTTTTACATCTTGCCTGAAGAATGGGCCTGAGTTGCCTCGAAAACTTGCATATTGTAATCATTTTTACTCAGCCAATAAATGGTGTCATTTTGCTCGACTTCTCACTACATTCATAATGGCTAACACCGTACAACACCCTAGTACTTCACACTAATACTATAAAGGACTAAACAAACCGTCAATCAGTTGTGCAAACTTTCTTAATGAACCAAAAATAAATTCATCATTGTGAGAGAGCTAAAGGTAAAATTCATGTACACACCTAAAATTTTTAGCACGCTACTGAATTTCTTTAGTGAAGTTGAACATGTTCTTTACTTTAGTTCAAACTTCAGGCTCTGAAGCTGTGAAGTAGAAGCACTAACCATCGCACCATTCTGTCATCTCATTATTTAATTATTCATTTAAATGGGTTTTAATGCTTCGTTCGCTCTAGCCAAGTACATATTTCAGTAATTGGGAGCAGCACACGTAGCACATCCTGAAAGCTGAAACGCACACACTGGTTTGTATAATATGTGCCAGTATAAATGAATTATTTCATATCTGCCATTCCGATAAACAACCCTGCTTCTGCAGGAGTGCTGGCTCTCCACCCAAATGCAAATAATGTTAAGAACCTCATAAGGTGTCAAATGATGCTTCAAATTCCATTTGGCTTCACTGAAAACTTCACGTCTAGCAGTTCTGAAAGACAAGGAAGATAAATGATATTGTTGAGAAGAAGTGTAAAAGCTTGAAGGATGTAATCCTTTATAAGTGCAGAATGCAAAATACAGCATAGCATACAACATTACTTACTCACTCTATGTTTCAGTGTCTTAATTCATAACAATAAAATACAGTTGTTAAATGTAAGGATAAAAGTAGTGACTGCCAACTAATCAACAAAACTTACATGAACTCTTTAGCCCTGGTTGTTTTTTTCTTTCACAAATAATTCATTTACTCTTGGTTTCATACGCTGTTGGTTCTTAAGACAGATTATTTACTTCAGCAACAAGAAAATGTATCTTATCTGAAATTCCCATGGTCCTCACTTGATTTGAACTCCTGTTGTGAAAGATGAAGTAAGAAGGTAAAGTGAAAATTGCAAACTACACAGTTAAGGGTAGCGGCATAACAGGCAATGGAGATGAAGTTTTAATATAACTAGGAGAATCCTTGTGCACAATGAATTCAGGATTGAGAACGTCTTTATAAAATATATTTGGAATATACAAAAAACTCATGTCTCTTCACTAAATTATGGCACTCCATCTATTCATCCAAGCTCTGAATTATTACAGGGTGCAGGGGACTGTGCATTCTAATGTATTCTAGAAGCCTTAGTCACAAGAAAAGAGCCTGCTTTGAGCAAAGCTCTTGACCATCATAAGACACACATGCAATCACAGAAACACTGATACATTCAGTTTAGGGTCCTATGTTTTCTTAATATATATATTATACTATAGTAAAAGGAACCAGAGAAACTGAAGAAAAGCCACACTGTGTGTAACTGAACTGAAAATGGAACCGCTGTGTGATCTGTCTGTATTCAAACTGGGAAAAGTCTTTATTCCTCAACAAGAAACGCTGATTGTTTTATAATTATTCAAACCATATTTTATCCTTCCATCCATTTGCTAATGTAAAGATTGCAGAGAGCCAGTACTCATGCCAGCAGAAGAAAGTGGGACATAAAATAGAAGTCAACCCTAGACTGTGTACCAGTCCATCACAGGGCACACTAATACACACCCATGCTCACTCACATTGGGCCAATTTAAAGCTGTCATTTAAACAAAAAATGCATGTCTCCGGGTTGTGAGATTAAAAAAATTAAATAACTTGAGGAATGCCCAAGTAGACATATTGAGAACATGCAAACTCTGCACAGATGGTGACCAGGGGTGAAACCTAGGACTTGGAAGTAGTTAGGCATTAGTATTAGCGACTGCACCACAATGGAACCTAGAAATTCATACTGTATGTTATTGACCAAGTGCGAAGGACAAATAAGTTGGGATCAGGACTGCAGACTGTTATACTCTCTTCAGGAAGGGGGTTGGGATATATGATACCTTACAAGAGAATTCATCGGCTATTATTGTACAGCACTTTAAGATACTTTCATGTATAAAAATGTGGTATATAAATACATGTTATTACTGTTGTTGTTCACAACACATGTGGCAGTGTCAGTGGTTCCCTAACGGGTGGTATGTTTCCCTAGGGCACTAAGACTTAGCAATCAGGCTTGTTTGATTATTGTTTGCCACTCCAAATTGTGGTCAGGTGCATCCTGTTTCCTGAAGTTATCTTTGAAATGTGTCAAAAACCTGATTGGAGTCCAACTGTGGCAAACTGAATTGATTGAAAATCATTTAGAAAAGCACACACCTGTTTATACAAGGTTTGCCAAGTCACACAACCTGTCAGGATAAAAACCAAACCATGAAGCACAGGGAACTCACTGTAGAACTTCATGATCAACTTGTGGTGAGGTACAAGTAGATCAGGGTAAGGATATAAAACCGGGGCACATTGGCCTCAGTACATTTGAAATGGTAGACGTTTGGAACCACCAAGACTCTTACTAGAGCTGGCTGAGTAATCAGGAAAAAAGGGTCTTGGTCAGGTTTAGGTAACCAAGAGCCCAATAGTCACTCTAACACTACTTCAGAAGTCAAGACGGAAGTAAAGAATTTAGGGGTATCTATTGACTCTGACCTGAATTTTAAATCACATATTAATCAGATTACTAGGACAGCATTTTTTCACTTAAGAAATATAGCAAAAATTAGACCTCTTGTAACATTGAAAGATGCTGAAAAATTAGTTCACGCTTTTGTTTTCAGTAGGCTGGATTACTGTAACGCACTCCTCTCAGGACTACCAAAAAAAGACATCAATTGATTACAAATAGTGCAGAATGCAGCTGCTAGAATCTTAACTCGGAAAAGAAAATCCAAGCACATCACCCCAGTTTTGGTTACCTGTGTCATTTAGAATTGACTTTAAAATACTGCTTATGGTTTACAAAGCCTTAAATAATCTTGCTCCATCTTATATTTCGGAATGTCTTACACCTTACACTCCAAATCTTAACCTTAGATCTTCAAATGATTTTCTGCTTAGAATTCCAAGAGCAAAACTTAAAAGAAGTGGTGAGGCGGCCTTCTGCTATTATGCACCTAAAATCTGGAACAGCCTGCCAATAGGAATACAGTGGAGCACTTCAAAAAACTGCTAAAAACTCATTACTTTAACATGGCTTTCTCATAGCTTCATTTTAGTTTAATCCTGATGCTCTGTATATTTAGTTAACTATCATTATTATTCCTGGTGGCTCCAAAATCTGTACTAACCCCTACTTCCTCTTCTGTTCTTTTTCCGGTTTTCTGGGGTGGCGATCTGTGCCACCACCACCTAGTCAAAGCACCGTGATGTCCCTACATTGATGGATTAAAGGCCAGAAGTCCACATGACCGTCATCATCAAATTCTTCCATGAGAACCCTGAATACAATGAGGACTGATTGAGGTCATTTATGTTAGGTAGAATGCCTAGAGGGGGCTGGGTGGTCTCGTGGCCTGGAACCCCTGTAGATTTTATTTTTTTTCTCCAGCTGTCTGGAGTTTTTTTTGTTGTCGAACTTTACTTTTATTCTATATTAATTAGTGTTCCCTAATTTTAATTATTTATATTGTCTTTTTTCTCTTTCTTCATCATGTAAAGCACTTTGAGCAACATTGTTTGTATGAAAATGTGCTATAGAAATAAATGTTGTTGTTGTTGTTGCTGAGATGGTAGAACCTGCTGGAAGGATGTTTATGGTAAAAAAGGCTAGACCGAAGGCATTCTTGATTAAAAAGCATATGCCAGACCGCTTGTACTCTGAGCAGGATGAAAAAGATTCTCTGGTCTGATGAGACAGAATTGAACTCTTTGGGCAGAACTCCAAGCACTATGTCTGGGATAAACTGCCCAAAAAGACACGAAGCTGTAATTGCTGCTAAAGGGGTTTCTACAAAATACAAAATGATGGGTCTGAATACATGAATAAGGGAGTTTTGATTTTTAATAAATTTGCAAACATTTCAGAAAACATATTTTCACTTTGTCATTATGGGTTATTGAGTGTAGATTGATGGGCAAAAATGCCAAATTTATCCATTTAAGAATAAATCTACAACACAATAAAGTGTGCAGACAGCAAAGTGGTCTGAATACATTCTAAATCCACTGTAGCTACAGTCTTTTAGCCAGGATAAGGGTCAGCACCTCCAAGACTGAGGTCTTGGTTCTCAGCTGGAAAAGAGTGGTGTGCCCTCTCCAGGTTGGGGATGAGGTGCTGCCACAAGCACAGGAGTTTAAGTATCTCTGGGTCTTGTAAACGATTGAGGAAAGAAGAGAGTCAGAGATTGACAAGCGGATCAGAACAGTGTCCACAGTTATGCAGATGATGCACTGGTGAGTCATGGTAAAGAGAGACCTGAGCCAAAATGCAAAGCTTTCGATTTACAGGTTAATCTACATACAGTCCTCACTTATTGTCACAAGCTTTGGGTAGTAACTGAAAAAATTAGATTGAAGATATAAGCAGCATAAATTAGCGTCCTTTACAGGGTGTCTGTGTTCAGCCTTAGGGATAGGGTGAAGTGTGCAGACATTCAGGAGGAGTTCAAAAATGAGCCGCTGCTCCACAGCATCCAGTTGAGGTGATTCAGGCAACTGATTAGGATGTCTCTTAGATGTCTCCTTGAGGAAGTGTTTCAAAAATATCCAACTTTTGGGGGGGAAGACCCCAAGGCAGATCCAGGACACGGGGAAGGGATTGTATCTCTTAGCTGGTCTGGGAATATGTCATTATGCCCCAGGAGGAGTTGGAGGAGGTGGCAGGGAAAAGAGACATTTGGTCATCTTTGCTTAGGCTGTTGTTCCCCTGTGACTCGGTTCTGGATAAGTGGCAGAAAATGAGATGGATGGATGGGTGACTGCAGGCAAATGGCTTGCTTCTAGTATACCTAGGGCATCACAAAATATGAACCCACTTCACCACATTTTCATGCATGTCTTAATGAAGTTCAGAGTTGTAGTGGACTGGAACCTATTCTAGCATTGGGCACAATATAGAAAACAGCCCTAGTTGAAATGAAAGTCCATTGCAGGGCCTAATCACAATAAAACTGTGCATCATTGAGGACATAGGAGGAAAACCAGAATACCAAGAGGAAAACCCACAAAGACATAAGAACATAGGCAATGCCCTGGCATAGACTTGGAAACCAGAACACTGGATCCTTAAGGGTGCAGCTGTACCCACTGTGGCTCCCCCAGCTTCATCTTGCTCAAAATCCAGATATAACATTTCAGGTATACCAAGTCTAATGTGATTTTTATTTGCTATAATTTTGAGCTGTACGCTAACTGAAAGAATGAAAGGTGTTTTCAAAGGCACATGTCTATTGTACTGTAATAATATTTTACTGAACCAACAGAGCATTTGTTGCTCCACTCTGAGTCATAAATGCAGAGGAATTGCACCCTAGGAATCCACAAATGACGTAGGAGACTGCCTTTGTCCTGTTTGTACTTCAATGAATCTTCAGCTTAACACACAAACAGGGCAGAGATAGACTGACAGTCCTGGATTTTGCTATACAAAGATATGTTATAAGATATTGACAATAAACACACATTTTAAAAATAGCTTCTAGTATAATCACATGAAACGTCTGTTATTTAAGAGTATTCAGTTCATTTTATTTACTCAAACAATATAACAGACTTCTATTTTCATAATTAGTCACCTAAGTAGGAGCTTTTTTTTCCATGTTGTGGATAATAAATTACAATGTGACCCAGGATCAAAAATGTCTTTTATGAAGGATGACTTAATAGTGTTCTTTTTAAAGAGAAACCCTTGAAACTATCATTAAAAACTACAGCACAATTTGAAAAGAAATAGAAATGCTTTTCCAGATACGTTGACATTGTATGAAGGACACTTACAAAGATAGAATGACAGGCAGTTGTATATAGCGGATAACTGGAGTCTAAATGACTGTAGAACAGCAAACTGTAAAGAAAAAAAAACAGACACAAGAAGTTGTACTGTACCTGTCCGGCACCTTGGGGACCACGAACAGGACACCAAACCATTTCAGGGCACACTCACACACACCTGCATGATGTGGACCTGCAACATGCGGAGCAACTCCCATACTGATTTAGGAAGAACATCATGTAAACTCTCTGAGCAGTGCCAAGGATTTGAACCAAGGACACCGGAGCTGTGAGGCAACAGCACTTGCCACAGTGCCACCATACTACCCCATCACACCGTGAAGTGATTGGAAGTGAGCACACCTTGCTATAACTTGAAGTTATAATGATACTTAAACTTAGATTTATATGTGTAGAGTATTGTACTGCAATATAATCAGCCTTTTACAGTTTAAATGTTTTTCCTAATCTTTTTGTAATTTTATGCATATCATTGCACTGGTCTAAAAGCTACTGCTAAATTCATAAGCAATAATTTACTCACATTATATTGAAGGAGCTGGAATGAAAATTTATTGTACATTGTTTCCTGGCCTCACATTAACTATGCAACAAGACTGAGACTCGTCTCAAAGGATTTTATGTAACAATGACGTGCACAAAGAATTAAACCAATTATACCCAATGACATATCAAGCATATAAAGTTCTAAACTAGATTATAAGCCTATCCATGACAAAGTGTGCTGATATAAATACTATCATACATCCAACTGGAATCAGATGAGCTGAGACTTCATCTAGTAATTAGATTTCTTTTATTTATAGTCAAAGCTCAAGGTCTTTTTAAAATATTGCTGAAATGTATCACTCTCACTCATAGGACACAAGCCCTTGAAAACACATTGTCTTATTTATCTGAGGCCGATGTACAATTCATGAGAGAAAGTGCAATAATGAAATGTAGAAGCTGTTTAGTTAGTACAGTATTGTCGTCTGCAATGCCATGGCCTTTAAAAGCTGTCCTGCTTCTGTTCTGTAAAATGCTATAAAGTGACATTTAAGCACAATACTTCACTAGTACTCGAATCAACATTTGTTGGAATTAAAACCAACAATGTGAAAAATAATAATAGAGAATAAAAGAAAACAATCAAAAACAGAGAACATTCAAAGAACTTAGGCAACAAGTTGTCAAAGTTTAAACAGCAGAATTAAATAAAGCACATTATATTTATGTTATCATACTGTGTGTTGTGGCTTTAAAATGTAAGAGTTAAGTTTACTAGTAGTTTTTTTACATAAAATAAGACTTAATAAAGACTTAAGTGACTTCCACAGCACTGTGAAGTTAAATCTCTTTATACTAAGGCTACATACAGTATGCAAAATAATTGGAAATACCTTCAAATAGACACTACCTAGGTGCAGCTGTTAAGAGGCGCTTGTGTGGCTGTGCCTATACTTCCCTTCAGTGGACCATTCTAGATGAAGGACCGTCATCTCCAGCTGAACCTGGCAAAGATGGACCTTCTTGTTATCTAAGCTAGTCTGTCTATTCAGCTCCCCACTATTCAGCTTGGCTTACTATCATTAACACCTTCCAAGTCAATACGCAACCTTGCGATGGTGACTGATGACCAGCTGTTCTTCACTGGCCATGTTGCAACTGTCTCTCGGTGTTGCTTATTCACTCCATATAACATCCACAAGATCAAACGATATCTGACAGAGTATGCAGCACAACTCCTGGTCTAGGCTTTGCCTTGTTACATCTGGAGTACAACAGCCATCTTCTGACAAGCATACCGGTATGTGTTACCAATCCACTGCAAATAATTTAAAATGCAGTGGCACATCTCATTCCTCTTTTCAAGTCACTTCATTAGGTGATTGTATGCAAACATGATTACTACACCTACATAAATTTATATACAATTTTCATCTTATTTAATGTGGTATGATGAACCTGACCCTGACCCACCAAATGATCAGTCAAACTGGACATCAGTATGACTTCATTTGAATGTAATTAGCAGAATGTAAAAACAAGTAATCAGATGCAGCATTTATTTTTTAACCAATTCATTTAAATTGTGGTTAACATCACATAGTTCAGCCCTTATATTCTTTAGCTCATTGGCCACATCTCTACAGCATCCACTATTGCATTTTGTGAGCCAGATAGTCGCCCAGCAATTTTCTGAGGCAGAGGTGTGTTTAGCCAGCGTCTGAAGATGTGCTGGGCACAGCAGCACCATCACCATATGGAGTCGTGTCATCGGTACGGGGGTCAGTGTTTGTAATACTGTCTGAAACAGAATAAACAGACTGTGGGCTGTGACTCGCCTTTTCACGTTGACTTTGATATCTGACCACTTTTTTTTTTATTTCGGGAACTGTGCAACTTTCTGAACATGAACTTTCGTGTGTCTCCGCCACACTGTACCACTCCATAACTTCTTTTCCTTGCAATACAATGCAATACAATACAATACAATTTATTTTTGTATAGTCCAAAATCACGCAAGAAGTGCCGCAATGGGCTTTAACAGGCCCTGCCTCTTGACAGCCCCCAGCCTTGACTCTCTAAGAAGACAAGAAAAAAACTCCCAAAAAAAACCCTTGTAGGGAAAAAATGGAAGAAACCTTGGGAAAGGCAGTCCAAAAAGAGACCCCTTTCCAGGTAGGTTGGGCGTGCAGTGGGAGTCAAAAAGAACAGGGTCAATACAATACACAGATCAGAACAAATCCTCAATACAGTAAAAAAATAAACATTTTACAAGTATGGACCAGAATTTAACAGTAGATGATATCACATAATATGATTTGGATTTGTTTAGAGTCCTGGAGACCTCAGCCATCAAGCTGCCTCCCCTAGTTGGCCATTCTACAGCTGAAACATTAGTTGGCCAGGACCCCTCTACCCAACGACTCCTGCGCTCCTCCATCAGGGATGACTTTACCTTAGACAGGCAAAACAACTTGGCAGGTGGGCCGTGGCACTGAGTGCCACATTTGAGTACCGAGAAGAGAAACAGAATAGGTGAGGGTTAGTAACAAATTATAACTATCATGTTACCTATGTTTTAGTACTAATAACTAACAACAGAGATGCAGTCTGTACAGTTAATCAGCAGTTCTAGTCAGGATATTCTAAACTGAAGTAGCGAGTCTTCCGCCGAGATTTAAAAGCTGAGACCGAAGAGGCATCTCTTATAGTCGCAGGCAGACCATTTCATAGTTTAGGGGCACTGTAACTAAAAGCTCAACCTCCCACTGTTCTTTTATTAATCCTTGGAATCATAAGCAGGCCGGCATCTTGAGATCTTAATGTGCGCTCTGGTTTGTAAGTCATGATAAGTTTAGACAAGTAAGCCAGACCTTGGCCATTTAATGCTTTATACGTTAACAGGAGGATTTTGAAATGTGCCCTAAACTTAACCGGGAGCAAGTGTAAGGATTTAAGAACTGGAGTTATGTGTTCGTATTTTCTTGTTCTTGTCATAATTCTTGCAGCAACATTTTGGATTAACTGGAGGCTGTATGAAGAACAGTTTGAATATCCAGTGAACACCGCATTGCAGTAGTCAGTCCTACTAGAAATAAATGCATGAATTAATTTCTCAGAATCTTGTTTATTTAGAAAGCGCCTTAATTTCCCAACATTTTTAAGATGGATGAAACATGATTTAGACAACTTTGTAATATACGCTTTAAATGACATGCTAGAGTCAAAGATAACTCCTAGATTGCAGGCTGATTCAGTAAAATTAATGGTGATTCCAACTGAGTTAAATAATGACAAAATATTATTGTGATCAGTATCATTATACCACTGCTTAAGCCAAAAAATACTACATTTTTCCTTGCCTTCACTTTGCATTCACTGAAATTCTTCTTTTGTCCACGTGATTTTGCCCTTGTCTTTTAACAAAACACTGAATGGAAGGTGATATTTATATTGACTTGCATATTAAATTATGATGAATTCTGGGAGGCGTTGGGGTGGGGCTGTAGACGCATGCACATGCATTAAATTTTATGTTCATTGGGATTTATAAAAGGAAAGTACATGGAACTTGGCACATGCTCAGTTTTATGCATGTGGATTTTTTTGTGCATTCGCAAATTTCTATTTTTGTCTGTGCGCCATGTTTTAGTGTGGATTCTATGCACGCCATTTTACATAAGGCCCTAAGTCTCCTGCCCTATTTTTGTATGCCCATTTATTACTAAACTAACTATGAAACCTCTTAAGACAATGGGCCTCCATTATAGTGCTGTCAGTTTATCAGGTGTATCAAAAATACTTTGTAACTAACTAAGTGCTTTTCTGTAGCCAATATTAGTAGCAAATGTTATTGGTAGGCAATGTGTTGTAGGGTTAAGGTTTTGGGCTTCAAACTCTGAAGTTAATGGTTCAAATCCTTGTAACTGACAGTGTATGACCATGTGCAAGTCACTTGACCTATATGTGTGGTTCAACTGAATAAAAAAACAAATGTAACCAATTGTATCTCTGATGTTCTAAGTCTCCACGGACAAATGAAACAGCAAAATAAATAGTAATAATAATAACAATATTAGGTGACTGGAGCTGCTTACTCTTAAACATACTATGCACAATTGCACATGAATTAAACATTCCTACATTAGTTCATTTGCTTTTCTTGATGGTCATTGCACAGCACAATTTTACATGACAGTGTAGCTTCTGATTATGTCATTTGATATGTTCCCTCTAAGCTACGCTTTTTCTGAGTGCTGAGCAACACTTTTGAACCACTGCGCAGCTGTTATTGTGCATTTCATCCTTTAGTAAAGCACATGTTGCTGCCAAAACTCCATGGGTCAACCCCTCACCCCGATGTCATTGTTTATGTGTTGGTGCTTTGTAGGCTGTGCTTGATACTTCACAGGAGACCAACTCAACTCGTTGACCATATGACAGAGCTATGCAGTATATAACACTTCCTAGGAGTGAAAAGAGTAAATTAGTCAGTCAACTTTGCATGATATATACTGTATATTTTTAAATACTGTGGAACAAATTCGTTTGTGCTACAGCCTCACGTATCCAGCATCCTGAGTTCAAATTTTAGGTCTGATTGCTGTCTATGTTGATTTTCCATGTTCTTCCTTTGTGGGTTTCCCACTTAAATCCCCAAAAACATGCAGCTAAACTAAATAAGCTCCATGTGTCTATGTGTGGGCATGGTCTGCAATAAACTAGTGTCTTATCAAGATCTGGTTCCTGCCTTGTGCCTAGGGCTTCCAGTGACTCTGAATTGGATAAAGTGGGTTTTAGAATATTATGATTAAGTCAGGACAGAGTAAGGTCTAGTGTCAGTTTCTTCTGACAATGAATTGCTCCATATTAGTACAGCTATGGAACAAAACATGATTGTTTGGGCTTGAGAACACCTGGAAAAGTAACTGAAAGTAATCTCTACAACTATAGTGGTAAGGGTGTAAAGGACAAATTTGCATGAGAACTTGGGATTCCAGTTACAGTGTATTACTTTCTGTTCTCAAGGTTATGTGATGATTGCTCCATGGAGCTGGGATAATTTTAAATAAATAATCGCACCTCAAAAGGTGCAGGACTCCAATCGGGTATGGGTGTGCACATGCACAATTCATACCGAGGCTGATTGAGGTACTTGGCCGATCCTGCCACATACACATGCAGAGGTGGGAGGATCAGTCAGGCACCTCAGTTATTCCTCGGAGCGAGACAATATGTCACACCTACACTCAATTAAGTGGGAGAGTTAGAAAGAGCCTACACAGCACAAAGGGGGAAAGAAAAATGAGTCCAGGACAAGCAACTGAGAGAAAACAATCTACCGCAAGACAGAAAGATGGAGGTTGAAAGAAGGGATGATGGAGGCAGCAGGAGTATAAGCAGTGTGCAGATGGCAGGCAGCTGGGAGAGGAACCCCAAAGGAGTGCAGGACAGATGATCAATGGGGCTGAAGAGGATCTACTCCAGTTGAACATGGCCGCAGCTGGAGTGACCCGATCATTGCAATGGGCTCCCACATAAGTCTGGATAGGTGCAGCGGGAGACAAGGGGATCAAGGTGAGTTTCAGAGAGGGAACCCTGTCAGGTGCATGGGACCAGCAGAAATATGAATCTGGATAGATGAAAGGCTGTGCAGCGGGACGTTTCCTCATACTGAGAGATCCAAAGCGGGTAAACCAGGGAGACGTCTGTTCATAGAAGGAATCAAAAAGGTTTAAACATGTTTGACTATGCATTTTGAAAAGATTTCACCTGCTGTGGATTTTAACTTTGTTTCAGCTGGACACATTTGTGATTATTTTAATCTCCTGGGAATTGCCTCAGTTTTAATAAATTATTTATTTATCTGTGAAGATTTTACCTGCACTGTTTATTTCGACACTTTTATTTGTTTTCGGATTCTTTTGAATAACAGAACTTGAATACTGTTACACCCATACCTTGCACGGCTCATCCTTGGTTACGTTATCGACAGTGGTCGGTTCAAGAGGCTCCCTAGATGCAACAGGAGTTTGGAGCAAACCAACACTGTCACAGGTTAGTGATGTCACATCAAGAGATTCAACTTCTCATCTGATTACATGCACTATATACTGATCATAAGTGAATGCTACATGTTGTTCAGTACTTCCACAAGCTAATTAAGGGAAATGGTCAAATGTTATAGCTGTTACGTAGGGCTGTTTTATAAAAACAGAACAATGTAGTTGTTTCCTTACTTCATGTTCCAAAATTTACAAGTTAAATGACTTTTTTGGGTTGCATTGTGGAATACTGATCTGTGCCTTAGCCACTAAGCCACAATGTCTTCAGCACTTCAGCCTATCAAGAAAGTCACACATCAAAAATGGAGTTGCGATCCTACTTGTTCTTGTAACTCAAAAATAGTGACACTATTAAACAGGTCTGCAACAAAAGAGTAGGCCTCACTTCAGACAGCATGGCCCCAAACTCAAGAGGCAGACTTTTGGTCTGCACAGCCCAAAAATGAGACAAAGGCTTAAATAAGCAAAATGTGTTCCCAGGAAGAAAGGAAGTACTGTAAAAAAAATCTGACCCAGGAAAATGAAACACTATTTAAATATTTACTACAAGGATGCAGGAAACAGAGGCCAGAGCAAAAAATTATTGAATAAGAAGCAAACTGAACTAAATAAACTCAAATTAACTAGATGCAAAAAAAGCGAACAAAGTCCAATTTAATATACTGGAATAGTACTGCTTTGTACAGCCAGTGTGTGTTTCCTCTGGCTTGCATTTTATTTTCTGTCTTATTAACTGTTTTTGTTAGTTTTGATCATTATTATTCAGCTTTTATGTTATTTCTGTTATTTTTTATCTCATTATTTCTTATTTGTACTCTGTCATTTTACATGAACTTCCATTTCTTATGCTTTGTGGGTGGAGTCCCATGAGGTTCCTCCTCTGGCTTTATATTGTAATCAGAAAGAAAGATCCAGCAGTGAGTAAAAAATTGACTAATTAGTCTTCTGAGTATTACTGTTTCTTTAGATGTTCTGTAGTTTTTTCTTTGTTTTTATAGTGAACTAGCAAAATACCCATGCTTCACAGCGGCAAAGTACTGCCTTAAAATTTTTATTAAGAAGAAAATTAAACCTTTTTCAACTGAGGGAAAATATACCAATAATTATTTGTTAAGGATCTCTTTGTATACCACATTGTCATTTCGGCCCTCTGGTTGTAATATGACCAACAGTATTTGTAGGACTTGTGTTGAAGTGACATTCGGCATCTGTCAAGCGTTGTAAGCATACAACTAGTTTCATCGATAATTTCACATCCAGCTTTTGAGAGTTTAAACATTCATAAACATCAAAGTGTCCATTACTAAAATCGTCACCTGTGAATCCAAAATGTTTAAGAGACATTGGCGGTTGTCGAAAGGTGTAAAATATTTGGCCACTTTGGTACACTTGAAAGCGACAACCGAACAATTCAGCAGAAGCCATCAACTCACATGCAGAACCATAGGTGAAGGGCTTAAGCATTTCACTCTTATAGTGCTTGTGTGTATTATAATTATCTCCTGTATCGTCATCAGTACACACCTTGAACCTGTCCTAGTCATTCAATACATAAGACACAATGCTCCTCTGAATATCAAGAGTGAGCCTGATATGGCCGTGCAATATGTAACAAAGAGAATGGAAAAGGTAGGTGCCATCTCCGGGCATGGAAACCACTCGGTAAGTGACAGTTCTTTGATCGATGGTGATCACCTCGACAGATATGTTAATAGGGGTATGGTTGGAACGATAAAGGAAATGGGTACCTGAACAATGTAAAGTATGTCTAAAATACCTACACAATAACTATAATCGTAATAAACGAACAATAAAACAGCGGAGAAGCCGTGGATTAATTAAAAAGGCTGTAGTTATCAGCAGGGAGACGTGAATCCCGTGGCGAAGCAAGGAAGGGAATGTAGAGACCGGAGCAACAGACGGCCCTATATAGGCAGGCAGCCAACAACATGGGAGGCGTTGTGATGGGAGACCCAACGCCGCCTCACACGGTGACCAAGCTGCAGGCTATGGACGTATATATGTACGTAAGTAGGATTCAGTTAGCGATGGGAACTCGCGTACCAAATTTCTTGAAGATGGGCCCATAAGTAACAAAGACTGTTGGAAAGTTCAATATGGCGGCTGACAGTCGCATCATACCACCAAAATAAGTACGTACATTGGTTTTGGTTAGCGCAGGGAAGCCGCCTACCAAATTTCGTGAAGATGGGGCCATAAATAAGAAAGTTCAACATGGCGGACGTTGTCAACCGTTATGACCGTTACGCGTAGAATTTCGAAATGAATCCTGCTTAACTTTTGTAAGTAAGCTGTAAGGAATGAGCCTGCCAAATTTCAGCCTTCTACCTACACGGGAAGTTGGAGAATTAGTGACGTTGGAAAGTTCAATATGGCGGCCGACAGTGGCGTCATACCACCGAAATAAGTACGTACATCGGTTTTGGTTAGCGCACGGAAGCCGCCTACCAAATTTCGTGAAGATTGGGTCAGCCTTCTACCTACACGGGAAGTTGGAGAATTAGTGACGTTGGAAAGTTCAATATGGCGGCCGACAGTGGCGTCATACCACCGAAATAAGTATGTACATCGATTTCGTTTAGCGCAGGGAAGCCGCCTACCAAATTTCGTGAAGATGGGGCCATAAATAAGAAAGTTCAAAATGGCGGACGTTGTCGACCATCATTACCGTTACACGTAGAATTTTGAAACGAAACCTGCTTAACTTTTGTAAGTAAGCTGTAAGGAATGAGCCTGCCAAATTTCAGCCTTCTTCCTACACAGGAAGTTGGGGAATTAGTGATGAGTGAGTGAGTGAATGAGGGCTTTGTCTTTTATTATTATAGATTATTTCTTCTTTATTTCTCAATTTTAGGCCTTTAGATTTCATATTGCAACTAATTAGCCTTGGATTAACTCTTTTTAGCTAATTGCTTTTTTTGCTTTTGAGCATTTTGTTATTTTTCTGTTTTCTTAATATTTCCATTTATAAAGATTCATTGTTGTACTTTGCTCACAAATCAGGATTGATGATCACCCCTTTCCTTTTATATTTCTGATTATTTAAATATGTTTTTAACTTTAAATGATAGTTTGCTATTTTTAGGCCTGTATAAGCCGAAATCTGCAGGTAGCAGTTTGGGGCTAGAAGACTTGAGTTGATCATTTTTCTGGGCCTGCTTTGTTGTTTTTTTTTGGAGGCCACACATCCATTTTTTCATTTTTGAGACTCATGTATATAGGGTGGTCCAGATCTAATTATGCTATTTTCATTACACTATAACTTATTAAGTTTATTACATAGAAATACACCCAAAAAATCCCAGACCATTGGGAAGTGTGTGAACTGACGACATGAAGAATCGTCTTCACACCGAACTGGAATCAAAGTCATTCAGACGATCTGGATCTGCATAATTAGATCTGGATCACCCTGTACAACAAGCATCTTAATTCATGAGCAAGAGGTCAAAACCAAGAAATTTAAAAACCACAAGTCAGGGGACAATCTTAGTGCTGAAGCAGCCACATTAAGAGCTGCTTCTTCTTAAATACTTTTGAGGCTGTTCCACAGCTGCTGCAATAGGTTACCCCACCCCCTGAGGCTCCACATTAGGAGAACAGGGCAGAAAACACAGAGAACTGATGTGTGCATTAACTTAATAAAGAACTAAACTGTAATAAAAAAGCAACACACTGTACAATACATGAAACAAAGAAAGAACAAAGCCAACAACTTAATCAATAACACCATACAAAATAATATTTAAAAAATAACAAAAAGATTACAAAGATACCTGAGCCAGGGATGAGACTCTGGTTGAAACATAACATAGGCCAATTCTATTGGTTCCAGACACCCCAAATGAAGAATAAATAATAAAAAAATCATTTAATAAAGAATAGAAGACCATTAATGGGAGTGAATATAAAATGAGAAGACCATTAGCTTAAGGAGCAAATGAAACAAAGAGACTACTTTCTGGCTTTTTGGCAAAGAAACATTTACCCAGCAGGGCTAATCGGACATGCAGACTATTACCCACTGGGCTGATAAGACAAAAAATAATTTTCTAACTTGGGTGGCTGTACAGCAGAAGGAGCAACTTCCACCTGGAAGAACTTGTCTGGCAAAAACAACTAAGAGATGAGTGATTCTGGTAAATGCTAACCTCTTGAGCTATATGGTGGGGCAGCAGCAGTCTTGTGGCACTTGGGCAGTGCGGTAGCAGCAGCAGCCTTGTGGCACTCCAGCAGGAAGTTGGCAGCAGCCTTGTGGCACTCTGAAAGCATTGACAGCAGCAGCAAATTAAAGGTCAAGGTAGGAGACTAAGGCAGGGCAGCAATGGTGGGAGCTGGAGACCAAGGCAGGGCAGCAATGGTGGGAGCTGGAGACCTAGGCAGGGCAGTAAAGGCTGGCACTGGAGACCCAGGGTGGGAGGCATAGGCAGGAGCTGGATCCCAGGCAGATAGCTCAATCAAAATAGTAAAAGGAAAGATCAGTGAACAAAGTCCAACAGAAGCTATAACCTCGATAGAGTGGGTGGATCAACAAATATGGTGGCACATATTGGAGATGGTGCCTGAATTAGATAAGCAAAAGTAGGTACCAGAGATGGAAGTCCAAAAAAAAAAAAAAAGCAGCAGATGCAGTTGGTGGAAGTGAGCGTGGGTCACTGAGTCCCAAACCCTGGACACAATTGACACAAACACAGTCACAGGTTCAAATATAATGATTTTATTTCATTCAAGTACTTTTACACAGCACTGTATACATAAGGATAATGAATCCCTCCTCTTTCTTCTCTTCTTCCTGACTCCTCTTCCTGCATGCAAGTGATGTCCTCTGCTTCATAACTCTGACTCCCTGAAATGAGGCAAAAGGCTCCTTTTAAGCCAGACCTTGGAAATACTTATGGTGTTTGGGCAAAGTCTGGAGTGATTACTTTGGGATGTGCTGGAAATGTCATAAAATAGGGATGGTTCATCACTGCAACTCCCCCTGGCACTATACACAATACCCAACAGGCCTGTCCCATAAGACTAGAATTTCCAGCCTGCCCCATAGCCTGGAAAACGGGAGTAGTGACAAATACAGTAAATGCTGCCCTCTAGCGTGTTGGGGGAGTTTATATTCTGAATGGGCTAACTCCCCTTGTCCTTCCATTATTCTGGCCTTTCTTCCTGGCAAGGGATCAGTTCTCAACCTGGTCGGAATGCCAGTCAATCTGTCTCCTTCCACTCCAGCCTCCCCTCTGGGCAAGGGGCCATCTTTCCTCCTCAATGGGATGCTGCACTTATAAGTTATTGGTGGTAGGTGGCTTAAAAAATTCAGTGGCTTAAACAGGAACTGATAGCTTAATAGAGGCAGAAGCATATACAGGAGACCAGGACATGACAGTAGAAGACTTGGGTGGAAGCAGTGTTTACACAGTGTTTAGCTTTTTCAGACACTAACATTAAAAATAATGGAAAAGAAAACACTAGCAAGTCCTTTATTATTTTCCTCAATTTGAATAACCAGTGGCTGTACTGTTAGAGTATTAGCATTAATTTGACATTCTGGATAAGGGTGAATAGGCACTGCTTTGTTTCTGCAACAGAGACCTCATTATCTTTAAAGCTGCTATCAATCAATATCTCAAGAATGTCAATCAAAGTTTCATCTAATTTGTGAAGATTTTTAAAACTATCAACTAATGTTTTAATTTTGACAATCTTTTCATTATAGTTTAATAAACTTTCAAATCTCATTCAAAATCAAGCTTATGGATTCCAGTTTTTGATAATCGCATTCCTTAGGCTGCTTATTGAAATTATGTTGTGATACTGCCTTGAAATTTAAAAATAATGACAAACCTCTAAATAAAGGCCAGGCCTAATTTGCATCCCTCATAGGCTGTTGGCCTATCATCTGAAACCTCCTCTTCTGGACCTAAACACTTACATACAAATTTCTGCTACAGGTGCTCAGCCAGGAACAGCTGAGTTGTTACATCCTTATAACTACAGTATGTATGGTGGACAGATGACACTTTCGATTTCACAGATTTGAATCTTGCACATATATTTCCAAGCAGTATAATGGAAAAGCTAAAATTGCAATGCATTTTATTATTACACACATTAAAAAATACACTCTTAATAGATGGCATATATCAGCTGTTAATGCAAAATATATGCAACTGACTTGACTGCTGAACAGATCGGCTTATATTACACATATATTGATTTTCTTCTGTTTTTATTTTTCTTCTATTTTTGATTTTAATTTTTGTTGAAATTATTAAATATTTCTGCTATCGGAATATTAGTTGCAGAAGTAATGTCTGCAGTGTACCTTCTACTGGAATCAAAAAGAGCTTGCTTTTTATTAATTTATGCATAACAAAGTACATTCCACTAGACGTTGCCTTGCAAATGTTAATAGCAGTAGTAATGTTTGCAATGCACCATCTGTTAGAATATAAAAACAATGCATTTCATTAGTACATGCATTACAACATATATTCCAATAGATGTTGCATCACAAACTTTAACACTGAATGTTCTTAACAGAATGTTACTAACTAAAGGAGAGCAATGGGCTAATACATATATATATATATATATATATAAATAAATATATATATATATATATATATATACACATGGTATATGTGACTTCATTAAGTACTGGTAATAGTTTCATTTTCAATGAGAATACTATATTTGAATGAAATAAAGCAATATGTTACATAAATGATTGAAAATGAAATAACTAAAACATGCAAATATTGTACATTCAGGCCTGTACAATTTATATATTAATGATTAAAAAAGAACAATTCGAATGTGATTATACAATGATGTACTATAAAACACACAAAGTTAACAAATGCTAATTTAGGAATTCCATGGCTGACACCATCATTTTGTGAGGTTTTATGCCAAACGTCTTGTGGTTTGATGCTGCTCCACTTAGACTAAGCTCCACAAAAATTGTTTGAAGTTGTATGTATGAGAAGACTTCTACTCATTAATCCTCTTGCACATAAAATACAGTCCACCTTTAAATCCTTTAGCCACAACAAGCAAGACTCACTGTGTTCTCCTTTTTTATTTCCCAAAACAAATCCTTTACCTGTAATCACAGTCTACTGTATTTACATTCTTACATGTTAACAACTACAGTAAAACACTTCTCTCATTTCAGTGTATTCCTTTCCACCATCTATTCCAACAGTTCCATATCAATTTTCTCAGGGTAAAAAAAAAGCTCCATTAACTGCAGTTAATAAAATGAAGTGTCATAAATTTACTGACATGTCTCTCTATTATAATAAAAAAATCTTGGGAAGAGAGACGAGACTTTCTCAGAGAGATACTTTTACGTTCCGCAAGACAAGACTTTGTGCCAAGAGATTTAACCATGCCCGGGGCTGGAAATAAAAGTCACAGAGTAGAATGTCGTAAAGAATTCAAAAACATTGGCGCGATACACATGCAGAGCAAGATAATGGAAGTACGAAAATTTGAAAGTCTCAAAAAAATGATAGTAAAGATCACATTAGCACAAACAAACGGAAATTATTACTCGGTGAAATAATGGAACAGCGAAAAGAGATCTAATATATTGTTCAGATTTAAACTTTAAGTCAGAGACTTTTAGATTGTCTAATTCGTGTTGCCATTATGGAAAAGTAGTGTTTCTTCCCAATGAAGAGGTGTATCCACGAGAATTAAAAGATTTGTTGTTTGGTGAAAGTGAAATCCCACAAAAGAAAATTTCAAGTCCCACTAGACAAGACTTTATGCAAAGAGAATTGGAAAAGTCCCATCCACATCTAAAACATTTACAACCATGCTCATGATCCCATCATTTCTCATTTGTGTGAATGCTATTGTCAGACATAGTTCGTGTAGAGAGAAAAAACGATATTCACTCACGGGCAGGTATATGTTGCATTATCACGATGTAATTCCAAACACAGAATCAAAATTCAATACGATATTGACGAAAAGGTAAAAGCGAAAAGAGATTGAATATGTGGACATAGGTGATATGACAGGAGTTTGGAGATTTGTAGATCGTCTAATTTATGTTGCCATCAAGGAAAAGTAGTGTTTCTTGCCAATGAAGAGGCTTATCCACGAGAATTAAAAATTTTGTTGTTTGGTGAAATTGAAATTAACATACGTGAGTGGCAGAGATGCGAAGTTGCTGGCGAGTAGCGTCGGCAGGGGGGTTAACGAGTGAAGCGGGCAAAGTGGGTGAAGCCCCCTAATATTTATTTATTAAAGCTTTAATGTAATGGTGTATTGTACTGTATTACCTTTTATTTTTAGATAAAAAATATGTTAGAAAAGTATTGATGTTCACTCAGTGCTCACCTCCCAATTAATTTAATTCAATTCAATTCAGTTTACTTTTGTAAAACACTCTTCACTGAGTGCAGGCACAGAGTGATGTGACTAGTTCGCATGTAAATTGAAAGTATAGTCTGCCCAATATTTAATTGTTGAATTATGGCCAGTCGACAACAGATAAGAGGAAAACAATAATTCCAGTCAGCAGCATCCCTGAAAAAAATAAAACCTCCATGTTCAACTGTAAGAGAGAAAATCAAAGAAAGTTAGTCATAATCACAGTCCTGGGGTCTCATGCATGTACGTAGAATTCGCACTATAACATGACGTAAGCACAAAAGCCGAAATGTGCTTACGCACAGAAAAATCCAGATGCATAAATCTGTGCGTTCGCCAACTTCCACGTTCTTACACTTTATAAATCCCAGTCAGTAACGCTCATGCACGCGCCTGCTGTCCCACCCCAACTCCTCCCAGAATTACGCGTCTTTGAATATGTAAATCAATATAAATAGCCCTTAAGCTCAGCATTCTGTGAAAAGACAATGGGAAAAGCACGGGGGAAAATAGAAGAATTTCAGCGAATACCAAGTGGAGGCAAGGAAAAACGTACTATTTGTTGGTTTAAACAGTGGTATAAACAACAAAAGGAAGTCTATTGAGTGACATAGAGTGTCAGAGAAACTCGAAAGCTCAAGTTCACAAAGTTGCACAGTGCCGAAATAAAAAGGAAGTTGTCAGATATCAAAGTCGCCATGAAAAGGCAAGTTGTAGCCCACTGTCTGAGTGTCATATGAAAGCTTATTAGGGTACAGAGAAAAAAAAAATAGGCACACAGTGGGAAAAAAGCATAAAATGTCAACTTTAATCTCTAAATTTCCACTTTAATCATGTAGTTTATTTTGTTACTAGCAAAATACCCGCGCTTCGCAGCGGCAAAGTACTGCCTTAAAATTTTTATTAAGAAGAAAATTTAACCTTTTTAAACTGAGGGAAAATATGCCAATAATTATTTGTTAAGGATCTCTTTGTATACCATGTTGTCAGTTCGGCCCTCCGGTTGTAACATGACCAAGCTGTGCGCTGAGCTTACTCTTGAGTATGTAACTTACAGTTGGCCATGTGAACAGTAATCTTGTCTTAAATCTCACAGCTTGGATTGCTGCTGTCATAATCGGTTTGAGTTTCATGGTTTGTTTCAATTACATTAGTATTTGCAGGATTTGTTGTGTTGAAGTGACATTCGGCATCTGTCAAGCATTGTAAGCACACAACCGGTTTCATCGATAAAATCACATCCAGCTTTTGAGAGTTTAAACAGTCATAAACATCAAAGTGTCCACTACTGAAATCGTCACCTGTGAATCTAAGATGTTTAAGAGGCATTGGTGGTTGTCGAAAGGTGTAAAATATTTGGCCATTTCGGTACACTTGAAAGCGACAACCCAACAATTCATCGGCAGCCATCAACTCACATGCAGAACCATAGGTGAAGGGCTTAAGCATTTCACTCTTCTAGTGCTCCTGTGTAGTATAATTATCTCCTGTACCGTCATCAGTCCACACCTTGAACCTGTCCCAGTCATTCAATACATAAGACACAATGTTCCTCCGGATATCAAGAGTGAGCTTGATATGGCCTTGCAATATGTAACAAAGAGAATGGAAAAGGTAGGTGCCATCTCCGGGCATGGAAACCACTCAGTAAGTGACAGTTCTTTGATCGATAGTGATCACCTCGATAGACATGGTAATGGGGGTTGGAATGATAAAGGAAATGGGTACCTGAGTAATGTAAAGTAAGTCTAAAATACCTATACAATAACTATAATTGTAATAAACAAACAATAAAACAGCGGAGAAGCCGTGGATTAAACAAAAAGGCTGTAGTTATCAGTAGGGAGATGTGAATCCCGTGGCGAAGCAAGGAAGGGAATGTAGAGACCGGAGCGACAGACGGTCTTATTTAGGCAGGCAGCCAACAACATGGGAGGCGTTGGGATGGGGGACCCAGCGCCGCCTCACACGGTGACCGAGCTGCAGGCTATGGACGTATATATGTACGCAAGTAGGATTCAGTTAGCGTTGGGAACCCATGTACCAAATTTCTTGAAGATGGGCCCATAAGTAACAAAGACTGTTGAAAAGTTCAATATGGTGGCCGACAGTGGCATCATACCACCGAAATAAGTACGTACATTGGTTTCGGTTAGTGCAGGGAAGCCACCTATAAAATTTCGAGAAGAACAGGCCATAAATAAGAAAGTTCAACATGGCGGACGTTGTTGACCATTATGACCGTTACGTGTAGAATTTCTAAATGAAACCTGCTAAACTTTTGTAAGTAAGCTGTAAGGAATGAGCCTGCCAAATTTCAGCCTTCTACCTGCACAGGAAGTTTGAGAATTAGTGACGTTGGAAAGTTCAATATGGCGGCCAACAGTGGTGTCATACCAACGAAATAAGTACGTACATCGGTTTCCGTTAAAAGTTTAATATGGCGGCCGACAGTGGCATCATACCACCGAAATAAGTACCAAATTTCAGCCTTCTACCCACACGGGAAGTTGGAGAATTAGTGACCTTGGAAAGTTCAATATGGCGGCTGACAGTGGCGTCGTACCACCGAAATAAGTATGTACACATTGGTTTCGGTTAGCGCAGGGAAGCCGCCTACCAAATTTCGTGAAGATGGGGCCATGAATAAGAAAGTTCAATATGGCGGACGTCGTTGACCGTTATGACCATTACGCGTAGAATTTCGAAATGAAACCTGCTTAACTTTTGTAAGTAAGCTGTAAGGAATGGGCCTGCCAAATTTCAGCCTTCTACCTACACGGGAAGTTGGAGAATTTGTGACGTTTGGAAAATTCAATATGGCGGCCGACAGTGGCGTCATACCACCGAAATAAGTATGTACATCGGTTTTGGTTAGCGCAGGGAAGCCGCCTACCAAATTTCGTGAAGATGGGGCCATAAATAAGAAAGTTCAACATGGCGGACGTTGTCGACCGTTATCGACCATTATGACCGTTACGTGTAGAATTTCGAAATGAAACCTACTTAACTTTTGTAAGTAAGCTGTAAGGAATGAGCCTGCCAAATTTCAGCCTTCTACCTACACGGGAAGTTGGAGAATTAGTGATGAGTCAGTCAGTCAGTGAGTGAGTGAGTGAGTGAGTGAGTGAGTGATTGAGTGAGGGCTTTGCCTTTTATTAGTATAGATTAAAGTAGAACATCATAAACTTCATCTTAAAATTGTTTAATTTACTAGTTTCTCAAATCTCATTGTAACTAAAGTAGCATGTTAAATGCTTTGTTTTGTATTTGATCTTCTATGTGCTCTATGTGTGTGAATCACTGGTTCCGAGTTTCTCTTCCTCCGAAAGGACACAGAATCCATTACATTTGTAATATTACAGCTCTCTGAATAATTAAAATACTGAGATATATACCTGATATACTGTAATTTTCATGATGATAGGAGTTAAAGCATTTATTAAACATGGGAACACGGTGGCACAGTGATTGTGTGCGACCTTCGGTGAAATAATTTATTGCAGCAGTATTGTCTCTTTCAAACGTACTAACTCCAATTCCTGTCCTTCCTTTTCTTTCTCCAAATACCCAATCACTACACAATCAGCTCTGTAATAGACGTTATGCCATCTGTACGCTTATAACGCCAATTCTTCAAAACTTTTAAGGAACATTGAAATATCTTTGTAGTACATGTTTAATTATTGTATCCTTCATGCCAATCCCAGTGAAGCATACAGTGTGAGGCAGGAACAATCCGTGAACGGAGCGCCAGATTCTTGCTAGCATAGCGACACCGTGTCCTTTAATTATTAACAATATAGATTATTTAAATGAAGTTAAAATTTTATCTGTATAATATAAAAAACACATTTTGCTGCATTTCATCTTTAAAATGATATCATCATCATATGTAAATACGCGCTTTACAAAGTGGCTCAGGTTGTGTAATATTATAACTGTAGTGCAGGTTTACAGTGAGGTGATTGTACTTATAAGTACAAAGAATTCTACAAGGAGGACTTGATTGAGTGCGTTTATAGTTCTTGGGATGAAACTGTTTCTGAACCGCGAGGTCCATACAGGAAAGGCTCTGAAGCGTTTGCCATGTGAGAGCAGTTCAATAGACAGCATGGCTGAGGCAGCGTGTTCTTGATGCTGTATACCGATAATTCTCTTTCCAATCAGCTGCTGTAGAGCTGTGATTCACTCAGATACAGTGATATAAATACTCCGAGTGGTGCAGTGAGAGTAATATAGAAAAAGATGATCTGCTGTGGCAACACCTAACGGGAGCAGCTGAAAGAAGAATAAGAAGGTGCAGTGAGAGTAACAATGCTAAAGCAGCAATGGGATTTGGAATAGTTTGGCTATTCCATGGACCATTATATTGTTACAGGTTAATTACAATAAGATGCCTTAAACTGATAAACAATATGTGGTTAATTTCAGTGTATATGATAAAGCCGTGTCAGAGATATGGATCTAAAAAAGAAAGGGAAACCACACTGGAACAAAAGCACTGCTTTGACGCTGGGTGCCACCAGTTTGCAAAACTGAGGGAAGAACTTGCGTACGCCGGGGTTTGAGCTACCGTGAAAATGTGTGTGACTTTATGCCAAGTTTAGGTTTTATACATTGCGATCTGAGCGTGGAAACAGGAGTATGCAACATTTCTGTGTGTACGCACCGTTTATACATGAGGCCCCTGGTGACATAAGCCAAATTGTGGCCCACTCCCTCCTGAGCCTTCTGTGGTAGAGTCTGTGCTGGGCTGTGCAATCTGATGAGGGAATCTTTCTATCAAATGATTCTGATGCTCCCAGTATCTAACATGACTTTTTCATGGCCAACAGAACAGCTTGTCAGTTGATCGGTGACAAGTGCCACATGATGATACCAAGGAGAGAAACAGAATCGAGGAGGGTTAGTAACATTTTATAATATCTTTATATATAATGTGCTACCGTAGCTGTTTGTTTGTCTGTCTGTCCAGGATTTTAAATCACCTGTAGCTCGCAAGCCTTTTGAACTATTGACCTGACATTTGGTACACATATACTACGTGACATCTACTATCTGCTTTCGGGATGATGATTTTTATTACTCTTTTTATTTTTATTTTATTTTATTGAAGAATCAACTCTCGGCAACGCACAGCAGGTCGGCCGTGCGGCTCATGCGTATGGGTGCCGTTCTTATTCCCTACCACCTTCGCTAATCATTCTTGAGGCAGATTGAAGACTTAAGTGCCAGCTTAAGTGAAAAATTAAAGAAAACGTACTAAGTAATTGCAACACAAAAACTAACTTAATCAGTTTTAACGCAAAAAGATGCCGACAAAAGAAGAGAAGCAGCGGGCCGCTAGGGTGGAGTAAAGAAGAGCTGCTCAGGAAGCAGGAAGCGCATCAACCTCTGAGCAAACGAATGCTGAACAGAGACAGAGAAAGAGTATGAAAACTAGGAATGCTCAAGTCAAGTGTATTCACTGCACGTTATCATGCAGTATGCTGTTACTGGTAATATAATATAATCTTCTTATATAATACGCTACCGTGGCTGTTTGTTTGTCTGTCCAGGATTTTAAATCACCTTTAGCTTGCAAAACGTTTGATCAATTGACCTGAAATTTGGTTCACATATACTACGTGATGTCTGCTATCTGCTTTTGGGATAATGATTGTCCTCCAAGGTTATTCCTCTTTTTATTTTTTTTATTTTATTGTAGAATCAGCTCTCGGCAGCAGCCAGTAGAGCGGCTGTGCAGTGCATGCGTATGGGCACCGTTCTCATCCCTACCACCATCGCCATCACTTCCCCTACCTCTTCATATCTTAAATCATTCTTGAGGCAGATTGATACTTAAGTGCCAGCTGTCACAAAAACGAGACATAAACAGATAAAGGTTTGGGGCAGCCACCCGTATAATATGGTATCCCGGCTGCAAAAGTCGTTTTTATCAAATAATCAGCACTGAAGTGCATACAACTGAGTCCAGAACAAGACTGAGGGAAAAAGGGAAAAGGGCAGGCTTTTAAAGGAGAAGACAGGAAGTGAGGTCATAAGGATCGGGCCCATGTTCTTCAATCATTGATTCGAGCCCGGACGTGACATCACAGGGGCCGGAGCCAGTAAGGTCTACTTCCATTGGCTCGGTCCCAGAAGTGACGTCAAGAGAGCCAGGTGGAATCTCCCGGGAATGGCCTACAGGATAGGGAGAAAAAGAGTCAGTGCACTCGGCCACATCCCGGCATGCCTCAGAACCGCCGACACTCAAGCCCTTTAGCTGTCCCCCATACACACGTGTGTGACACAGCTAAAGTAAAAAAATTTAAGAAAATGTACTAAGTAATTACAACACAAACACTGACTTAATCAGTTTTAATGTGAAAAGATGCCAGTGAAAGAAGAGAAGAAGCAGGCCGCTAAGGTGGAGAAAAGAAGAGCTGCTCAGGAAGCAGCAAGTGCATCAACCTCTGAGCAAACGAATGCTAAACGTACAGAGAGAGAGTATGAAAACTAGGAATGCTCAAGTCAAGTGTATTCACACCGTTACTGGTTATGTATAAATGAATAACAAACAAAGCTGTGGTATGCACAGCTCTAGGGAAGGTATGTTAGGCTAAAGTAGGGAGTCTTCATCGTAGATTTAAAAGCTGAGACTGAAGGGACATCTATTTTATAAGCAAACAGATCATTCTGTTTAGTTACAAGGGGCCTTGTAACTTAAAGCTTGACCTCCCACTTTTATTTTATTAATCCTTAGAATCTTATATAGGTTGCATTTTGATATCTTAATGTGCACTCTTGTTTTTAAGTAGTAATAAGTTCAGAAAAGTAAGCAGGGCCTTCGCCATTTAAGGACTAGTTTGTTAAAAAGAGGATTTTAAAATCAGCCCTAAGTTTAACTGGGAGTCACTGCAAAGATTTGGGAACTAGACTTATGTATTCATACTTTTTAGCTCTTGCAATGATTCTTGAAGCAGCATTTTGAATCAACTGAAAACTGCATAAACAATGATTTGAAAAGCCAGTGAATAATGCATTGCAATAGTTTATGCTAGTAGAAATAAATGCATTGATTTATTTCTCAGTATCGTTCATGTTTAGAAAACATTTTTAGTTTCCAATATTTAAAAATGGGAAAAACATCTCTGGATAGTTTTGTAATGTGTTTAAAACAACATGATTGTGTCAAAGATAATGCCTAAATTGCGGGTTGGTTCAGAAATCTAATGGCGATTCCGAATGAGTTAAAAAGTGACAGAATTTAGTAGCAGTCTGCATCATTTCCAAGAATAAATAGCATTTCTATTTTTTCTGTATTCAGAGGCAAGTATTTCTCATCCATTCACTCCTTTAACTCCCTGACACAACTAATTATGTACAGCATTATAGATCATTTGGTCTAAAAGAAAGGTAAAATTGGGTGTCGTCAGTCGTTCAAATGAAAATAAATGTTATGTTTACTAATGATAGTTCTCAATGGCTGTATTTATTGTAAAATGAAAATAGTGAAGATCCCAGTTCTAAGCCCTGTGGCGCACCATATTTAACATCTAGGTATAATGATAGAGCACATTTCTCTATATACTAGAATTGATTCAATAAATAAGAACTAAACAGGCAAGGATGGTGCCTAAAAGCACAATGTTAGTTTCCAGCCAGCGTAATAAAATAGAATTGTCAACAGTATCAACCACTGCACTTAAATTCAACAACATAATTACTGTGAAAATCCTTCATCACAGAATATTTGAATGTTGTTTACAACATGGGTTGGTTCCATTTCTGTACTATAACCTTTGTGGAAGCCAGCCTACAATTTTTCAATTGTGATATGTAAGGAGAGACTGGAGTTGCTTTTCAATTACTTTTTGCAAGTATTTTAGAGATAAAGGGTCAATTTGAAATGGGTTAATAATTATTTAGCGTATGTCAAGTCTTGCTCTGGTTTTTCAAGTAATGGTCTGATAATTGACACTCTTAGTGCATCAGGAACTGCACAATTCAGTAATAAACTATTGATAATGCTAAGACTTGGTACTACCTGAACAGTCATTGAGGTTTTCACTATTATGTATGGGAATGGATCTAAGGAACAAGTACTAGGATTAATTTTAGAAATTAAAGTATGACTTCCTGTTCTGTTCCCAAACTAAAATTACTAACGTGGAGTATTCAAGGTGAGACAGAGTTTGCCAATGTCATATTTATTTTGCAGGTGACACTGAAATCTCAGATCTTTTATTGTCAATTTTCTCATTAAAGAAGTTCATAAAGTCTGCACTGCTGATGTCTGTTGGTATTTTGCATTGTAGATCAAAATTCTCGTTTGTTAGATTAGCCGCTGTTCTAAACAGTTCACTCGGATTATTACTGTTGTTATTTATTAATCTTGAACAGTAGTCCAAGCAGGCTACGAAGAGAGCTTTTTATGCATTTTAACACTTTCTGTTCATGCAGTTTGGAAGAGCTGTAGCTGTTCTCCATCTACTATCCAGTTTTCATCCTAATCTAGGAGTTAAACTAGGGTGAGTTTCTATGCACTATAATCACTTTTGTTTGTTTGGCACAAGGTTCAGTCCTGGGTCCGATGTGCACTCATCCAATATGACACCCTTCTTTCCACTGTCAGTAGGACATGCTGTTATGACTAGCTATTATTATTCATCCTTTGGTAGTGCAGTGAAGACAGCATTTGCAAAATAAGATTAAAATAAAGACATCAATGAAATTAACAATCGCTGAGGCATTCCAGATCTTTTTCTACCTCAGCAACTAGAAATTCTGATCCAACAGTATCAGAAAACATCTCTGTGTAGTGTAGCATATTAGGAACTTTTGATAAGCTCATGGAATGAATGATTTGATTGTGTCATGTAAAAGGAGGGGAGTACTTATGCAATCATTTATTTTGTGTTTTATATTTCTAATTAATTTAGACCACTTTGCAGGGATGTGTTTTCCAAAGAGTCTTTTTCTGTTAATCAGTGTTAAAAAAGCCAAAGTATACCCGTTGTTATTCAGTGCTATATAACAATAAAATCTGAAAACATCAATGGTGTGTGAATACTTAGCTGCAGTGTGAACGTAGCCTTAAAAAAGTCCTGTGCTGATTCAGATAAAAGCTTTTTCTATGTTAACAACAGCCTCCAAAAAGTGTTCTATGCCAGAAAGTGGTAAATATGGAAAAGTTAAATCAGGTATCTGCTGTCAATCCTTTTTTTTTAGGGAAGGGGTCATCCTCTGCTATTGCAGCGAGGCCACAAATTGTGCATTACACCAGTGTCTAGTGTCCCAGCCCACACAAAAAAAACAAATAAAACAAAAACATGTTTTTAGTTTTCAATTAATTCTTTACCAAAACACTTTTTCAGGGTCTGAATGTTACTGTTCTTAAGAGCGAGGGAAGTTGCTCTTGTCTTTATGTCTTTGTCTGCTTTCCACTTGGTTTCTGATTGCCCCATTCAGTGAACTGTACAGTCAGCTCAACCTTAGAGAAAATAATAGGAGTGAGAAGTATTTTTTACTTTTCAACACATGCTATGGAATTGCTAGCACATGTGTGGGCTGTCTCAAAGGTGACATTGAAAGTGACTTCAATTAATCCTGTCTATGGCATATTCATTCCATTAGCAACTACAACTATCCATAGGTCATGTGTAGTAAATATTTCTGAACCACTTCTCAACATCATTTTATGTTAATGTTCACCTTACTACAATTAATTAATGTGCATAACAGAGGCCAGTGTCCCAGAATACTGGAATTCTCTGGCACAGCTGCCAGCATTCATAAAGGTGTTATCGTCTTACTAATGAAGTCCATGCTGAGCATAAGATGAAGTGGAGGAAACACCAACATTGATGGATGAGTGGTGTCCATCTGCCCTTGGTATGCATGTTTTGCTGCTCCATTGTTCAACCAGGTGATGGATGTGGAATTTCTTTAAACAGTAAACAACCATCCTACATGATGGATTTGGTTTCAGGTTCTTTTTCTTTTTCAACCCAAAACTGTCATATCTTTGTTATTGGTAAACATTCTGGATTTCTTCAGACTCCATAGGTAACCACTCCTTGTTAAAAGATTCTTCTTCAAATGTTTTATAATGTTTACTTTTATAAACTCCATAGCATTAAAGCTAGTCCTTCTGTTGTTGTGTGATGACAACTTAAGTACTTTCATTTAGACAATAGCTTTAGACAATAGTAGGGGGATTACTGCTGGGTGACATAGGAAGACTGGATAAGTAAATGCCTCATACATTAGTTTGGGCTCAGGACTTAACCAGAATTACATGGTGTAACAAATGTTTGCCATTTCACAGGCTGTATTCCATGTCTTTTGTAGGTAGTTGAAATGCACAACTTTAACACAAGTACAGAATGCTACATTGTTTCTCTGACAGAGAAGATTTTTTGGCACTGAGTATTTTTAATGAAGCATGCAAAGTGTAATAGAAGTACTAAAGGGGGTGATTTTATTTTCCTTTATTTTAGCTCTACCTCCCTTATTTGCATAGTGTTCAAATTCTTTAAAAGCATTTTTTTATTTCTGTTTTGATACTTTCAATCAGTTAAAACAGTTTGCAAAAATATAATTTAGAAAGATTTTATTTCTTCTGGGGTGAAGATTCTGATGCAGAATTAAAGCTTTATTGTGTTATTTGATCACCTTTGATGTGTACCTAACATGAAAAATGGCAATATTATCTCTTAGGTTATTTTCTTAATGAGGACAAAAAGAAATGTCAAAACCAACTGTACAGTTGTAACCTCTTACCTGTCTTACTGTACCCCATGTGATAAACCCAAGGAACTCTAGTGGCAGACTGCTTGCTAACCGGGACTCTCTTTTATTTTCCTTTGTTTCCTTCAACTCATTCTACTACCAATAGATGATTATACAAAATGTCCTTCATGCCCACAAGGTAGCTCAGCTAGACAAGGAATGTTAAAATTAGCACTTGGTTAGGCTAGTAATCAATAATTGGATAGAACCATTGAGTTTAAGGATTTACTTAATTATAACACATATTTGTATAATAACCAATAGCAGCAAATATAAACAATACAAAGAACTGTACAATCTCGGTGGGTTCATGTACTCTTCATTCAGTCCCTTGTGACATTTCTTAGATCTTGTTCACTTCCTTAGGATCTTGATTCTATTACATTAATTGAAAAGTAAAAATGAAAGATTTCTTGCTGGATACAGAGCTCCTTGGAAAATGTCCATCAGCTAAGCAGATAATAAAGCCCCATTTAAATGACTGGCTCCTCTCAAAGTTTCAGAAAAGTAGCAACCAAACACTTCATTCTTGCAATCAAAAGCTACACAAAGCTTCAGGCAGACTGGCTATGCAAAACATTGTAAGGTCCTTCATTGCCTTTCAGCTTTCCCAGAATACACTTCACTCCTGTTCAGCTTGATTATTATTTCAGACCTTGGCTGTTTACCTGAAACCTGCTGAAAAGGTTAAAGCATCCCCCATACAGTTACTAAATAGAAGCAGAAACCTTTTTTCTTTCTGGCAGCTGTGCATCTGTGTGGCTTTTCTAACTTTTATTCCATTCCTCACTGATTAGAACCTCTCACCAGTACCTCCTTCTGTCCAGGGGCTCCACCATTTGCCCCATAATGCCTTAGATGCATGCAACGCCACACAGCTGCACTGCTGTTTCCTTCAGTGGAGCTTTCATCGACATCACATTTAAACACTCAAGGTAAGTGCTCGTCATAATTATTTAGCACAATAAAATGTCAATAAATAGTTAAAAACACGGGTATCACCATCTGTATAGTGCAACTCACTACAATGCCATTTACCACCATTTTTCTGTTTTTGTAGACCTGAAAATTGTTCTGTAAATTCTTTTGTTTCCCTTTTGTACATAAGCCAAGGTTTACAGTTACTCTTTTCTTCTGAGATTTTTGTGAAATTAGACATTCCAGGTTATTTTGGGGCTAACATTCCTTTCAGGCCTGCAAAGCCTGGCCCAAAAGAGTGATGCTTATTCCAATAAAGCAGTGAAGGCCTGACCTGGATAGTAAAGCCTTAGTGGAGCCTTATTGAGTCCTCACTCCTTTTTGTATTCAAGGAGGCTCCAAATGATAACACTCCATAATATGTACAAATGTCCCACTGTATAAAAGAGCATCAGTCATACACACAGACCAATTTTCCGATAAACTAAACCATATGTCTGTGGCACGCACATAGAAAAACAGAGGAAGGGGAGAAAATCTCATAGAAACTAGGGGAGCAACCACAAACACTAAATTGGCAGCAGGTTTCAGGGGAAGAAATGGATCGTGAAGCTATTTCACAATCAAGCTTTACTTTCTTATAAACATACACAGACAGCTCTATATAAAACAATGGTTAGGCTGCACTGTACTCATTTTTGGTTCTATGTCACATTATTCTGGCTCTAAACCTAATTTGGAGGAATGACACCATTCTGAAAGATTTTGTTTAATAGATTTTATCAATGTACTATCCTTGGTTTTGTCTCTTCAAAAGTACAGAGTTAGGTTGATATTCTTCGATTGTCATGAAAGTGAATGTTTCATATTTTTTCTCTGTGTTTTGGAACAAAGTGCATCACTATGCTGCTCAAAAGTCCAGAGTTCAGATCCCATCTCAGTCACTGCTTCTGTGAACTTTGCACACACTCCCAAAGTCTGTGCGGGCTTTCCCCCTATACACTCTAGTGTCTTCCACATACTGAAAATGTGCAAGATAGGCCACCAGGTGACAATTTGTGAATGACTGCATTTATGTTTGGAATTGTGCCCCATCCATAGGTGCCATCTACCTTGTAGTTGATGTTACCCAATAAGTTACAATTCCCTACACCCTAGAAATAGAATTAGGCAGTTTAAATAAGAAAGGGAAGTTTTGACATTGCTAGGTCTTAGAGTGCCAAGCCCAAAAATGGCCCCCAGGGCATACCCTGATATTTTTAACTGTAAAGCAATGATCTCTCACACCACCATAAAGAGCTTGACAATGTTTAATTAAACACAAAAGCAGTTTTCCAATTATCTCAGCTAGGGCCAGTGCCAGACAATATAACATGGAAATGGTGTGCAAAAATAACCCACGAAAATGGAAAACAATTTATCATTTTTCAAGCTACCAGAATATACATAATGAAACGTTTTGAAAGACAAAACACACCACACTTCTTGCAAAAATGTAACTTAATACTAGACTGAGATGTCTTTATTCTCAATTTGTTTACTATGACCAAGTTTAGTAGCTTTGCCCCAGACACATTCTAGATTAACTTAGTCAGCATGCTTCAGAGCAAAAAGAAAACATCAGTAAAGTAAATCAGCATTACCTCTTAAAAAGAAATAAAAATTATAGTAGGTAATAAAGATAAGTAAAAATTGTAGATGGAAACAGTATACTCTTTGACTGAGCAGCACAACTCTAGTGCTGAGGAATCTCTTTTCATTGCTCTTGATTAGAATCATCTCTATCGCCACCGATGTTGAAGAGTGCCTCATAGCCATAGTTTCTTTGAGAATGGAGAATAATAAATGAGTCTTGTGTCAGGTTGGACAGGCTTACACAATGTGATGCCGAAACGCGTCCCCATAGCAACTTGCTGCCGACACCTGTACAACTTTGAATGTCCAGCGGCACAAAACAAAAAAAAAAGGTGGTTAAACATCGTCATGAAGGTAACAAGGAAAAAAAAAAAAAACTGAGAACGAAGGGTTTTAAATATTGAGGACTTACCGTCATTCGTTAGCGTGTGAAGGGAGGGTGTTACAGTAGTTCCTTATTCTCCGGCTATCTCCTTACAAATAAAGGTGCTTGCGCCGTGTTTAGGAATCTGGGAAAAGACAGCTTAGGTTTTTTTTAAAGTAATTGAGTTTTGTTGGTTTAACGTTTTTTTTGAGTTTGTTATTTCTGAGATCACAGATATAGGAAAGTGCTATTGGTTTGTTGTTATTGTTTCTTTTGAACAGGGTTAGGTTAGTTTGGTTGTGAAGCCTTTGGGTAGTTTTCACCCCTGAAACAGAATACGGTTAGTGTCGTCCTACAGCAGTGGGCTCAGAGAAAGAAATGATAGTGGGTTTATAAGAGGTGGGACTTTGGCCGCTACGGGGGTCGTTTAACTGACTGAGGATTACAGAGTTGTGCATGGGCTACTTGTCGGGAGAATAACAGTCTCCTATTAGTCAGTTCAGGCTCCTGATTTTTGAAAGTTGGAGGAGCTCAAATATTTAAGACTGCTTCAGAGCGTTATTTTTTTAGTTAATGGTCAGACAGTTTTTTTTTTCCTAGAAAGTGAAAGTTGCCTCGAAGATAAGGCCATATTTTGAGTATTTTGTTTTGTTTTTTTTTGTATCACTTTTTTTGATAACATGTGTGTTGCTGAATTTTATGGGTTATTTTATTTATTTATTTATTTATTTTTGGTTTCCTTTGTAAGATTTTTGTGTGTGAGTATGGACATTTTATATATCCCTGCCCCAGAACTTTACTTGCCAAAGGATTGATACAATAAACAGCTGTTTTACTTTTTTCTTCCTGCCATAATTCTTTGGTTTTGACTCTGCTGACATCAACTCCCAGTCCTGGTCGGTCACAAACTACTAGCAGGTTACTTACTCCTGTAGGTTGCTTGTGACAAACAACTTTTAATGTTTAAAATGCAACTAATCCATATAAATATTTTTCAAACAACTGAAAACTACAGTGGTGACAAAGTAGTTCTCCCTTGCTCAACTTGTTTAATTTGCTTCCGTCAAAATTATTACATAATTAATATTTTTTTACCAGATTAAACAGCTGGCCAATCACTGATCGTTTTCATTGGCCTATGCAAATGAGATTTTGCTTTTGGTGAATTTTTAACACCTGTTTCTTCTAGGAATGGGCAGATCGATACCACAATAATCAATATTTCGATACTCAAACTGTACACATTTGGTAACGAGTACCATTAAAAATATCAATTACTGTTTTTTTCTGTAAGATACAATAGCAAGGGTCTTGCAAAGGCATAGAATGTACTAATGCACTTTCCACTCTCACATACTAAAATGAGCAGACACGCTGTGATGTAAGAACACCATACACTCACACCCCCAGACATGGTGGTGCAGTGGTAACGTAGTTACCTCACAGGAAGGAGACAGAGATTTATGACCCAGACCCTCCCTGTATGGAGTCTGATTTGTTCACCCTCTGTCTGTGTAAGTTTCCTCCCACAGTCCAAAGACATGCAGGTTAGGTGAACTGGCAAAGCTAAATTGACCATGGTGTGTGTTTCGATGGATGGATGGGCGCCCTATGGCAGCTGGGATAGGCTCTGGCATGCATGACGCAATAAGCGGGTTAGAAAATGACATGTACAAGTACATACTTTGTAATAAATTTATTATGGTTACCATGATACTGTGTCATGATATCAGTTAAGATAAGTTAAATACAAACTGACACATTAATATTAGCAGTTCTAAAACACTATAATTTGAAAAAAAAAAATCCTATTTAGAAAATACTTAGTATCGGTATTGGTATCTTAAATTGGATGTATAAAATACTTGTATTGGTATTGAATTCGGGCGGCACAGTGGCGCAGTGGTAGCACTGCTGCCTCGTAGTTAGGAGTCCCGGGTTCGCTTCCCGGGTCCTCCCTGCGTGGAGTTTGCATGTTTTCCCTGTGCCTGCGTGGGTTTCCTCCCACAGTCCAAAGACATGCAGGTTAGGTGGATTGGCGATTCTAAATTGGCCCTAGTGTGTGCTTGGTGTGTGGGTGTGTTTGTGTGTGTCCTGCGGTGGGTTGGCACCCTGCCTGGGATTGGTTCCTGCCTTGTGCCCTGTGTTGGCTGGGATTGGCTCCAGCAGACCCCCGTGACCCTGTGTTTGGATTCAGCAGGTGGGAAAATGGATGGATGGTATTGATTTCAAAAATAGTGGTATCGCCAATCCCTATTAAACAGCACAGGTGCTGGCCAAGCACTTTCACTGGTCAATGTAAATGAGGTGTTGTTTTTGGTGAATGTTTAACACCCATTTTTTCTTGTGTCTTTCCTTTTTTTTCCATTTTAAGCACCCCTGTTGGATTTCTAGCCTGCTTGCTACTTTTTCCCCTAAGGGGCCTCCAACCTGGCAAAGTCCCAGGCGCGAGAAGCAACTTTCTCCAAGTCACTCCCTCACAATTAGAAGATCTAAGATTACGACTTGGATTGGGGGGGACAGGTATTCCAAAATATCAGAAGGGGCAAGATGTTTTAAGGCTTTATACACCATTAGTAGTATTTCAAAGTCAATTCCAAATGACACGGGTAACCAATGTAACGACGCTAAAACTTGTGAAATGTGCTCAGATTTTCTTTTTCTAGTTAAGATTCTGGCTGCAGCATACTGCACTAATTGCAAGCGATTGATGTCTTTCGTAGGTAGTCCTGTTAGTAATCTAGTTGACTAAAAACATAAGTGTGAACTCATTTTTCAGCGTTTTTTAAAGTTATAAGAGGTCTAACTTTTGTTATATTCCTTAAGTTAAAAAATGCAGTCCTAGTAATCTGGTTTATATGCGATTTAAAGTTTAGCTCACAGTAATCAATTACCTAAAAATTCTTTACCTCCAACCTAAGTCATCAAGTTTATTTCTAGTACTCTTGCTACTTCCTTATTTGCCAATCACTAAGGTTTGTATTTCTTGCTTATTTAATTTGACAAAGTTACTACTCATCCATTCAGAAATACTGCAAAGACATTGGATCAGAGAGCCAAGAGCATCATAGTCATCAGGCACTATTGATAAATAAAACTGTGTGTCAGCTGCATAGCTGTAGTAACTCGCCTTGGGATTTTAGGTAATTTGGCCTAATGGAACCATGTACATTAGATTAGATTAACAAAACATTTTCTACATACTCTATTAAGTAAGACTGAGATCAATTTAAGACACTGCCAGAAAAGTTCACCCATTATTTAAGGCAATTTATATGAATATTGTGGTCCATGATGTCAAATGCTGCACTCTGGTCTAACAGAAAAAGAATAGATACATGGCCCCTGCCCATATTAACCCGCAAATCATTTACTACTTTAACCAGTGCAGTTTCTGTACTGAATTTGTTCCAAAATCTGACTGAAACTTGTCAATAATAGAATGTTTAATCACATAATCAGCTAGCTGCTTAAAAACTGCATTTTCTTGAATTTTACTTAAGAAAGGAAAGTTATGAATTGGTCTAAAGTTGTCAAAGACAAAGGAGTTTAGATTATTTTTCTTGAGCAGATGTGAGACGCATGAGGAGGAGTAAATGTGCACACTGAGAGGGTCACCTTCAAAGACAGAAAGTATAAAGCCGGGCCGGAAGCGAAGACAGGCACCTTGAAAATAATGACAGAGCCTGAGAGTTGAGAAAGGGAGCGCCAGTGAATAGAGATTTAAACACACATGAATACAGAGGAAAGGTGTTCAAAGTACACGTATGACAAGAGATAGAAAATACTATTAAATTATTCTCTTATCTGTCTTTGACAGGTACCTTGGCAAGTAATAAATAAATCACTAAATATTTTTTTTTAAACAAAAAATAAATAAAAAAGTTAGCTTCAAAACAATAAAACACACAATAGAGGCATTGAAAACAACAGAAATGTATAAATTCTTCATAAGTTCTTTGAATACCCAAAATATTTTTATTCAGTTTTATGATTGTGAAAGCTGAAAATGAAAAGAAGCTCTTCTGTTTGGCTCACTCTACACACTTCTCTAAATATCAATACTGTCTGGCAAGCTAAAAGACATCTGCCTTTTCTAACTAAGCACTTAAGAGACATTTAATGGATATCACACCTGTGACTGACACCTTAATTTGTGGAAAATCAGGGAAATGAATGATTGACAAGTAGTTTCAAAGTGTGCATGCACTGATTTGATTCTTGGAAGATCACAAGCAGTAAAGCTGTGTGTTCTGTATTAAGGGCAATTTGAAACATTTTTGAAATGAAAATATTTCTCACAGTTGTTAAAGGTGTTATATACACTCCCTGGTCATTGTATTAGGTACACTTTGCTAGTTGGACCCCTTTTTGCCTTCAGAATATCTGTAATTCTTTGTGGCATAGATTCAACAAGATGCTGGAAACATTCCTCAGGGATTTTGCTCCATATTGACATGACAGCATCATGCACTTGCTGCAGATTTGTTGGCTGCACATCGCATGATTTTCTTTTCAATTTGTTGTTAATACACAGAATGAAAAAATAAACATATTGAGTTTTAAATTTTAATCTGTAACAATTTAAATAATGGCCTGGTGTGGGTTGACTCCCACCTTGGGCCTGATGCTGATAGGATTAAATGGGTTTGAGATTGTTATGTGATGTTGTTAAATAAATCTGTCAGATGTTCCATTGCTTTAGGTTGTTTTGTCATTTGTGGAAAGATGTCTTACCAGTATATTTAGATTTGCTGAATACAGTAAATGGATGAACGGTTAAATTGCATCTGTCCTACATTTTATTTGTGAAATTCTAAGAAATCTGAGGTGAATTATTAGTGCCAGTTGTTATTAATTATCAGTAGCCATGTGATTTCTGAAATATCTTTTTGAAGTACATTTTATGAATGTAATCTGCATGTTACCTAAAGGGCTTCAGGCTAGTTTCTCTTTACAGATCAATGATTTGTATAACATGTTGGTGTTCCTTGTCCATATCAATAAGTATTTGGCAATCTCTTATGGAAAGGGAAGTTTTATAACACTTGCAAAGGTAAGCAACCTTGGAGGGCTTTTTCCTGAACTCATCAAACTTAGCGTTCAAGAAGTTGTTTCCCATGCCAGATGTCTAAGCAATTGTCAAGGTTTTCATTAACTGTGCAAAGCATCACCACCCTGTGATTTAAATTTAGGATGTCCAGTATAGATTAAATGTTGATTACCAGACTTGCAGGAGGAACTGACATCATAAATAACCTAAATTTATTCGTGTCTGGTGTGCTATCCATGGAAAACAGGTCTTTATTTGTCATTTGTGGTGACATCACTCAGACACTGGTTATTTTCTTTAGATAATATTTGGACTATATGAAGAGGTTTTCAAGTGTTGGAAGTTTTTCTTTTTTGTTTTGTTTTGTTAACAATAAAATTACAGTATACATTCTTACTGACGGATGTGTAGCACTAAATTTATGCACTCTGTTTACAGTACAATATAACAAAATTCTCAAGCCTGATTAATTCAATTTAGGTGGAGGTTCGAAGTCTATACTAGCAGCACTGGACAAGATGAAAGCCTGAAGAGGTCCAAAAATGTAAAGTATAGTTTGGATTGGAAAAATTAGACTTCAGGTGCCATACGCATTGCCATAGAATATAATGTTAAAAATACAAAAATAATGTAATATTCTTAAAACCACTTAATTTGGCTTAAGAAACAATCTTGGCCCAGAGCCTATAATGGCAGCACTGGACACAATGCAAGAAGCATGTTTGGTGTCAAACACGTGCACATGAGAGACAACTTCAAGGCTCATATAAATGTAATTACATTCCCAACCAGGGGATGGTGCTGTTGCCTAATGCCTTATCTCTTCCTCCCTCTGCAGAAGCAGTGATTGACAGTTTAATTCCTAATAACGTCATTTCCAGTTCCTGACTGATTGAACCCACCTTTTTCTGTCTTCCAGACAGAAAAATGGCTCCACCACCATTTTGGAGTCAGTCAAAGATAGACTCATGTCTGATAAGGCCAAAACTTATTGATTGCTATTATTTTTCAAACTGACTTTTTTTGTATGGGGATCACTATGGTGCCCCAACTCTTTATCTACTTCTCTTGTCTTCATTCCACTAGGTGTGATAATTGAGAAAGAAGATTTCTGGAGTGATTTGAAGTGTTGGAGAGTGTACCCAAGGGAAAGAGAGTGGTGATTGGAGCAGATTTCAATGAACATGTTGGTGAAGGGAACAGAGGAGATGAGGAGGTGATGGATAGGTATGGTATCAAGGAGAGGAATGCAGGCGGTCAGATGGCAGTGAATTTTGCAAAAAGGATGGGCATGGCTGTGGTAAATATGTATTTTAAGAAGAGGGAGGGACACAGGGTGACATACAAGAGTGGAGGAGTTTGTACAGAGGTAGATTATATCCTTTGCTAAAGAGTCAGTCTACAAGAGATTGTAGACTGCAAAGTAGTGGCAGGGGAAAAACATAGTTACGCAGCATAGGATGGTGGTCTGTAGGATGATGTTGGAGATCAATAAGAGGAGGAGAGTGAGGGCAGAGCCAAGGATCAAATGGTGGAAGTTGAAAAAGGAAGACTGTATGGTTGAGTTCACGAAGGAGGTAAGACAGGTACTGAGTGGCAATGAAGCTGGGCAACTACAACAGAAATAGTAACAGTGACAGCAAGAAGAGAGCTTGGCATGTCATCTTGACAGAGGAAGGAGGAAAAGGAAGCCTGGTGGTGGAATGGGGAAGTACAGGAGAGTATACAGAGGAAGGGGTTGGCGAAAAAGATGTGGGATAGACAGAGGGATGCAGAAAGTAGACAGGAGTACAAGGAGATACAGTGTAAGGTGAAGAGAGGGGTGTCGAGGCTAAAGAAAAGGCGTATGATGCACTGTATGAGAGGTTGGACACTAAGGAGGAAGAAAAGGACCTGTACCAATTGGCTAGACAGAGGGACCAAGCTGGGAAAGATGTGCAGCAGGTTAGGGTGATAAAACATAAAGATGGAAACATACTCACAAGTGAGCAGGGTGTGTTAAGCAGATGGAAAGAGTACTTTGAGAGGTCAATGAGTTAAGAGAATTAGAGAGAGAGAAGGTTTGATGATGCAGAGATAGTGAATCAGAACGTGCCATGGATTAGCAAGGAGGAAGTAAGGACAGATATGAAGAGGATGATTAATGGAAAGGTCATTGGTTCAGATGACATACCTGTGGAAGCATGGAGGTGTTTAGGAGTGGAGTTTTTAACCAGATTGTTTAACGCAATTTTGGAAAGTGAGAGGATGCCTGAGGAGTGAAGAAAAAGCGTACTGATACCGATTTTTAATAATAAAGTGGATTTGTAGAGCTGTATTAAATATAGAGGGATAAAATTGATGAGCCACAGCATGAAGTTATGGGAAAGAGTAGTGGAAGCTAGGTTAAGAAGGGAGGTGATGATTAGCAAGCAGCAGTATGGTTTCATGCTAAGAAAGATCACCAAAGATGCAATGTTTGCTCTGAAGCCAGAAGGAGTTGCATTGCGTCTTTGTGGACCTGGAGAAAGAATATGACAGGGTGCCTGGAAAGGAGTTGTGGTTTTGTATGAGGAAGTGTGATGGTGGTGAGTTCTGCTGTAGGAGTGACGGTTGCATTCAAGGTGTAGGTATATTACATCAGGGATTGGTTCTGAGCCCGTTCTTATTTGCAATAGTGATGGACAGGTTGACAGATGAGATCAGACAGGAGTGGACTATGATGTTTGCTGATGACACTGTGATCTGTAGCGAGAGTAGGGAGCAGGTCAAGGAGGTCCTGGAGATATCCTTTGTCTCAGCCCTCTGAGCCTATGCCCAGTGAAGAGTCCTGCACATAAAAAAACTTGACAATGTACAATAAATTTAATTACAGCATTTTTGAGGAAACTTTTTTTACATTTTTCATATTTATGCATATTTTTTCTCATTAGAGCATAGTGGTAAATAGATTGTCACATAAATGTTAAAAATAGAAAATTAATAAGATGCTTTTCGCTGAATCAAATACAAAACTTTCAATAGAAATGTTTTGTAATATATTTGGATAGCCTCCTTTGTTAATTTATATATAGTGTTCATTCCATTTAGACTTTTCTACAGTCATCCCCAGTTCATGCATTTATTGTTGATACTGTAATTTTTTTCATTTGTCTTGAATGGGTAATGTTAGTGGGTAACAATTCCTACCACTTGTTAGCTGCATTCTCAATTTTCCATTCAAATTAAGTTTATTTTTTTATTTAGTGAAGAAATTGCTAATTACATAATGAATACAGATAAAGACATATATTTGTTTAAACAATGAAAACAAAGTGGTTCAAATAGATTAACATAAATGAAGTCTAACAATACTGTATCTGTCCATTACTTTCTGTCTACAGTTACCAACAATGTTGGGGTCTTCTGCTGTAATACTGTAATCCTTTCAAATCTTGTCTATAATAAAAGTTGTGGTCATGATTGTATGTACTGTCTAATATCCATATTGTAATTTTTGAAAAATAATGATGTGGTGTGCTGCATAGTCCACAACAATCTACATTAACTACTTGGCATGTATGCAGAAGCTCCTGCCTAACAAAACTCTGAGTTATCACCAACACCTAATCATCCAATCAGGACTAGACATGTAATCATTGTTGTTGGAAAGGTGCCTCTCAGTTTATAAAAGATATTGACTGGTTAAATTATGAATTGTGAATTCACAAGTACATGTATTTATATTTTTAACCTTTTTTGTTTAAATATAAAAGAGTATTTTTCCTCATTAAAAATTCATTAATGGATGGTCCACACAGTCTGTTAGGGTAGGTATGCACAGAACAATGGCTCTGTTCCTGCTTTATGCCCACTGGATAGACTCATGACCTTATATTGGATTAAGCAGATTGGAAATTGTTAAATTAGGGAATACATTAAGGTTTAACCAGTGCATTGCTAAGTGTTACACATGTCTTTGATCGTGGGAAGAAACAAGAATATCAGAGGAAATCCTACACAAGCAGGCAAAGAATAGATAAACTCCACACCAACAATGAAAATGGCAGAGGTAGGTAACTGAAGAAATGTATTTCTAATAATAAATATAAGAATTAAAATCTAATATATATATACAGTATATTATATTTTTGGTGTGTGATTCCTTCACCTTAAAATAGAGGGTACCTTTCTGTTTTTATGTCAACTCTTCTATGAACTTGAAAAAAAAAATCAGTGAATCACTTGAGATTTGATCCAAGGTTAATGAGACTGACATTAAGCTACAGTAGTAATGTAGTACTGTAAGTGCAAAGAGAGGATAGGCGGGATGGAAAAAAGAGGTTTACGTATATTAGACATAGAAGGGTATCCAAGGAAACTAGAGCAGGATAAACTAGAGAGAGGTCAGAATTGGGATCCCAGGGGCAATTTACCTTTTATACACAGAAAATAATTGAGTAACAAAGGAATATTCCATATGTAAATATTTCCCAAATGTAATACACTGATCTAGCTAATAGGTTAAGAAAAATAAGAAAAAAAGAATTTAGTTCAGTAGTTCTAATACTGTCTTTTCTCATGTGTGTGAGTGCATTTCAGTGAAATTAGCTATCAAATTGATCACATTTGGAACATTAGATAAATTGTGAAAATTTAAGATAAAAGCTGAACACCTGGGAAAAATAACATAAAATGCATTGGAAACTGAAACCAGAAAAGGATTTTGTTTCCCCACAGAGGATAGTGAGGTAACTTAGCTATCAGCTGCTGGAATGGTCTCTTCTCATTCTGTAAACTTCATTACATTCTCGTGAGAAATTTCATGCTGCCAATTATAGAAAATAAGATATTTAATATATTTTAAATGGAAATTAAAACTTCAGAAACACAAAATACAATAAAGAAATTAAAAATATTTGGTCCTTCTTGTGCCTTTTAACCTTAACTTAAATGAATTTTTTTTAAAATCTTATCTTTGTACGGTAAATTGTGCAAAACACTAAAAGTACAAAGTTAGACATGTAGACAGTACAATAATGATACAAATAATAATAATAATAATAATATAAACAACACCCTGCACATGTGCGAGTGACGCAAGTGTCACATTCACTACCTGTTTTAATTTTACTGCTAGAAGACAGATTCACTGCTGATGAGAGGCGTGTCTTATGAGACGCCATTATGAGGCTAGGAGAAAATGCATCTACACTGTTGCCTAAGTAACGGTCATGCATGACACTTGCACAAGACACACCTATACAGATGTCCAAGTAATGCTTGGCACTTCTACAGCCCGTGTAATTCTCACATCTTATGTAAGATGTGTCTATATTGTTGTCTGAGTGACAACCGAGATTAACGCTTTTAGCACTGTTTTTACAGCCTGAGTGAAGTTTGGGTTTAGCACTAAGGAGGTTAAAGTACTGCTGTCATAATTAGACATTCCAAACATATAATGAAAGGGTGTGAGGCCTCCAAAGAAGGCCACAAAAACAGGTTAGGACCTTCACTGCTGTGCCTGGTAGAGGTTCACCCCAAAGTAGCAAGTTCCCAAACTACTACCTTCAAGATGAGGCCTACACAGGCCTAAAGATGAGGCGTTTGCTATAAAAGTTCAAAAATGCAATCAAGGCCCAGAATTCACAAATAATGCCTTACTTACAAAGTAGATAATTTGTAAAAAAAAATAAGGCTTGTACACAAAAGGCAATATGGAATCCTTAAAAAAAGAGAATTTATTAACAAAAATAGAGTGCAAATTCCAAAATTTCTTCTAAACAGCAAAGAGGATGAGGCTAAAAAATAAACTGGGACAACCAGTCCAAAAAATACAACCCGAATCCAAAGACAGAAGCATAAAATATTCAATTGCCAGGAAAATCTAAAGGTAAAAATCAATATTTACACAGACTCCAATCCTAATTCAATGTTCCTCTGTTAGGTTCTCTTTCTGGCCATCTTATAAAGCCAGAACAAGTACTCAACAGCTGTAATGGCAGAGTGAACCTGCCTTTTGGGGTTCCACCAACACAATAAAGACATATTATTAACACATACTGTAATAAACAAAATTAATAAAAATAACAGGAAACATTATAAATAATAATTCAAAGCTGACAATAAAGCAGAAAATAATAATGTCTTCCATGACTTTAGTTCTTTTAATCGTGGCAATCATAGTACTAAAGAGGAGGTGATATCAGTGTCATAAGTGCAGATTTTGGGTTCTCCCTGTTCTGCAGCAAATGGAGTCCATTACAATTCTGGACTCTCTAAGCAGAAGTTGGGGCATCAGCTTTTATACAGACATTATAGGTGGCTGCACAGTGCTTTGATCAGGTGGTGGTGATGCAAAGCACCCCCACAGAGAAAAGAAGAGATTAGGAATGATTGCAAATTCACTGAAGTATATGATGTATATATAGTTTACTAGAAGCAGAACTAAGTCTTCTGGTGCAGCACTAAAACACTAGAAATTTGTGAATGGGCTCTTTGAGTCATAATTCAATCTGATGGCCCATCTTGTGAAAAAGAAACAGAGCACTTGAAGGAAGCTTGTGTGAACAAAGGGAGAACATGTAGAATCCGCACGGAAAACTATACAACCACCATTCACTGTTTATTTTATGTTTATGGATTACAAGAAAGTAACACAAAATGAATTCTGCACTTCTGGGCAGTTTTTCCTATTGTGGAATTGGCTTTCTGATCCTATATAGTGCAATAAACAATAACTCTCTTTCTATAACCATCAGCTATTTATTGAAGCAGGCACAAACTTAGTATAAAATGTCTCCCTGGACTCCTCTGGAAGTCAATGGATGACAGAACAATTTCCACTCTCAGCACCTCAGCACAACTAGATTGCTTCATTAAACTTAACTGATGCCTACTCTTGTTCAGTTCCACTGTATTAGATTTCACTTTCTATACTTCAAGACACAAATCCTATGCATTATTTTTTTCTTTCCTTGCAACATTTTTGATTTCCCAGATATATAAACCAGCATATTTATTACATTTGCATCACATGAAATTACATTACCCTTTTGCAAAATCAATAATTTTATAATAATATATGGTACAATAATAAATATTGTCTCATGGATGAAGTAACAAGAGTTTCATTAGAAATAAGCTACAGAAAAATGAAAAATCAATCAGACACAAGGTATTTAAAAAGCAGACATTGACTGAATGTAACAGATTGTTTATACCGTAAGTTGGGCAGAAATTTGGTTACATCAAACTTAAATTAAATTTAACAAAAACAATAAAGAAAACAGAACACTAAATGACAAATCACAAAAGCACAAAAAAATGCCCTGCACTTTACAGTTGACTCATGGAAAATTCTTTTTCTTTTTAAAATGTGTGTTTTATAGGATATATTTGCTTATTTATTCTAACTAAATGTAAAGAAGGTGACATATGTAATCAATACACTACAGAAAGTCATAAATGCTAGAATGCCGCTATTTTGCTTTAGTACCACATTTAAATTATATTCGTAGCTACTATTGTTCTTTGAATTATATGGTTACATTAGAAAATCTTATTTTCAGTTTCAGTTTGATAAATTCAAAAACAAAGTTTGCATTTGTATCAATAGTTCATTATTGCATGGCATAGTACCTGATGCACTAATAGTGTCAGTCATTAAACAATTACTTAAAAAGTCAGACCTAGACCCACATATACTTAATAATTATAGATCTATTTCAAATAGAAACGGCACTAACGCAGGTTGTAAACAACATTCTGATATCCTCTGATGAAGGAAACTCCACTTTAATTATGTTGTTAGACCTAAGCGCAGCATTTGACACCATTGACCATTCTATTTTACTGCACAGGCTAGAAAATGATGTTGGGCTCACAGACACTGTGCTCGCTTGGTTTAGTTCTTATTTATCAAATCGATTCCAACTCGTACAGAAATTTGCTGACAGTACTCCATCATTATACACAGAACTGAAATATGGTGTCCCGCAGGGCTCAGTACTGTGACCTTTACTGTTTTTACTTTACATACTTCCACTGGGATCTATCATTACAAAACATAATGTTCATTTTCACTTGTATGCAGATGACACCCAGTTATACCTTTCATTTAGATCAAATGAAGTTTCTCCAATGTTGTCTTTAATTAGTTGTGTTAGTGAATTAAAGGAGTGGGTGGATGAGAACTACTTGTCTTTAAACACCGATAAAACAGAGATGTTAATTATTGGAGATAATGACACTGATCACAATACTATTTTGTCATCATTTAACTCAGTTAGAATCACCACTAATTTTACTGAATCAGCCCGCAATCTAGGAGTTACCTTTGACTCTAGCATGTCATTTAAAGTGCACATTACAAAGTTGTCCAAATCATGTTTCTTCCATCTTAAAAATGTTGGGAAATTAAGACGCTTTCTAAATAAACAGGATTCTAAGAAATTAATTCATGTATTTATTTCTAGTAGGATTGACTACTACAATGTGTTGTTCACTAGATGTTCAAATTGTTCTTTATACAACCTCCAGTTAATGCAAAATGCTGTGGCAAGAATTATTACAAGAACAAGAAAATACGAACACATATCTCCAGTTCTGCTATTGTGGGCTGCATCAGGAGTGGGCAGGAGGAGGAGTACAGGAAGCTAATCAAAGACTTTGTTAAATGGTGCGACTCAAACCACTTACATCTTAACACCAGCAAAACCAAGGAGCTGGTGGTGGATTTTAGGAGGCCCAGGCCCCTCATGGACCCTGTGATCATCAGAGGTGACTGTGTGCAGAGGGTGCAGACCTATAAATATCTGGGAGTGCAGCTGGATGACAAATTACTGGACTGCCAATACTGATGCTCTATGCAAGAAAGGTCAGAGCAGACTATACTTTCTGAGAAGGTCGGCATCCTTCAACATCTGCAGTAAGATGCTGCAGATGTTCTACCAGACGGTTGTGGCGAGTGCCCTCTTCTACGCGGTGGTGTGCTGGGGTGGCAGCATAAAGATGAAAGACGCCTCACGCCTGGACAAACTTGTTAAGAAGGCAGGCTCTATTGTAGGAGTAAAGTTGGACAGTTTAACATCTATGGCAGAGCGACGGGCATTAAGCAAACTCCTGTCAATCATGAATAATCCACTGCATCCACTGAACAGTGTCATCTCCAGGCAGAGGAGTAGCTTCAGTGACAGACTTTTGTCACTGTCCTGCTCCACTGACAGACTGAGGAGATCATTCCTCCCCCACACTATGCGACTCTTCAATTCCACCCGGGGGAGTAAATGCTAACTTTTTTTTTTTTTTTTCATTTTTATTACTATTTAATTTAATATTGTTTCTTTGTGTCAGTATACTGCTGCTGGATTATGTGAATTTCCCCTTGGGATTAATA
>JANRMT010062822.1:27484455-27506131 GCA_026402145.1 Polypterus bichir lapradei | reverse complement strand
TATCTATCTATCTATCTATCTATCTATCTATCTATCTATCTATCTATCTATCTATCTATCTATCTATCTATCTTCTTAAATCCTTACCCTGGCTCTCGGTTAAGTTTAGGGCAGATTTCAAATCCTCCTTATAAAGCATTAAATGGCCAAGGTCCGGCTTACTTGTCTGAACTTATCATGACTTACAAACCAGAGCGCACATTAAGATCTCAAGATGCCGGTCCGCTTATGATTCCAAGAAGTAATAAAATAACAGTGGGAGGTCAAGCTTTTAGTTACAGGGCCCTTAAACTATGTAATGGTCTGCCTGCTACTATGAGAGATGCCCCTTCAGTCTCAGCTTGCAAATCCCGACTGAAGACTCACTACCTCAGTTTAGCATATCCTGACTAGAGCTGCTGATTAACTATACAGGCTGCATCTCAGTTGTTAGTCATTAGCACTAAAACATACTGTAAGTAACATGATAGTTATAATTTGTTACTAACCCTCACCTATTCTGTTTCTCTTCTTGGTACTCAAATGTGGCACTTGGTGCCACAGCCCACCTGCCAAGTTGTTTTGCCTGCCTATGGTAAAGTCATCCCTGATGGAGGATCGCAGGAATCATGCGGTAGAGGGGTGCTTTCATCTGATTGGCTGTCTCAGCTGTGGAATGGCTAATTGGAGGAGGCTGCTTGATGGCTGAGGCCTCCAGGACTCTAAACAAATCCAAATCATATTATGTGATATCATCTACTATTAAATTTTGCTCCATACTTGTAATATTTTTATTTTTATACTGTATTGAGGATTACTAGTATTCTGCTCTGTGTATTGTATTGTATTGTATTGATCCCCCCCTTCTTTTTGACATCCACTGCACGTCCAACCTACCTGGAAAGGGGTCTTTCTTTGAACTGCCTTTCCTGAGGTTTCTTCCTTTTTTCCCTACAAGCTTTTTTTTTGGAAGTTTTTCCTTGTCTTTTTAGAGAGTCAAGGCTCTGGGGCTGTCAAGAGGCAGGGCCTGTTAAAGCCCATTGTGGCACTTCTTGTGTGATTTTAGGCTATACAAAAATAAATTCTATTGTATTGTATTTACTTCTAAAATTGCATCACTTTCTTTACCAAGTATTACAAGTTTTTAAAGAATTTGTTAATGTACCACATAATGTCTTGAACATAATATGTTTAACTGCAGTATGCTTACTTCTGTTCTTTACATCACCTACAGGGTGGTCTAGATCAAATTATGCGGATCCATATCGTCTGGATGACTTTGCTTTATTTGGGAACAATTCTAGTTCAGCGTGAAGACGATTCTTCATGTCATAAGTTCGCACACTTTTCGATGGTCTGGGATTTTTCGGGTGATTTTCTATGTAATAAACTAAATAAGTTATAGCATAATGAAAACTGCATAATTAGATCTGGACCACCCAATATTATTCTTCCATTTCTCATATTTTAACCACATGCCCTGTCACTGGTTATGTTAAGCAGATTGACTTTATCCATCAATCCATTGTCTGATTCTTCCAATTCAGTTCATGATCACAGATGGCAGATCCTACATTGGCCGCATAGGGAACAAGACAATTAGCCAAATCTGGAGTCACCGATCACCCTAACAAACTTGTCTTTGGAATGTGCAATGACAAGCAGAGAAAAAAAAAAAACCATGTAGATGGGAAAGGAAGGGCACAGAATGAGATGTTAAGACATGTTTTAACTACATAAAAAGATAGAATCCACATTTGCATCCAATGCAACAACACCACAAACAAGCTACTGTAGTCTCTTGATGATGACTCACTCCTCTAAGCCCTCTAATAAGTTTGGTTTCTTGAAATTGATTCCAGCATTCGCAACGCACTTTCACAAAGTATGTTGTAGGGTCTGCACACTTAAAATTACAAAAATGACACATTAATTTAAATTACCATATATACTCGTGTTTAAGTTCTCCCGCGGATAAGATCGGGCTTGATTTTACTGTATAATTTCCGATATTTTATAATGTCAGTCGTATAAGGTAAATGTGGAAAACTCGCGCTATTGGTCCAAGAGATTATGATATGCTAAAACCCACCTCAGAGAGTAACCACGGAGCACACTGCCCTTTTTTGCTATGTAATGTGCCTACGTTAATCACACGGTAATACCCAAACTATTCCGAAGCGACATTTGCACTGTTTTGTGTTTTTTTTTTGACTTTTCCAAATGTTTGCCTTTCTAGAAAAAATAAATAATTTTATGTACTCTGCATTCAAAAAGTATTGAGAAGCCACTTTTTCTCATTTTTGTTATGCTGCGGCCTTAAGCTCAAATCATTTAATATCATTTTTCCCACATTTTCAGCTGTGGGACCTCCTATAGACAGGCATGTGCCTCTCCTAATCATACATTATCAATGGAATTGACCAGAGGTGGACTGCAAACAAGTTACAGAAACATCTCAACAATGTTCAATAGAATGGCATGCACCCGACCCAATTTTTAATTGGCATAGGATCTAACCTGAATACTTGTGTCTGTGTGATATTTCAGGTTTTTTTTTATTTTTAATACATTTCCTGTTTTCACATTGTTATTCTAGTGCATCGAGTTACTTGATGTGGGGAAAAAAGTGACTAGTTTGAATACTTTCTGAATACAGTGTATAATCCAGGACTTCATTTTACATTTACTGATCTAGAGATCACAATTTTAAATAATAAACCATGACATATTCACAGCTGGGCGATTCCCTTCTTGATTAACATTAGCATAGATGATAGTCCTTTCTTGTTGTACCATTCTTTTACATATTCCTGAATATGTCTTCCTGGCTTAAATGTTAGACATTCTCTCCTGGGATCCTATTAAGCTGCATAACTACACCAGAGATCAGAGGTGAAAATGTTAATGACCTGCCAGGGATTCCCTTACTAATCACATTTTAATGCCAGCAACATAATGGCATGGTTTTGCAACTGCTTGAACTTCACTATGGGCTCGTTGGCTTTTGATTTTCCTGATGTATGGAAAAGAAAAAAACAACAATATAACAATATTATAAGTTTTCCAAGGCACCTGTCTCTCTTTTTCATGATTCAGTTTAACATGACGCATACACCTTATATTGTGTCCATTTCATATGTTTAGAAACTGGCATAATTGGCATTATATAAAATTTGACTAGTTTATTGGAATATTATTTGCATGTAGAGTACAATTCACAGTATTTTCAAATGTAACCAGAATTGGAAATATTAGGAAAAGAAGTCAATATGTAGCAATATTAGTTAAGGCTTACAAACATTTCTTGAAATTTGTATACTTCTTTTTTTTTCTTTAACAATTTTAACTTATACAGAAGCACCACACTTAACTGTTTACCACTTGTATGCTACAAGACACAAGTTCAAGTTAATTATAGTGTTTGTTATTCAGTGAAATTCTTACATGTCTCCTCAGAATGGCGACAGTAATACAATACAAACACCACACAAAAGGAGAAGAACAGGAAACAAACACAATGGTAAAGAGTTTTAGTCCCCATTTAATTTTGAGGTTATGTAGTATATATTTTATGTTTCAGATGGAGCAATTCTCTGTTGGAGCTCCATTCTCGAGTGCTGCTCTGGTCAATGTGGCACCATTCTCCCGGGCTGAGCTTCTATTAAGGACACTGAGGCAGGTGAAATGATTCTGTTGGGATGAGAAGTGATGTCACCTGCCTCTGTGAAGAGCTTCCTCTGTCCTGGGAATAGATGGAAGACTTATGTATAGTGTAACCCCCTCTCCGATCCCATAAGTGCACCATTAATTTTGGTCCCTGTAAAACTATCAAAATCCTCCTGTGCTTGACATTTATATAAAAATGTATAACTTTGTAGGGGATGCTGTGGTTCAAAATATCGCTGAAGAACGGTGTTACTAACTTTTACTGTTTCCTGTTGGTAGACATTTATTCAAATCAAGTTTAGTTTAAGGCAGTTATAATTTTAGGCTTTAATATACAGAATTGTGATTTGTGTCAATTTTAAATCAACTTTCAATTATCTATATAATATTATTTTATACCGCTGCTTTTTAATAACACAGGCTGTCCATACCCCACCTGAACCCCCTCCACCCTCACCTCTGCACGATATACAAAACTAAATATTGTTATGTCCTGAAGCCAATAGTGAGTATAAATGGTCCTGTACTATTTGCAAGAAGAGAGGAATGAGAAAAGCGACTACAATGTCTACTTAATAAAGAGAAAAAACTGGATTCCTGAAATAGAGATTGAGCAAGCCAGTTGAAATAAAGGAGGTGAGAGGTGTCACCGAAAGGCTATAACTAATGCTTGAATACAAACAAAGCCTTTCAGGATAATCAGAGAAGCATGCTGTTTTTGTGGAGATGGTGATCTGAGACTTATGTGACAGTATGTAGTAGTAGAAGACATGTAAGCTGGAACACTCTATGTTGTGTTCCAGTCACGGCTTGTTAACTGGCTTGCGTATGTTTTCCTTTTTATTGTCATTTTCTGTTCATTTTAAATTATTTCATTTTTTTAATGCTTTTTGCTAATATGTAGATTTTGTTGTTGCTTTCTTTAAATATTATTTAACTAGCAAAATACCCGCGCTTCGCAGCGGAGAAGTAGTGTGTTAAAGAAGTTATGAAAAAGAAAGGGAAACATTTTTATGAGTGTTGCTGTCATCAAGGATTTGATTATCATTATTTCTTTCAGTCAGGTTCGTGTTTGGAGGATGTGTTGTGTTCAAGTTACATTCCGTGTTTGTCAACCGTTGTAAAGATAACAGGTTTCATTCATCGAAGTGTTCACTACCCAAATCAGTACTCGTGAATCTACGATGTTTAACAGGCATTCCCGGTATTAAGTTGTGGATTTGCCTGCGAATATTTAGCGGCAGCGTGTCTATGAACTTAATTTAAACTTAAGCTTTACACCTTCCTTTCCTACTGCTATGTCTACAAAGGCTTGTTCAGCTTCAGAGGGTTGTTCCATTCTTACTGCATCAATAAACAGCTCGTCTTTCTCTTTATCTGAGACATCACACACTATTAAGGACACCTTAAAGGTTTACCTTTCCCAGTCCTGCAAACTTTAGTGAAGTGGTTCAATTTACCACATTTTTTACACTGTCATCCTTTAGCTGGACATTGACTTTTTCCACCGTGTGCTTTGTTTCCACAGTAGCTGCACTTATGAATATGCTTGTATGCGTCACTCGCTTCATATTCTTTTGCTGCCTTCTCAATTGTGTAATGCGTTTTTTGTTCAGCGTTCTTTGGAGCTCTTGCTTGTTGTCTGCGTACTGCGTTCACAGTCAGTTCACGTGAGCCGCTCGGAATACATGCATCGAAGGTTCTCAGCTGTGCTTGTGCTATCTCCTGTGATCTTGTGATGTCCCCAGCTTTATTTAATTTTAGCTCAGACCCGGCACTTAAAAGTTTCTCTCGCACTTTTGCTGAGTTTGTGCCAAACACTATTCTATCCCTGACCATCTCATCCTCGTTTGCATAAGCAAAGTCCTTCACCAGCAATTTTAACTCCGTTACAAAGTGATCAAAAGTCTCATTTATACCCTGCGTCTTCTCATTAAACTTGTATCTCGCGAATATCGTATTCGTCATAGGCATGACAAACGCCAGCGGCAGCGTGTCTATGAACTTAATTTAAACTTAAGCTTTACACTTTGCTTTCCTATTGATATGTCTACAAAGGAAATCACTACTCGTGAATCTAAGATGTTTAACAGGCATTCCCGGTATTAACTTTTTGATTTGCCTGCAAATATTTAGCGGCAGCGTGTCTATTGGATTACTGCTGACGGACGGCCTTATATGGGCAGGCACTCAATTACATGGGAGGCGTGGGTATGGGGGACGCAATATAGGCAGGCAGCCAACAACGTGGGAAGCGTGGTGATGGGGGACGCAACTCCGCCTCACACGGCGAACGAGCTGCAGGCTATGGCCGTATATATGTACTTAAGTAGGATTCAGTTATGACCATTACACGTAGAATTTCGAAATGAAACCTGCTTAACACAATATGTGCCTCATTGCTACATTTCTTGTATTTTGTGGGTGGAGCCCCAAGGGGGGGTGCCGATTGCTGAATTGCAGATTTGTACAGGTTAGCCTTTCTTTTTTGCAATATTTTTACTTTTTGCTTGCTTTGCCATTTCATTTTGTATATATAAATACATTGTTTAATTTATAAAGATAGTTCTTTGCCAGTGGTGTATGTTTTCCTCTCCCTAGAAGGATAGTTTTGTGTATTAAGTATATTTCTTGAAATTTAGAAGCTTGAGCCCCATTTTGGGCCTGGGATGAGGCCTGTTTCTCAGGCAGATTTTCTGAAGGTCTGGTTTCTGTGATATTTTGAGCTATGCAAACCCTTTTTGCCAGTTTTGTTTTGCTGAACAATGACACTATAAGGCTGTAAGTGTATGTTGATAAAAAGAATAAATAGCTATGAGATATCAATTAAAAGCAACATCAAATGTTGGAAGAGACAGATGTTTACATCAAGACAGAAAAAAGGCCAGATTTACTGTAAACAATGGTGTTAGGCTAGTTAAGTGACTGCACATTTATTACGGTGACTGAGAAGTATAAAGAAACTGCACGCTTATAACAACATTCATTGGCATGTACAAATAGCCAGTAAGACAGAGGTGTGGCAAACCTAAGAAAATGGTATATAAAAATTCAGACGTGGGTGAGAATTTTTAAAAAAAAGTTGGAGCATATTTTAGCAGATATATTTGGGCAGCATTTATGATAGATAGATGGATAGATAGATAGACAGATAGATAGATACTTTATTAATTCCAAGGGGAAATTCACATACTCCAGCAGCAGCATACTGATAAAAAAAATTAAATTAAAGAGTGATAAAAATGCAAGTAAAACAGACAATAATTTTGTATAATGTTAACGTTTACCACCCTTCCCCCCGCCTGGGTGAAAATGAAGAGTCGCATAGTGTGGGGGAGGAATGATCTCCTCAGTCTGTCAGTGGAGCAGGACGGTGATAGCAGTCTGTCGCTGAAGCTGCTCCTCTGTCTGGAGATGATACTGTTTAGTGGATGCAGTGGATTCTCCATGATTGACAGGAGCCTGCTAAGCACCCATCACTCTGCCGCGGATGTCAAACTGTCCAGCTCCGTGCCTATAATAGAGCCTGCCTTCCTCACCAGTTTGTCCAGGCGTGAGGCGTCCTTCCTTTTTATGCTGCCTCCCCAGCACACCACCGTGTAGAAGAGGGCACTCGCCACAACCGTTTGATAGAACATCTGCAGCATCTTATTGCAGATGTTGAAGGACTTCTAAGGAAGTATAGTCTGCTCTGTCCTTTCTTGCACAGAGCATCAATATTGGCAGTCCAGTCCAATTTATCATTCAGCTGCACTCCTGGGTATTTATAGGTCTGCACCCTCTGCACACAGTCACCTCTGATAATCACGGGGTCCAGGAGGGGCCTGGGTCTCCTAAAATCCACCACCAGCTCCTTGGTTTTTCTGGTGTTCAGGTGTAAGTGGTTTGAGTCGCACCATTTAACAAAGTCCTTGATTAGGTTCCTATACTCCTCCTCCTGCCCACTCCTGAAGCACCCCACGATAGCAGTGTTGTCAGCGAACCTTTGCACGTGGCATGACTCTGAGTTGTATTGGAAGTCAGATATATATAGACTGAACAGGAGCGGAGAAAGTACAGTCCCCTGCAGCACTCCTGTGTTGCTGACCGCAATGTCAGACCTGCAGTTCTCAAGACGCACATACTGAGTCTGTCTATAAGATAGTCCACAATCCATGCCACCAGGTATGAATCTACTCCTATCTCTGTCAGCTTGTCCCTGAGGAGCAGAGGTTGGATGGTGTTGAAGACGCTAGAGAAGTCCAGAAACATAATTTTTACAGCACCACTGCCTCTGTCCAAGTGGGAGAGGGATCGGTGTAACATAAGATGATGGCATCCTCTGCTCCCACCTTCTCCTGGTATGCGAACTGCAGAGGGTCGAGGGGTGGCGGACCTGTGGCCTCAAGTGGTGAAGCAGCAGCCGCTCCATGGTCTTCATCACATGTGACATCAGAGTGACAGGCCGGAAGTCATTCAGCTCACTAGGACGTGATACCTTTGGGACTGGGGTGTTGCAAGATGCTTTCCAAAGCCTCAGGACTCTCCCCTGTTCCAGGCTCAGGTTGAAGATGCGTTGTAGAGAACTCCCCAGCTCCAGCGCACAGGCCTTTAGCAGTCGTGGCAATACTCCATCTGGACCCACTGCTTTGCTGGCATGAAGTCTCCTAAGCTCTCTGCTTACCTGGGCTGCTGTAATTGTGGGTGGGGGAACTCTCTCCTATGCTGGTATCAGCAGAAGGATGGGTGGAGGGTGCAGTACTTCGAGGTCAGAGTGGGTTAGGGTAGTCAAACCAGTTAAAGAAGCTCTTCATCTGGTTTGCTCTCTCCACGTCTCTCACGAGCTGCAGCCAGTGATGATCTTCATCCCATCCCACACTTCCTTCATGCTGTTATTCTGCAACTTCTGCTCCAGCTTTCTCCTGTACTGCTCCTTTGCCACCCTGAGCTGGACTCGGAGTTCCTTCTGCATGCGCTTGAGCTCATGCTGATCACCGCCTTTAAAAGCCCTTTTCTTCTGGTTTAAAAGGCCCTTGATGTCACTTGTAATCCATGGTTTGTTGTTAGCATAGCAGCGTACTGTTCTTACTGGAACTGCAATGTCCATACAGAAGTTGATGTAGTCAGTAGTGCAGTCAACAACCTCCTCAATGTTCTCTCTATATGATCCCTGCAGGATATCCCAGTCCATAGTTCCAAAGCAGTCTCTCAGAGCCTGCTCTGCCTCAGGGACCACTTCCTGAATGAGCTTGTGGTTGTAGGTAGCTCCCTCACTCTTGGTTTGTAGTGAGGCTGAAGCAGAACCAGGTTATGAACCAGGTGGCGCTGTATGCGTCTTTAACGTTTGCATACAGTAGGTCAATATTCCTATTTCCCTGGGTGTTACAATCCACATACTGGGAGAAGGCAGGTAATGTTTTGTCCAACGTCACATGGTTAAAGTCTCCAGCGATTAGCACAAGCGCCTCAGGGTGCTGTGTTTGTAATTTAGCAACAGCGGAATAGATGATGTCACCCGCTATCTCCATGTCCGCTCGAGGAGGTATGTAAACAATAACAACAATGACATGTCCAAACTCTCTGGGCAAGTAATAGGGATGCAGACTAACGGCCAACAGTTCGATGTCCCAGCAGCAAGTGGAGATTTTGACGTTTACATGTTCAGAGTTACACCACCTTGTATTCACATAGAGAGCGAGTCCTCCTCCTTTCCGCTTCCCGCAGGTATTTGCGTCTCTGTCCGCTCTATCTGTGCTAAACCCAGGTAGCTCCACGTTAGCATCTGGGATGGTAGTTGTTAGCCATGTTTCACAAAGAACACAACAAACTGCATTCTCTGTAGGTCCTGACATTTTTCACCAGCGCGGCCAGTTCACCGATCTTATTTGGTAGTGAGTTCACATTTCCCAGGATCACAGAAGGCACAGAAGGCTTGTAACGCCACCTTCTCGTAAGCCACTTCGATTTTAGCTTAGCTCCGGCTCTGCTGCCACGATACCGCCTTCTTACCTCGTCAGGTAAATAGGGAACCACACCAGCGTGGGCATTTGTTCTCAGCGCTTGAAGTTTACTACCTGAATAGACAAGTCTCGGCGTGTAAAAATCCATGTACATGTAGTAAAGAGTAGTAAAAAGTGTCCATGGAACGAGTTCACATAAAAGAAAGTGGTAGGAGTGATCAGTGAAATGGAGAAAAATGTAGATGATTAAAAAATTATGCCAGAAAATGATCTTCTTCTTTTGGCTGCTCCTGTTGGGGGCTGCCACAGCGGATTATCTTCTTCCATATATTTCTGTCCTCTGCATCTTGTTCTGTTACACCCATCACCTGCATGTCCTCTCTCACCACATCCATAAACCTTCACTTAGGCCTTCCTCTTTTCCTCTTCCCTGGCAGCTCTATGCTTTGCATCCTTCTCCCAATATACCCAGCATCTCTCCTCTGCACATGTCCAAACCAATGCAATATCGCCTCTCTGACTTTGTCTCCCAACCGCCCAACTTGAGCTGACCTTCTAATGTACTCGTTTCTAATCCTGTCCATCCTCGTCACACCCAGTGCAAATCTTAGCATCTTTAACTCTGCCACCTCCAGCTCTGTCTCCTGCTTTCTGGTCAGTGCCACCGTCTCCAACCCATATAACATAGCTGGTCTCACTACCGTCCTGTAGACCTTCCCTTTCACTCTTGCTGATACCCGTCTGTCACAAATTACTCCTGACACTCTTCTCCACCCATTCCTCCCTGCCTGCACTCTCTTTTTCACCTCTCATCCACAATTCCCATTACTCTGTACTGTTGATCCCAAGTATTAAAACTCATCCACCTTCACCAGCTGTACTCCCTGCATCCTCACCATTCCACTGACCTCCCTCTCATTTACACACGTTTTCTGTCTTGTTCCAACTGACCTTCATTCCTCTCCTCTGTAGAGCATATCTCCACCTCTCCAGGGTCTCCTCAACCTGCTCCCTACTATCACTACAGATCACAATGTCATAAGCAAACATCATAGTCCACAGGGACTCCTGTCTAATCTCATCTGTCAACCTGTCCATCACCATTGCAAATAAGAAAGGTCTCAGAGCCAATCCCTGATGTAATCCCACCTCCAACTGGAATGCATCCGTCACTCCTACCACAGACCTCACGACTGTCACACTTCCCTCGTACATATCCTGTACAACTCTTACGTACTTCTCTGCCACTCCCGACTTCCTCATACAAATACCATTGCTCCTCTCGAGGCACGCTGTCATATGCTTTCTCCAGGTCCACAAAGATGCAATGCAGCTCCTTCTGGCCTTCTCTAAACTTCTCCATCAACATCCTCAGAGCAAACATTGCATCTGTGGTGCTCTTTCTTGGCATGAAACCATACTGCTGCTCATTAATCATCACCTCACTTCTTAACCTAGCTTTCACTACTCTTTCCCATAACTTCATGCTGTGGCTCATCAATTTTATACTCTTTAGTTACTGCAGTCCTGCACATCCCCCTTATTCTTAAATATCGGCATCAGTACACTTCTTCTTTCCTCCTCAGACATCCTCTCACTTTCCAAGATTCCATTAAACAATCTGGTTAAAAACTCCACTGCCATCTCTCCTGGACACCTCCATGCTTCCATAGGTATGTCATCTGGACCAATGGCCTTTCCATTTTTCATCCTCTTCATAGCTGTCCTTACTTCCTCCTTGCTAATCCATTGCACTTCCTGCTTCAATATCTTCACATCACCAAACCTCTTCTCTCTCTCCTGCTCTTCATTAATCAGCCTCTCAAAGTACTCTTTCCATCTGCTCAACACACCGTCCTAGCTTGTGAGTATGTTTCCATCTTTATCCTTTATCACCCTAACCTGCTGCACATCTTTCCCAGCTTGGTCCCTCTGTCTAGCCAATCGGTTCAGGTTCTTTTCTCCCTCCTTAGTGTCCAACCTCTCATACATCTCTCATCCCTTGCCACCACTTGCAGTCTTCAATCTCCTTCAGATCAACTCTTCTGCATAGGATGTAATCTACCTGTGTGCATCTTCCTCCACTCTTGTGCGTAACCCTGTGTTCCTCCCTCTTCTTAAAATACGTATTCACCACAGCCATGTCCATCCTTTTGGCAAAATCCACTATCCTCTAACCTTCTTCATTCCTCTCCTTGACACCATACCTACCCATCACCTCCTTATCTCCACTGTTCCCTTAACCAACATGCCCATTGAAATCCTCTCCAATCACCACTTTCTGTCCTTTGGGTACACTGATTCATCACTTCATCCAACTCACTCCAAAAATCTTCTTTCTCAACCATTGCACACCCAACTTGTGGTGCATGTTGTAAAAAGACACAAGGAAACAGCAAAAAGGTTTGGGGTTTCTGGCCCCGTATATTGCAGTCACAACAAAAATAACTAGGGTCAAAATATATAAACAATAAACATTCATATGCGCGACGTCATACAAGACGTCGGCGGCCATTTTATAAGGGAGGAGCCGGAAGTGGAGGAATGCTGGGAAGGAACCGTGAGGGAGGATGGGACTGATGACGTCAAGAAAGATGGCGGAGGAAGGGCGGAAGTAGCGTACTGCGGGAATGAGGCTTATGGTGGCGGAGCGTCTTTTTTCCTGGAAGAAAGCAAAGGAGAAAGGTTAGTACCCCGCCACTCCCTGCCGGCGAATGTCTTCCGAAGCGTATTAAGGTCCGTCCGCGGTCTCCTATTCGCACGTGCATGACAATATGCACTAATAAAATTCATCATCACTCCTCCAATTTTCAGCTTCATAATCATTACTCTGCCTGACACTCTTTTCACCTCCAAAACACTCTTGACATACTGTTCCTTCAGAATAACCCCTACCCCATTTCTCCTCCCATCCATACTATGATAGAACAATTTGAATCCACCTCCAATCCACCTGGCCTTACTCCCCTTCCATTTAGTCTCTTGTACACACAATATATCAACCTTCCTTCTCTCCATCATATCTGCTAACTCTGTCCCCTTACCAGACAAACTGCAAACATTCAAAGTTCCTACCCTCAGTTCCACTCTCTTTACTTTCCTCCACTCTTCCTGCCTCCGGACACGTCTCCCCCATCTTCTTCTCCTTCTTCTTCTTCGGCCAACAGTAGCCCAGTTTCCGCCAACAGTCATTGTTAAACCAGGGCTCGACCGATCCGGTATAGAAATTTGTATTGTTGTCCGCATATTGATTTGGCAAAATTTTACACCGGATGCCCTTCCTGACGTAACCCTCCCCATTTATCTGGGCTTGGGACCGGCATGAAGAAACACACTGGTCTGTGCATCCCCTGTGGCTGGGTTTATGCCAGAAAATGATATTATGCATAAAATGCAAAAGAGCAAATGGAGTCTCTGTGTACTTATGAATGGATTCTTGGGGCACTGGTGTATGTTAATAAAAGCTATTAAACTTATATTTTAATTTTATAAACTTATATTTTAATTATATATACACAGCATTTTTGTCTAGTGCAATTGCACCAGCAAGACAAAGGATTTAGTTTAAGAAATGTAATTTCAATTATGTTTCTTGTTTGTATTAAAGCACACTGTGATTATATTTTAAATTATTACTAATTACAGTAAATATGTTTTCATTGAAAATAATCTGATTTGGACTTGAAGTTGAAACCAACGTACTCTCTGTAACTGTCATTTTGCAGCTCACCATGTTGATTTCACTGAAATTTACCTCAAATAATAGTGCATTATAATTTATAAAGCAAGTAAACCTACACCACCAAGTCAAAAAACACGCTTTTAAAGTCTGTTAAGATACAAAGATGTGTGCCTGATACATTTTAATGCAAGCTTTTTTGCAGAGCTAGTCAATTCTGTATTTTTGGGCAGTGCAAATTAACGTTTTTTTCTCCAACAACAACCTGCTGCAGTCTTCTGCATAAAGATGTAACCTTATTTATTTTAAAAATGGTGCACATATTTATATTCAGGTGATGAAAAGTATTTAAAGAGTGTGATCACTATAATGGGAGGTGGGCAAATATTCAACAGTTTTGGACAATACTTTGCTCACACTTTTGCATTTTTGTTTATCTTAAAACTGTTATGACCGGCTATTCATAGTCAAGAAATAGATGGGGTGTCTGGAATAGTGGGAAATCAGTCAGTAAAATGATTGCTGAAGCCAATAATGCAAAATACAGAAATTGTAGTAGAAGGAAACAAATCAATTATACTTTTAGTTTTAACAGAAGTACCTATTAGATTTCATTAACACTAACAAAAAGAGTTTAAGAATAAAAATAATCCAAATCATTGGCACTCAGCCAGTGCTTGGCAAAGAGAAAAACGAATAAAATAGAAAACAACTAACTGTGCTACCCACCTAAGACAAAATGAAATCTAAGTTTGCAGTGCACGTTCAATGTGAATGTATTTTGTAATCTGTAAAACAGATGGCGCATCACAAACAGTAGCACCGTTTTTATGGATCCTATACCAAATGTCATATAACAGAGACCTACCAACCAGATGGACATACCAATGTTAGGACACACACACACACAGACACTTGTCCTTTTATTAAGGTGGATAAGAGGAGGAAGAGGAGGAGGTTGGGAGCATGCACTAATTACAGTGCATTGCCGCACCCACCACATGACGAACCTCCTAGATTGGGACACGTGTGCAATGGGTGACACCTCAGCACCACACTGGAACCGTGTGAGGTTTTTGGCAGTCCAGCCACCGACCCCCAAGTTTTCCCTGCAAGTTGGAGGACACGCTTACAGGGCTGAACGCAGGTTAACGTCACACCCAGGACAAAGCAATTACAGGTTAAGGGCCTTGCTCAAGGGCCCAAAAGAGTTGATAAGAGCAATAAAATAAATCTTCACAAGATATTTAAAAATTGTATTTTTTAAATCAAAAACTCGCAACAAAAGCCTGTATGTAGAGATACATGTCATTTAGTGTTTTTGACCTTAGTTTTATTCTTGAAGTCCTCATCTTTATAGTTGCACCTTTTAGCTTACACAAAGACTAATAAAAAGAGTTTTAGAATAACAAGAATTCAAAAGCTTGGACATTGAGGCTGAGCTGCACGGATTTTTAAAAGTTTCTTGTGGCAATGTCAAACATATCATCAGGTTGAAAGTGTGTTTGGCAACGAATGGTGTCACCATAAACAATATGGCAGTGTTTGAGCAGAAAAACAGACAACATTGTGATGCATTGATGTAGAAAAACATATACAAATTAATCTTACAATAGAAGCCTCTATGTAGACTTAAATGTCATTTGTTGTTTTTGACCTTAACTTTTAGTTTTTTGGATTATTTGAGTTTGATTAACATTTTTGCTTTTTTCTGAATGTTCTAGGTATCAATATCAATATAGTACTTGGTTATATACTCTCCTTTTGAATTTTGACCTTTTTTAATAAACATTCCCTGATTTACCAACACATCTCTTTATTTGATCTGCACAACTACTTTGGTGTGTGCAGGCTGCTGTACTTTAGAGAATGACTGTCTGTGACATACCTGTAGCCTAACGTCCCATTCTTGCTTGCTGGAGAGCTGGAATTGGCAAAACAGGTTGTACGCAATCCTCCCTCTGCAGGCACAGCAAGCCGACTTGAGCCCAACACAGCATTTTTTCCTTTATTCACAAAAATGTCTTGTCAAAAAAAAGGGGAAATTGATACTCTAATTGATTCAGGTTAACTCATAATATCAAATATACTGTTAAGCTAGCGGTTGAAGTGGCTTGAAGCATTTCATCCTCCATTAGTTTCAGGCTTTACACTTCTTGATAAGAAATGCTCGCATTTCACTGCTAACGCAGTAAAGGTGTTATGGGGCCTTAGCAGTCCGATGTTGGAAGTTCGCAAGGGCTCTGTGTATCCCAAATGGAAAAATGCAGTACTGCCAGTGTCCATTAGAGTGACGGAAGACAGTTTTTTCTTTGGCTGAGTTAGTTAGAATCATGTGATATACTGGGCATTACTGAGGTGCCTGTGGATGCCGTCCACTTGAGGTATGGGGTATGTGTTAGGCTTAGACACTTGGACATATTTTATATATAACATTTACAAAACTGATTAGTAAAACTGTGTCCAAAAAAATAACTGCAACAGTGAACAAAATGTTAATAAGATCAGAAATATTAAATGTAATTGATATTTTTCTTTTATTTAATAATTTACAACTGAATTACAACTGAATTAAGCGTGATTAGGTGTAAGACGGGCCTAATTTTGAAAAACATCATTTCATTTTTTTTTTTTGAAAAAGCTTCATTTGGAGGCGGTTTAGATTATCGTTAGCATTGTCTGTAATTGGATCAGTGAAACAAAGCTCATGATTTTCACTCAGAGAATGTTCAGATGCTTTAGTATTCCGTTACTGATTAATTATCAGTTTGCTTGTCTTTTGGCTCATTTTTCTTTGCTCTTAATTACACATTCCCGCTTGCATGCTGCCTCTTTTTTTATACTGCCAAAAATGTGTCTGAAAGTTACATGCCTTTAGTAGCCACCCTAGTCAAGATGATGACAGGACATGGCATCTTTATTCACACATATTCATACCCAACATCTGCGTACCCGTCACTGGAGACAAAAGAGCTGTCATCAAGATACATTCTTAAACAAGTACGGTCATTGAAGAAAAGTGCAGCGAGATCAGATACCAGCAGCTAGTGTTAGAAGATTCTACATCTCTGTGTTGCACTATATTTTTTTGTATCCAAATAAGAACTCTAACTACATAGGCAAGTGGGATTCACTTTCCACATATTTTATACATCATTAAAAGCTAACTTAGTCGAGGCAATTGAAGCTAATACCCTAAATCTAACCAATTAATTAGAGGCATTCATGGGGATTTGAAGTTATGTAAAATAAACCAAAGCGAGATTTGATATTAACAAAGTGCTTTTAACAAGAACTAATCCAGAGTGTGTTTTCTTTACTGAGGATCACATTCCTCAACTTTCCTACGAGACCCTCTATCAGAAAACTAGGAACTTCCACTGGAAGTCAAACTTTTCTTCTTGGAAGAATGTATTTTCTGCTCTTACTGTGAAATAAACAACCAATACTTCTTGGTAATATAGAAAAATGGGGGAGTTCTGCCATTTAATCTAGTGTATTTTTACTTATTTATATTGATTTGCTTATTTAGTATATACTTTATGGCCTTTCAAAAGGCTTATCTCAACATACTCTGTTGGCATTTGCTAAAGTGTATTGGGTTCCAGGGCCACTGCTGCATGCCATATGGCCCTTTATTTGCAAAGAGAGAATGTTTACTTGATGTTAAGGTGGGTAATTTAAACTCTGCCAAGAAGTCTTCTCTGTTACATTGGATAATGAACATGTTATTTCCTGAACACTTAGGCGTATCTTATGAATTTTTGGCCCGCTAATCACAAAAATTCCCATAAAATTTTCCTGTCATGTACCATTTTATTGTAATCTCCTATTTTTTTTATTTCCCTTGATATAACCACAAGTGTTCCCTGGTAGGTGACCACCCAAATATCAGATTGTGATCACAGCTATGCATGTAATAATTTGATCTACACCCTGTCAATTAAGTGAACCAGCCACCATGGCACAATGTCTGAGGCTTTGCCTCAGGCGCTGATATCCGAGGTTCGATCCCCATAAGGAGAAGCAAATGTGCATACATCTGATGAGCCCCATTTAGGATGGAGCACATGTTATGTACTCTTTGTATTACTTGGCAGGTGTAAATATATATATATATACTGTATATATAATGTCATTACATTACAGCAGTAAGCACTGTGATCTACCTGGCAGACTAGGTATTTCAAGTCATGCAAAGGATACAACAAAAAGGTTTGGGGTCGCCACCCCATATACTGTACTTGAAAATTTAGCAGAGCAAAGAGAAAAAAAAAACCACAATATTTCTTGACAGAGCTGAGTTCACAACTGAACTGTTTTGAAAACACACAAAATGCCATTTGTAAAGCCGGTTAGAGGAGGATGTCAACAGGACCAGAACCGGAAATAATGTCGTTGAGTTCAGAACCAAAAGTGTCATCATCTGGACCAGGCTGAATTTCCCATAGTTGGTCTGCAGAAGAAAGAGAGAAAGGATCAATGGACTCTGCTACCCCCTGGTCTGGCATGATATTACCATCTTACAAGGCCACATTAATCGCAAGAATTAATATGTTGACTTTCCCAGGCTTTATATATATATATATATATATATATATATATATATATATATATAGTCAAATAAATGAGTCCAAGACATTATAAAGGATTGGGGCAGCCACCTGTATATTGTTTTTCCCAGCTGCAAAAGGGTTTTCTGAATCACATACACGATGTGCATATCACAGAGTCCACAACAGAACTGGCTATAGTAGCCTAAGATGGAGACTTTAAAGGTCTTGCGAGGAACTGATGTCATCAAAGGGGCCAGAACCAGAAGTAACGTCATCAAAGGGGCCGGCTTCGGAAGTGACATCAAAGGGGCTGGCTTCGGGAAGTGATGTCATCAAAGGGGCCGGCTTCAGAAGTGACGCCTTCAGAGGCGCCGGAACCTTGCAGGATTTCCCGGGAAAGGTCTGTAGGGAACTGAGAAAGACAGTCAGCGCACTCCTGGCTGGATGTTTTATTACAATTACTCGAGCCCTTTAGCTGCCTCCTACTCGCACGTGTGTGACAAGGCCCCCCCATCAGCCCAGACCCATCGGGTCGGGCGACCTGCACCGAGAGGTCGTGGGCACGAGAGAGAGCATCAGCGTTGGCATGGAGAGAACCCTTACGATGAATAAGCAAAAACTTGTAAGGTTGAAGGTCAAGAAACCACCTAGTGATCCGTGGATTCGACTCCTTGTGAAGGGCCATCCACTGTAAATGAGCATGATCTGTCACTAGAGTGAACTCCCGGACCAAAAGGTAGTACCTCAACTGCGTAATCACCCATTTGATCGCAAGGGCTTCCCTTTCCACCGCTGCATACCTGGTCTCTCGATCCAGCAGTTTCCAGCTTAGGTACATGATGGGGTGTTCAACACCATCGACACTTTGGCTCAGCATGGCACCCAGGCCTGTGTCCGAAGCATCCGTCTGGAGAATAAAAGGGAGAGAAAAATTAGGAGCTTTTAATATTGGTGCTGACGTAAGAGCCTGTTTTAAGTCACTAAATGCAGCGTCCGTCTTTTCAGTCCATACCACATGATTAGGAGCCCTCTTCTTTGTAAGATCAGTCAAGGGCGCCGCTCTCTCTGAAAACCGAGGTACAAACTGGCGGTAGTGCCCGGCCAACCCGAGAAAGGCTTGGACTTGCCTCTTGGTTCGCGGACGGGACCATTTAACAATGGCATCTATTTTTGAACACTGTGGTTTCACAGTACCCCGACCCACCAGATAGCCCAAATATTTAGCTTCTTTCAATCCAAAGAAACATTTCTTGGGATTAATACGAAGCCGGCTTCTCCTAGTGTCCGCAATACCGCAGTGACCTGCTGTATGTGTTCCTTCCATTGTCCACCAGATGCTGGAAAGTCGCAGGAGCCCCCGCTTTTACATGCATTTTTATTACTATTTAATTTAATACTGTTTTTTATATCAGTATACTGCTGCTGAATTATGTGAATTTCCCCTTGGGATTAATAAAGTATCTATCTATTGTGGAGGACTTTGCCTGCTGGAACTCGGGGCACGATCCTGCTGTCGGGAGAGCTCCTCCTGGTGGCCTGGGCGTGAGGGCCGGAACACAAAGCCGGCAGTCCTCCACACTATCTATCTATCTATCTAACCCGAATGGAAGAACACGATACTGCCAGTGTCCACTAGGAGTGCTGAACGCTGTGTTGACCTTCGTGGAGTCCATTAAAGGAATCTGCCAGTACCCTTTTGTCATGTCAAGCGTGGTCAAATATTTAGTTTGTCCAAATCTCTCGAGGAGGTCATCCACGCAAGGCATGGGATAAGCATCAAAAAGGGAGACCTGGTTAAGCCAACAGAAGTCATTGCAAAACCTCCAACTGCCATCAGGCTTACTAACCAAGACAATTTGGCTGGACCAGAAACTATAACTTTCCTCAATCACTCCTAGTTCCAACATCCGCTTGATTTCCAGCTCCACTTCTGCTTTCTTTGCCTCAGGAAGTCTATAGGGGCGCTCTCGGACTATAACCCCTGGTTCAGTTTCTATATCATGCACAATCAGAGAGGTCCTTCCGGGTTTTTCACTCACCACCTTTGAGACGGACAGGATAGCTGATTCCAGCTCCCGTCTTTGTCTATAAGTTAATTCCTCGCCGAAATTAAGGGTGTCTATGTAAGCAAAGAATGAGCAGGGCTGAGCGGAGGAGGGATCTGGTTCCCTCTCCTTCCACGGCTTCAGCAAGTTCACATGATAAACCTGCTCAGTTGGTCTACGATTGGGTTGTTTCACCAAATAGTTGACCAATCCCTTTCTCTCCTTAATTTCATAAGGGCCTTGCCAATGGGCGAGTAATTTAGAATGAGAGCTGGGAATTAATACCATGACACGATCCCCCGGCTGGAATTCTCGGAGGGTCGTGCCACAATCGTAATAACGGGCCTGTGGTGCTTGTGCCTCTTCCATATGACTTTTTAAAATAGGTCGAATTTTCTCAAATCTATCACGTAACTGTGCGATATATTACAAAATATTTGTAGAGGGAAGAGCCTCTCCTTCCCAACCTTCTTTCAAAATATCCAATACTAGCAAAATACCCGCGCTTCGCAGCGGAGAAGTAGTGTGTTAAAGAAGTAATGAAAAACAAAAGGAAACATTTTAATAATAACGTAACATGATTGACAATGTAATTGTGTTGTCATTGTCATGAGTGTTGCTGGCATATATATACTTATATATACATATCTACATATATACTGCTTATACACATATATATATATATACAAAACTACATATATATATCTACATATATATATTAGGGGTGGGACTCGATTAAAAAAATTAATCTAATTAATTAGAGGCTGTATAGTAATTAATCTTGATTAATCGTATGTAATCACATATGAAAATTTGCTACAAATCGCAAATGTTTTTTTTTAATTTAAAAGGGTTTTAGTGGGCGACAGAATCAAATAATAGATATGGACATGAATATTGTAAACTCAAGCTGTTTTAATTTCTGAAAAAAAAATGCATTTAAACTGCATTTCAATTCAAAACAGAAACAAAAATATCATCCCTGGCTAAAATTGGGCAGACTTAAAAATAAAGTGGTACTTTGAGTACTTTAAGCACATTTTCAGAATGGTATTGTCTTTAAATAATAATAACCAAAATTTCAACATAAAGTGCAGTTTTTCTTCTTAAAAAAATAAGTCAGAAACAAAAAAGGTAATTTGACCAGCTTCATCTTTAAACTCTGAGTAACCTTAGCCAAAATTATTTTGTACATTAGGCTAAAACAGTGTGATCATTGAGCATTTTGTAAATAGATGTAATTAGAATTACTAACGGTCACGGAAGTCCAATGATCCCCAGTAAGAGCCACAAAGTCTGCTTTCTGTAATGCATCTAATTTTGCTTGCTTTTCAGTGTGCATCAATGTAATCGATGTACAGGGCCGCTGCTGGCCAAATGGGTGCCCTAAGCAGAAATTTACTTTTGTGCCCCCTCCCCCTAATATTATGGAAGTAAAAATAAAATAATAAAAAAAACACCTACTATAGGGGCCAAAATAGAACTTTATTAAAAAAAAAGTAAATACATAAATAAATTGTATCATTTATAAATTACAATTGTAGCTCTACAGCAAAAAATACAAACTAAAATTACACTTTAAATAAAACATTTATCTATACTAATAAAAGGCAAAGCCCTCACTCACTCACTGACTGACTCATCACTAATTCTCCAACTTCCCGTGTGGGTGGAAGGCTGAAATTTGGCAGGTTCATTCCTTACAGCTTCCTTACAAAAGTTGGGCAGGTTTCATTTCGAAATTCTACGCGTAATGGTCATAACTGGAAGCTGTTTTTCTCCATTTACTGTAATGGAGATGAGCTTGAA
>JANRMT010062822.1:27468838-27479455 GCA_026402145.1 Polypterus bichir lapradei | reverse complement strand
TGACAGCAACACTCATCACTCACAACAGTGACAAAACAATTACATTGACAATCATGTTACGTTATTTTCAAAATGTTTCCTTTTCTTTTTCATTGCTTCTTTAAGACACTACTTCTCCGCTGCGAAGCGCGGGTATTTTGCTAGTAATAAATAAAATAAACAATAATAAACTGAAATAAAATCAACACTGTCATCTGCTGGAGCTTTCCAAAGTTCAAAATTTACAAAGGCACACTTCTGCTTTTTCTTGAGCAAAGTCGTAAATGAGCCCTTCATATGATAAAGCCTTTGCTAATTCAGAGTTGATGCTGACAATTGCCAGACCACTTATGCGGTCTTGTGCCATAGATGAGCGCAAGTACGTTTTGATGAGCTTCATTTTAGAAAAACAACAGTTACAGGGAGCGTCACTGCTATGCGCAGAGCAATCCAGAGATTTGGGTACATGCACGGGCTTCATCTTGGGCTTTTTTTTTCTTTCGTTTCTCGGCGCCGGACTGTTGATGTCTCTTTCCAGGAGCAGGCATATTGTTCAATTATTATCATTTTTGGCCAAATAGGCAGCCGTAACAGAGGTGAGGGCGCACGCGTCATCACATGTGCTTAGCCTACTCTGCGTTCACCGTAAAATGCAATATATACATTTATATTTTTGTTTATTTGTATATTTATATTACTAATATTCATTTATTATTATAATATATAAAAACGATTTTTTTGAGCAGCTGGGATGGTGCCCCCCGGGAGTTGGTGCCCTACGCAGACTGCGTACTCTTTGTATAGGGAGTGGCGGCACTGTCGATGTACCAGGAAATCATGCATTGACAAAAGTTCCCCTTTGCTTGGAATTGAAAGTGTGATTTATCTATCTATTAAATGTGTTATTTTTTTTAACGCGTTATGGAGTACATGCATCGAAGCTTCTCAGCTGTGCTTGTGCTAAGAAAAGGAAACATTTTAAAAATAACGTAACATGATTCTGCGTTAACCGCATATTTTTTCATACGTCTCAAACCAAGGGGATGCGAGACTAAAATGAATCGGGAAGCGCGCGTACATACTCAGTGCATCCCCTATCGAACCTCGGATGTCGGCACTAGAGGCTCTACCATTGCGCCACGTTGTGTGGCTTGTCTATTTGAGAGTATGTAGGTCAGGGTATATATATACATATATACCCGCGTTTCGCAGCGGAGAAGTAGTGTGTTAAAGAAGTTATGAAAAAGAAAAGGGAACATTTTAAAAATAACGTAACATGATTGTCAATATACAGTAATTGTTTTGTGAGTGTTGCTATTATCAAGGATTTGATCATCATTATTTCTTGCAATCAAATTCATATTTGGAGGATGTGTTTATTTAATGGTAGCTAAGACCCGGCACTTAAACATTTCTTGCTACAGCAATTTTAACTCCGTTACAAAGTGATCCAAAGTCTCGTTTATACCTTGTGTCTTCTCAGTAAACTTGTATGTCGCGAATACCGTTATTCGTCGTAGGCATGACAAACGGCAGCGGGAGTGTGTCTATAAACTTAATGTAAACTTACGGTTCACGCCGTGCTTTGTTTCCGCAGTAGCTGCACATATGAATATGCATTGGCCTCGCTCACTGAGTGCAAGGGAAAAAAATAAAATGTAGTCTATAGGTTATTAATAGTAAAACATTAACGTTTTGTTCAGTTTCTTGCTACAGCAATTTTAACTCCGTTACAAAGTGATCCAAAGTCTCGTTTATACCTCGTGTCTTCTCAGTAAACTTGTATCTGGCGAATACCGTCATTCGCCGTAGGCAAGACAAACGGCAGCGGGAGTGTGTCTATAAACTTAATATAAACTTACGGTTCACGCCGTGCTTTGTTTCCGCAGTAGCTGTACTTATGAATATGCTTGTATTTATGAATACGCTTGTATGCATCACTTGCTTCATAATCTTTTTCTGCCTTCTCAATTGTGAAATGGCGTTTTTTGTTCAGCGCTGTTTGGAGGTCTTCCTTGTTCTCTACGTACTTACGTAGGAGGCGTGATGATGTCACACGAAACTCCTCCCCCCACGGCCATCCAGCTCAACTCCATTACATTATATGGAGAAAAATAGCTTCCAGTTATGACCATTACGCGTAGAATTTCGAAATGAAACCTGCCCAACTTTTGTAAGTAAGCTGTAAGGAATGAGCCTGCCAAATTTCAGCCTTCTACCCACACGGGAACTTGGAGAATTAGTGATGAGTCAGTCAGTCAGTCAGTCAGTGAGGGCTTTGCCTTTTATTAGTATAGATACCTCGGGGTTGTCGTCCGTATAATAATTCAAAAGGAGAGAACCCCGTAGAGGCTTGTGGGACTTCCCGATAGGCAAAGAGAACGAGGGGGAGGAGTTGATCCCAATTCCTCACATCCCCGCTGACCACCTTGCGAAGCATCTGCTTGAGAGTCTGATTAAACCTCTCCACTAGACCATCGATTTGAGGATGATACACCGCGGTCTTTAAGTGCTTTATTTTCAGTAACTTGGCTGTATCCCTGAACGTCTCCGAGGTAAAAGGTGTTCCTTGGTCCGTTAGGACTTCTTTAGGAATACCAACACGCGTAAATACTCCTACTAGTTCCCGTGCGATTGCTTTAGATGTAGCTGAGCGCAAGGGAACAGCTTCCGGATATCGGGTCGCATAATCCACAAGGACTAATATATATTCATGTCCTCGGGCTGAGGGCTCCAAAGGTCCCACAATATCGACCCCAATTCGTTCAAAGGGGATATCAATTAAGGGAAGGGGAACGAGAGGAGCACGGTCCTTTCTAGGAATTTGCCGCAATTGACATTCTGGACAAGAAATACAAAAACGGCAAACCTCCTCGTTAATTCCCAGCCAATAAAATCTGAGCTTAATCCGCTCTAAAGTTTTTTTGGAGCCTAAATGGCCTCCAAGGAGGTGGGCGTGAGCTAATTCACAAACCTGCCGCTGGTGAGTTCGTGGAATTACAGTTTCCGAACCTCCGCCCCGATATAATAGATCATTTTCTATTACAAAGTGAGGTCCTTGTGGCATGGGCTGGTGTGTGCGTTGGCCATTGACAAGGACTACTGCATTTTTTGGAAATTTTAGGGAGTCATCATTCCACTGCTCCCTTTTAAAAGAAGCTGGTGTTTGTTTGAACTGAAAGTAAATGTCGGAGAGAGGGCCCGGTCTGACCTCAAGGGGAGGGGATTCCTCTCGAATCGTCGAGGCGCGGGTGGATGACTTATTCGCCTGCGACGTACCAGGAATCTCCCCGTCCTCCTTGTGGACTTCCATATCTCTCTCCGCCGGCTGTGTACACGGTGTGGAGACAGCTTGAGACGAGTTATCCCCATCTATAACGAGGCCTAAGTTTTTATCAGGAGTAGTCAATAGTTTACAACATTTACTTTCTGACCAGTCCCACCCTAGAATCGCTGAGAAGTATCACATGCTATTAAAGATTCATTTTGTGTACACTTGAATGTTTTGTTTGCTAATTTTGGCATAGTCAGTAGCGACCAGGGTGAAGGGTTACCAGAACACTGAAATGATAGAAAACCAGTATCAGGACTAATGTAATCCATCAATGCTGGAAGAATATTTTGGACATTGAAACGAGAAGCATCAGATGCGGACTACAAACCAAAGTCAGCAGCAACAGAGTTTTAGCTTAACACTAGAATCCCTGAAGCCTATGAAAAAAACTCCTAATTCCAGGCCACTTTAAATTCCTTCGCACCTCTATGTCAGAGTCTTTTGTTTTGCAAATATGTCAATCAGCGCAAGCAACCTGCTATCCCATCCCCCCCACCGATGCTCCATCACAAAATTCTCAGAGCTCAAGTCTCTTTATCTGGCAGTGAGGTGCTTGGAGTATAGAGTAAATAATATATCGTTATTTAGAATACATACATTTAATTGTGTCCCGTGTCTATAATGATCTGTGTAAATGTAGGATAGCAAGAAATGCTGAACACATACCTAAAGCAGAAACTTTTTACATGTCATACTAATAATGTCGTAAAGTGTATAATGTGTGAAGACTTTAGTCCAAATATCAGATAAACATGTGTGCTTTTATTCATGAATATAACTAAAGAAAAAAATCATTCGATTGACATGTCGCTGTCAATGAGTTACAAACACAAGCTGAAATGTCAATTGACTGGAAGTTTATATGTATTCTTGAATAGTGTAGAGGTAAGAACTGCTGCCTTATAACCCAACGGTTCTGGTTTCGAAGCCAGGCGCTCCGCATCTTGAGTAGTGAGCTGCTATTATTATTACTATAATAAAAAGGTACATTTGATTTGAGTCTGTAACTCCCGCTGTAAATTTTGGCTACTTGTAAAAGGCTCTTGTTTTTTTATTATTCAGTTTTATTCTGTCAGTGACGTTCACGTGGTACAATGAACTTGCCTCTCTCTCTCTAAGTTGATGGCATTCATCTCCATTCTTTTCAAAAGAGCAGTGATGACCACAGTTGGTGTTGTGCTTGATGTCTGCTCAGAACTATTTGTTATACCAGCAATCAAAGATATGATGTCCCGTGACCACTACCAGACTACCATGTGGCATTTGAACTTTGACATCTGAAAATGACAGATTTGCTACGATCACTGACATCTGGCAACGTTTTGTTGAGAACTGTGTTTTGAATTATAACGCTGGGCAAAGACTTTCCAAGTCTGTGGTCATAAAGCTTAAGGGGCTGTTTCTGGACAAAGGCAGAACCGCAACAAAAGACAGCTTCTTCACAGCAATTTCACAGACTAATAGACTGCAGCACCGCAAAACAACTCTGCTTGGCACCATAAGTATAATGGACTTTCCAACTGCAGCTAAAGTCACTTTAGTAGGCAAGCAATTCCCCATACTAGTGTTTAGATCTGGCAGTGCCATGTTGATAGTACAGTAATCCCTCCTCCATCGCAGGGGTTGCGTTCCAGACCCCCCCGCGATAGGTGAAAATCCGCGAAGTAGAAACCATATGTTTGTATGGTTATTTTTATATATTTTAAGCCCTTATAAACTCTCCCACATTGTTAACATTATTAGAGCCCTCTAGACATGAAATAACACCCTTTAGTCAAAAGTTTAAACTGTGCTCCATGACAAGACAGAGATGACAGTTCTTTCTCACAATTAAAAGAATGCAAATATATCTTTTCTTCAAATGAGTCTCTGCATCAGGAGCAGAGAATTTAAGAGAGAGAGCGAGCGCTCGCAAAGAAAAGCAAACAATCAAAAAATCAATACGTGTGCTTTTAAGTAAAGCGGCATTTTTCAGAGGAGCGTCAGTATCTTCTAAGCAAAACAGCCTCTGTTGAAACAGCCCCTCTGCTCAAATCTCCTCCGTCAGGCGCAGAGAACGTCAGAGAGAGAGCGCGAGATTAAAGCAAACAATCAAAAAATCAATACGTGTGCTTTTAAATATGCCGAGCACCGCAACAAAGCGGCATTTTTTAGAGGAACGTCAGTATCTTTTAAGCAAACAGCTTCTGTGCAAGCAGCACCTCTGCTCACACTCCCTCCGTCAGGCGCAGAGAATGTCAGAGAGGGTGAGATAGAGGCAGAGACAAGCAAACAAACACCGCGCGGGATGCATATCTTATAGCATTGAGGAGTTTTAGTTAATATGTAATACATGCTCTGATTGGGTAGCTTCTAAGCCATCTGCCAATAGCGTCCCTTGTATGAAATCAACTGGGCAAACAAACTGAGGAAGCATGTACCATAAATTAAAAGACCCATTGTCCACAGAAATCCGCGAACCAGCGAAAAATCCGTGATATATATTTAGATATGCTTACATTTAAAATCCGCGATAGAGTGAAGCCGCGAAAGTCGAAGCGCGATATAGCGAGGGATTACTGTATATGCACTTCTAAAACAAGAAACCTGTGATTTCAGTCTGTAACAGCTGGTGTAAAGTTTTGCTACCTATAAAAGATAATTGCTGAAGGTATATAAGCAGACACACACAAACACTGGTGAATCATGTCTTCTTGGTATCACTTGAAGTTTTTTTTATTCAGTTTTATTCTTGAATAAAAGCACACTTGTTTCATTATACCTTTGCGAAAGTGTTTATTTTATATTCCAGTAACCACTTGAATGAGATTGAATCTGTATCTGCCTCTCTATTGCTATTTGAAAACGCTATGCCATTTGAACATGAGTTGTCATTTGAACATGTTTTTGTTTCGATCTTGCCTTCTGTGTGTTTATTTCCATGTCTAATTTTGGTTGAATGGCCCCGCTTAGTTCTTTCTGTTTTGTTTTTGGCCTCCCAATATTTAGACCTGTGCCTTATCTGACCACAAATTTTGTCTCTCCTGTCTCCTGGTCCATGAAAACATTTTTTATCTCTTCCTATTTTTCTTCCTGTAGAGGAACACTCATAAACATTAGATATTAACTTTAGTAGTTGGCTTAAAACAATTTATTCTGATTTTGTACTGTTTTGTTGATTTTGTACAACGTGGAATGATATATATATATATATATATAGATATAGAGAGAGAGAGAGAGAGAAAAATATTTTGTGTTGATGTGTAGCATGATGGTGCAGTGTTTAACACTGCTTCATCACAGACTGTAAAGAAGGCAACAACACAATAAATTGAGTGAGCGAAATACAGTAGTCATAAAAAGCTGAGTCAAACAGTGACTGATTTGGAGAGTGGAGTGCTCAGGTTTTATAGGTGTAAGACAGGAAGGGGCAGGTTCTTAGGCGGAAGTGAGGTCTGCAGGAGGGTGTGGTTTAGCAGCAGACGTGGGTGGAGTAATAGTTGGGCTTTCCTTCTGCATGTGGAGGAGGGAGAAAAGGCATTAGTACCGTTCATCAACCCTTGACTCTGCATCTTACCCTCAGTTTAGCCCTTAGACTGCCTCCCATGCGTGCATGCGTGACAGACGCAGTGTGCTATGTGTGAATCCCATGCACAGTTTTTATCTAAGTGGTCTTTATATGTTCTCCTAATATTTGTTAGGCTTATCAATCTGCGTACTGTCATTTCCTCTGCACTGCACACTTTGAAATCAATACAGGTTAGATCTCAGCATATGTGTGAGTAGAACTTGTGATAGATTGGCTTCCATCCTTTTCAGGGCTTCTTTCTCTTTGTGCAGATACTGGCAGCAAAGGCTCCAGGGCTACTGCAGCCCAGAATTAGATTAAGTGGCTTGAGAATGTTATGTTATATTTTGTTTTGCAAGTAATCAACCTGTTCATCTTGTACCCAGTTTATCCAGTTCATAAATGTGTGGCCTTTCAAAGAAAAGCTCCTATAAATAGTTCTACCATGAAAATGTGGGTGTTAGATAACATGTTTAATCATGGATAAGAGGTTTCTGCACTTTAGCAAGATTTCTGTAATATGCTACAGCCTCTCAAAAATATGTATTCTGCATATTTGTACAGCTTTATTATTTTAACTTTTTTTGCCTTTCCCATTATGTGATGAGTTATGTAATTATAGTTCAAAAAATCTTCTTCATAATGCATTACTTCCTATATCTCTTCTTCTGTTATGAGTTTAATGGTGATTCAGGGGATCATTTTATTATGTAATTTTTCATTGACAATCCTATGAGGACAGATGAACAGTAATATCATCACTCTAAAAACAAACCTTGCAACATTTTCCATGCCATTACATAGACACAGTATATGCACCTAGGTTTAATATGGATACAGTTAGTTTAACCGTCAGCTCTTAAAGCTGAAGTGTCCATTCATCAGCTTATGCCTTATGAACTTTATACCTTGAGGGCACACGTTATTATATGCTGTATGTTCTGTAATAGTTTATAAAAGGTTTCAGCATATGAAGGCAATTAATCCATATTTACAATTTACTGTCAGGCTTAAAAAGAAAGGTCCAAAATGACAGTCGATAGCACTCCAGTGATCCTTATGATATAGAGTAACTATGAAGAATTCTGTTACCGCAGCACATCACATTCATCCATGATGGCAAGTGACCCATCTTGGAAATTATAAATTTGGTTAGACTTCACTTGCTATGCATTTATAATATGTTAGGCTGGCATGAAATAAAACAGAACTTTTTAAATTATTGTTAGCTTTTAAACTATTAGGCACAAAATATATGCTATATATATTTTTTTTAATTAGGTGTCCAGAATATCAACAGGTTTGGGAGTAACAAAGATATTATTTAAGAAGTCAGGGCTTTATTAGGTAACCTCCAAGATTTAACATGATCTACTGCTTCTCCTTTGTGGGAGTCATGTTTGTCAAACAATCTATTAATGGTTATGTCCAACTCTGTTGTGTTGGCATTAAAAACTCATTTGCCTGCCAAGACACATCGAGTTATTTATTCATGTTGTGTTGCATAGATTACTTACAGTAAATCTAAGTCAGCAGGATGTCTTTATTTACCCTCTCAGACATTTAAATTGTGTATTTTAAAACACATTTATATTCTGAATTAGAAAAAATGTATATTTTTGTAAATTCTGACGATAAGCCTAATTTCTTCCTGATTGTATTATGGTGGTCTCCCACTCAAATATTTTGATTTAGAAAAGTTAATATGAAATACAAACCCTAAAGCAGCCTTGTGCAATATCTAAGGCATAACACACAATTTATGTAGTTTATTTTTGCTTATAACTCATCAAGGCAGAGCAGACAACCATGATACGTCTATTTTAAATTAAATCCTTTTCTTTTGGTTATGTTATATGTTATGTGTTTTTTTTAAACAAAATTATTTTCTTTTGGCTATGCTATTTCAATGTCAGCTATACATCATAAAGAGCAGGGAGTAGCTGGTTGACTAATACAGAAAATATTCCCCTTGTTTTGTCTTTGTATTTGGCCTGTCCCTTACGTCTGTTATATCTTTTAGGTCATTCTTATTTCCCACAAGTTCCACTAGTAGTGTATATATCCTTTAACACCAGATGGCAGGAAAAGCTGCCTAACTTCCATGATTTTCACCCTGGATTAAGTTGTTGACCCTAATTTATTAAACTATCATCTATTTTTGTAAGTCCCTTGTTTTAAAGTGTGCTTTCCTGATATCCATTTCTGGCCCACACTTGTTTAATTAATAATTTGGTTTATGTCAGCCATATTATATTTGAATTCATTAGATTGGCAGAAAAGAAAATAAAGGCTTAGTCTTAATAAGTTTTTAATTAATTTATATTGTCACAGAGCCACAAATGAACTTTCTTACTGTAATAGACTCTGCATGACATGGCAGTCAGTTTCAGATGATGGGCCAAGCTGCAATTGCATGGTATGATCCCTGCAAAGAAACGTGTCATCTTCCAATATCAAAAATAAATATATTAGTGCTTTCTGGTTGTTGGACTACCTTTAGCATGAAGCAGAATATAGTATTACATTTGATCATTTCCAATGATTAACACATTACCATACCCTGAGACATGGATTAAAAACAGCAAAAACACTAACGTGTGCCTGATTTTTTGTTAATGTCTTGTGGGCTGGATGTAATCTACTTCTACTGTGTTTGGTTCATGACAAGACAAATTAAAAATGTGGTTCCACCATAAGTGGGGTTTATCATTCTGGAGCATGTCCTTATTTTGAGAAGTCAGACAACACGTTTGTTTTTCTGCCTAATGTGGGTAAACAAAGTTTGAAGCACATTCTACTTACTGTAAAAATGGATTAAACTATTGATCACATGTGCCTCAGCAACAACTTTGAAACAAAAGAACAGAAAACACTCAGAGATGGATTCTAATGAGTATACTTGGTCACTTTCTATATTAAATTCTATGTGGGTAGCTGCATACAAAGAGAAGCGTCTGGTTGTTTCCAAATCAGACACCCTTGATTAGTTACGATGTCCAAATAAAACCTGAAAACCAGACTGCCATATTTCACAAGATGTTGCAAACATCAATATATGACCTGGATCAGATGTATACAAGGGAAACTAGAAAAAACAGCATGTCCTGCCATCTGTGGAAAGGAGGCTATAATATTGGACAGGTGCACAGTGCTTATTGTAACCATGAAAGTATGATGAAAAAATATCAGTAATTTGTACGCTTACATGTTTTTGTGTGTAAATAAAGCTTTGAAACACAGATAGAACTTTTATTTGTCCCATGGGGGAAATTAATCTTTTTACAGAAGGTCAATAAATAATTATTAAAGCAAACAAAACCCATCAGATACACACAAGAATTGCTAAAAAGAAAGAAAACTTCTGACTGCAAGGTGTATTGCTGTTGATATGAAGGACTCCCAGTATTGTTTCTCGACACACTTCTGCTGAGTAATAAATTGGCACACAGTGCTTAATGATAATGCATTCTTAAATGCTGGAATTTGGAAGAGGTAGAAGAATTTGACAACACACAAAATAAAGATTTGGAGAATGGCTCCATAAATTGTGTTGTAGAGTAGTCACAAAGAACTGTTACTGGTCTCATCAGCTGTAAACCAGCGAAACACAATGAATAAATGGAGGTGTGGGAGCTTTACATTATGGCAGCAGGAAGTAAGGTGAGGTCATCAAGGATGGATGTAAGTGAGGTCATCCAGGCGAGACAGAAGTGAGGTCATTAAGGCGGAACGAAAGTGAGGTCATCCAGGCGGG
>JANRMT010062822.1:27425027-27468828 GCA_026402145.1 Polypterus bichir lapradei | reverse complement strand
AGGTCATTAAGGCGGAACGAAAGTGAGGTCATCCAGGCGGGATGGAAATGCAGTCATCGAAGGCCAGATGGAAGTGAGGTCATCAAGGATGGATGTAAGTTAGGTCATCCAGGCGAGAAGGAAGTGAGGTCATTAAGGCGGAATGAAAGTGAGGTCATCCAGGTGGGACGGAAGTGAGGTCATCAAGGCGGGATGAAAGTAAGGTGATCCAGGCAGGATGGAAATTAGGTCATCAAGGTGGGACGGAAGTGAGGTCATCTGGAAGATGGAAGTGAAGAAGGCTATTTAGTCTTTCATGGTTCTGTGGGAAGAGAGAGTAGGCATCAGTACCCTTTACTAACACTTTTCCCGGTGTTTTCATGCCCTGAATTTGATACTTTGGCTGTCCCCAAATGGCATGTGTGTGACAACGCTTATTGAACATCATCACATATGCAGGTCAGAGGGACACCCTCCAAGTTCATCCCTAGTATATGATACCTCCCCCAGACTGAAGGGGGCACTGTCACTAACTGACTTTTCTTCTTCCTCCACAGTGCAGAGAAACCACCTAATGAGGCAACTGACTCTGTCCTTTCTGTGTGACTGCCTGGAAGGGGGCATCACTTGTTACCCAAACGACCAGAGCAAAGGTAATCCACTCTGATGGCAGAGGAAACAGTCTTTATTGTGATAGCCACGTTATTTTGGTGGGCGTAATTTTTCACATTGAGTGTTATATTTGTTTAATCCTTTGATTAAACAGTGGTGGCTGTGTTGGCACCCCAAAACTTATCCGTGTATCATCCTGTCATTCCCTCAGATGAACACAACATATATATGTATGCTTATGTAACTCCTTATTCAACTAAATAAAATAAATAAGCAGAAAATGATTTCTTATATGCAACATTTTGAATAAACTCTCTGTCATTATTGGCAATTAGTTTGCTGTGCTTTTCTGTATCAAGAAACTTTAACTTTTACTCTCAGCATTGCTGTAGACCAAGTAACATACAGTATGCTTGGCCATATGTAAAAACTACAGATGATAAATAAATACTAAAAATATCTAAAATGTGCCGAGCGATAGAGATGGATAAAATGGGACACATGCAGGCACGCCAAAAAAGTAGTTTAATTAATGAGTAAAATGAACGAGACTTTTATTTACTCTGTTACATTTGCTTTTATTTATTGGTTTGGCAACCTCATCTTTAAAAATGAAAACAATCTTAACTACATTGTAAAAATGATCAGCAAAATTATTGGTTTGCAGAAGATGCCTGTCACTGAACTGTATTACAAACAGGATAGAAAGAAGGTTAACTCAATTCTGTCAGACAGTAGCCATCCTTTTTTTCCTAAATGACAGCTATTGCCACCAGGCTTCAGATTTAGGCTCCCGAGGGTAAAGAGCAACAGATTTAAGAACTCTTTTATCCCCAGAACAATACATTTGAATTCTGTCACTTGTAGGGATACTGCTAAATTCTGAATTATTATTATTAGTATTATTGTGTACTGTTAAAGGTAGTTATACATCTTTGTACTAATCTTGAGTGTTTTTAAATATAAAAACACTACTTCAGTTGTTGAGTCTTTTCTTATTTTATTGTATCTGATTTCCTATGTTTTGTACTTTTCTTATGCAAGCAAATTTCTCTATGGAATAATAAAGTCTACCTAACTTACAGTGGTGTGAAAAACTATTTGCCCCCTTCCTGATTTCTTATTCTTTTGCATGTTTGTCACACAAAATGTTTCTGATCATCAAACACATGTAACCATTAGTCAAATATAATACAAGTAAACACAAAATGCAGTTTTTAAATGATGGTTTTTATTATTTAGGGAGAAAAAAAATCCAAACCTACATGGCCCTGTGTGAAAAAGTAATTGCCCCCTTGTTAAAAAATAACCTAACTGTGGTGTATCACACCTGAGTTCAATTTCTGTAGCCACCCCCAGGCCTGATTAGTGCCACACCTGTTTCAATCAAGAAATCACTTAAATAGGAGCTGCCTGACACAGAGAAGTAGACCAAAAGCACCTCAAAAGCTAGACATCATGCCAAGATCCAAAGAAATTCAGGAACAAATGAGAACAGAAGTAATTGAGATCTATCAGTCTGGTAAAGGTTGTAAAGCCATTTCTAAAGCTTTGGGACTCCAGCGAACCACAGTGAGAGCCATTATCCATAAATGGCAAAAACATGGAACAGTGGTGAACCTTCCCAGGAGTGGCCGGCCGACCAAAATTACCCCAAGAGCGCAGAGACGACTCATCCGAGAGGTCGCAAAAGACCCCAGGACAACGTCTAAAGAACTGCAGGCCTCACTTGCCTCCATTAAGGTCAGTGTTCACGACTCCACCATAAGAAAGAGACTGGGCAAAAACGGCCTGCATGGCAGATTTCCAAGACGCAAACCACTGTTAAGCAAAAAGAACATTAGGGCTCGTCTCAATTTTGCTAAGAAACATCTCAATGATTGCCAAGACTTTTGGGAAAATACCTTGTGGACTGATGAGACAAAAGTTGAACTTTTTGGAAGGCAAATGTCCCGTTACATCTGGCGTAAAAGGAACACAGCATTTCAGAAAAAGAACATCATACCAACAGTAAAATATGGTGGTGGTAGTGTGATGGTCTGGGGTTGTTTTGCTGCTTCAGGACCTGGAAGGCTTGCTGTGATAGATGGAACCATGAATTCTACTGTCTACCAAAAAATCCTGAAGGAGAATGTCCGGCCATCTGTTCGTCAACTCAAGCTGAAGCGATCTTGGGTGCTGCAACAGGACAATGACCCAAAACACACCAGCAAATCCACCTCTGAATGGCTGAAGAAAAACAAAATGAAGACTTTGGAGTGGCCTAGTCAAAGTCCTGACCTGAATCCAATTGAGATGCTATGGCATGACCTTAAAAAGGCGGTTCATGCTAGAAAACCCTCAAATAAAGCTGAATTACAACAATTCTGCAAAGATGAGTGGGCCAAAATTCCTCCAGAGCGCTGTAAAAGACTCATTGCAAGTTATCGCAAACGCTTGATTGCAGTTATTGCTGCTAAGGGTGGCCCAACCAGTTATTAGGTTCAGGGGGCAATTACTTTTTCACACAGGGCCATGTAGGTTTGGATTTTTTTTTCTCCCTAAATAATAAAAACCATCATTTAAAAACTGCATTTTGTGTTTACTTGTGTTATATTTGACTAATGGTTAAATGTGTTTGATGATCAGAAACATTTTGTGTGACAAACATGCAAAAGAATAAGAAATCAGGAAGGGGGCAAATAGTTTTTCACACCACTGTAACTGAACCTAATACAGGTATAAACACATACATCTGCATTGGCATTTAAATCTGTTTTCTTTACTTGGGTTGCCCAAATTAGAGTTTCTGATGTGTGTTATTACTATCTACGTATTCACTGCACTCATTTCTGCATTTTGTGTACTGCATTCATTTCCAGGTGTTACACAACTTTGCTATGCATTGCTTGGGAATATGCACACAAGATTCATTCATTCATTTTCTACCACTTATCCAAAACTGGGTTTTGGGGGCAACAGTCTTAGCAATGTGGCCCATAAGTCCCTTTTCACAGAAGCACTTGCCAACTCATACTGTGAAATTTCAAGGCATTCCCAAGTCATCTGGGAGATATAATCCTTCCAGTGAGCCATGGGTCTTCCCCAAGGTCTTCCAAGCGTCTCCCAGAAGTCTGCGCTTCTCACTCTATCTCTAACAGAAGGCCTATAGCCACCCTGCTAAGAAAGCTCATTTAGGCCATTTGTACTTGTAATTTCATTCTTTCGGTCATCGCCCAAATTTCATGATCATAGCAGAGGGTAGGGAAAGATTGAACAGTAAATAGCGACCATATAGCTGCACTTGCTGCCCCATTAATCTGTCAATCAATGCACACACAAATTTAAAAAGAATATCCCATCTGGTATGGGGTTACCAGGACCATCTCCTGGAGTGAGGTCTTAGAGCATTGCCCACAGGCAGGTTGGGTCTGCCAGCTGGACACAGTATGCGACTACCCTCCTGTGGGCCCACCACCTGCAGGAGGAAAAGGGGTTGGGTGCAATGTGATATGAGTGGTGTTCTAAGGCAATGGCTGTGGTGGACTGGAACCCAGATACACAAGCTGACTCTTGGGATTCCAATTTGTGAAATCTAAAGTGTCATCTGTGAGCCGTATATATAAAGATACAAAAACAAACTAAAAACACAAAATGAAAATGTTTTTGGGTTCCATATGGCAGAGACTGCAAGCAATTGTCAACTATAAGGGTAGTGATAGTAAGGAATGCTGCTGATAATGTTGCAAAAATGTCTTGAAGCTAAAACCATACAGAACTCAATCATGGCTCCCAATGAATCTGGGAGTTTTGAGCCACACCTCAGTAAGCACAAAAGATACAGTATCTTTAAAAAGTTTACGCTGTATAAATCAGCTGTTCCAGGTGATGCTTTATCCCATATCCTTGAAACCTGATGAGGCTAGTTAACCCCAGTGACACACTATCATTGCTCCAGTCTATCCTTCCGACTTGAATTAAAAATTACTCACAAAAGAGCAAAGTAACCTATCATAGTAACTAGTACCCAGTGGAAGGAAGTCCTTGGAAAACCTATAAATGGGTCACATAGTCAAATTGCTGGGCTATTCAAAATGATCTATAAAATAAGTCATCTCCTAAATTACATTGATTTCTTTTTTTTAACAATTTTTTAACAACATTTCAAGGTCATCGGAAGCTGAAAGTGGTCTAGACAGAAACAGGTGTGTAATGTTAGAATCAGTCATGGACAGAACACCATTTTATTGAACACTTAAGTAATCCATTTATTAGACTGTTTCAGATGGTCTCACTTCATTAGTTTCAGAAACGTATACAATATAAAGCATTTAATCTTTTAGGATGATAAATTAAAAAATAACAGACAAGAAGTCTGACATCTGACTTTTACAGGCACTGAAACTTTGCTGATTTAAAAACAAATGAACAAATCTGAGTGTTTAAACGGTTCACAAAGCAAATCTGATTGAGTTGTGTGACATTTTCTTTTTTGACTGCAGTCTTGAAATCAAAATGCCTTCCTGCTGTTCATGTCACTTGTCTTTTAGGTACACTTCACAGCTCCCTTTTAGCATTCATTAGGAAGCCAAAACACAACTGCTTAAACTAAGGGAAAAATAAAATACACTTTAAATTATCTACACCATTCCAGTGAGGGGGTGGATCAAACTGGCTATACTTGTTCCTGTAATGTTGTCATCTGAATCTTCTATTACAATAGAATATAAGCTAACCATAATTAGTTATTTTACAAAAGTATATAAGTGACGATCTACAAATACCATCTTGTATATTTTTAATTTAAGGAAAATGACAGTTTGCTAAATATAATATCATATACTAAAAGCATTATAGTGACTTAACAGTGGCATAGTACTTATCACTGCTACCCCACTTTGACAGGAGCCTGGGATAGCCTGCACTCTCCATAGCTCTGAACTGGATTAACTGGGCTCAGAATGTGTGGATGAATGAATGTATTGGATTGTAGGAGAGTGGCCCAGTAGTAAGTGCTGCTGCCTCAAAGTTTCTGGGACCAGCATTCAGTTGTTTGCCTAGTCACTGTCAGTGTGCCATTTTCTTCTTGTATCCATACAATCCACTAAAGAAAGACATTTTTCTAAGTCACTTAATTTTCTTATTCAGATATAAAATACTGTAGTTTAATGGCTAAGACAAATCTATTATTCATGATTGCTGGGCATTTCATAAAGCAAAATAATAATACATGTCAAAATAAGGACATAATGTGACAGCTTTCAAAAATATTTTACAACTAGCAAAATACCCGCGCTCCGCAGCGGCGAAGTACTGCATTAAAATTTTTATTAAGAAGAAAATTTAACCTTTTTAAAGTGAGGGAAAATATGGCAATAATTATTTGTTAAGGATCTCTTTGTATACCACGTTGTCAGTTCGGCCCTCCGGTTGTAACATGACCAAGCTGTGCGCTGAGCTTACTCTTGAGCATGCAACTTACAGTTGGCCATGTGAACAGTAATCTTGTTTCAAATCTCACAGCCTGGATTGCTGCTGTCATAATCGATTTCAGTTTCATGGTTTGTTTCAATTACGACAGTATTTGCAGGACTTGTGTTGAAGTGACATTCGGCATCTGTCAAGCGTTGTAAGCTTACAACCGGTTTCATCGATAACTTCACATCCAGCTTTTGAGAGTTTAAACATTCATAAACATCAAAGTGTCCACTACTGAAATTGTCACCTATGAATGTAAGATGTTTAAGAGGCATTGGCGGTTGTCGAAAGGTGTAATATATTTGACCATTTCGGTACACTTGAAAGCACCAACCGAACAATTCAGCGGCAGCCATCAACTCACATGCAGAACCATAGGTGAAGGGCTTAAGCATTTCACTCTTCTAGTGCTCCTGTGTAGTATAATTATCTCCTGTACCGTCATCAGTCCACACCTTGAACCTGTCCCAGTCATTCAATACATAAGACACAATGTTCTTCCAGATATCAAGAGTGAGCCTGATATGGCCGTGCAATATGTAACACAGAGAATGGAAAAGGTAGGTGCCATCTCCGGGCATGGAAACCACTCGGTAAGTGACAGTTCTTTGATCGATGGTGATTACCTCGATAGACATGGTAATGGGGGTTGGAATGATGAAGGAAATTGGTACCTGAGTAATGTAAAGTAAGTGTAAAATACCTATACAATAACTATAATTGTAATAAACAAACAATAAAACAGCGGAGAAGCCGTGGATTAAACAAAAAGGCTGTAGTTATCAGCAGGGAGACGTGAATCCCGTGGCGAAGCAAGGAAGGGAATGTAGAGACTGGAGCGACGGACAGCCTTATATAGGCATGCAGCCAACAACGTGGGAGGTGATGGGATGGGAGACCCAACGCCGCCTCACATGGTGACCAAGCTGCAGGCTATGGACGTATATATGTACGTAAATAGGATTCAGTTAGCGTTGGGAACCCGTGTACCAAATTTCTTGAAGATGGGCCCATAAGTAACAAAGACTGTTGAAAAGTTCAATATGGTGGCCGACAGTGGCATCATACCACCGAAATAAGTACGTACATTGGTTTCGGTTAGTGCAGGGAAGCCACCTACCAAATTTCGAGAAGATGAGGCCATAAATAAGAAAGTTCAACATGGCGGATGTTGTTGATCGTTACGCGTAGAATTTCGAAATGAAACCTGCTTAACTTTTGTAAGTAAGCTGTAAGGAATGAGCCTGCCAAATTTCAGCCTTCTACCTATACGGGAAGTTGGAGAATTAGTGATGTTGGAAAATTCAATATGGCGGCTGACAGTGGCGTCATACCACCGAAATAAGTACGTACATTGGTTTTGGTTAGCTCAGGGAAGTCACCTACCAAATTTCGTGAAGATGGGGCCATAAATAAGAAAGTTCAACATGGCGGACGTTGTTGACCGTTATGACCGTTATGCGTAGAATTTCGAAATGAAACCTGCTTAACTTTTGTAAGTAAGCTGTAAGGAATGGGCCTGCCAAATTTCAGCCTTCTACCTACACGGGAAGTTGGAGAATTAGCGACGTTTGGAAAATTCAATATGGCGGCCGACAGTGGCGTCATACCATCGAAATAAGTACGTACATCGGTTTTGGTTAGCGCAGGGAAGTCACCTACCAAATTTCGTGAAGATGGGGTCAGCCTTCTACCTACACGGTAAGTTTGAAAATTGGTGACGTTGGAAAGTTCAATATGGCGGCCGACAGTGGCGTCATACCATCGAAATAAGTACATACATCGGTTTCGGTTAGCGCAGGGAAGCCGCCGACCAAATTTCGTGAAGATGGGGCCATAAATAAGAAAGTTCAACATGGCGGACGTTGTCGACCGTTATCGACCGTTATGACCGTTACGTGTAGAATTTCGAAATGAAACCTGCTTAACTTTTGTAAGTAAGCTGTAAGGAATGAGCCTGCCAAATTTCAGCTTTCTACCTACATGGGAAGTTGGAGAATTAGTGATGAGTCAGTCAGTCAGTCAGTGAGTGAGGGCTTTGCCTTTTATTATTATAGATTAAAGACTAAAGTGTACATGTTTAAAGAGAAAATAAAATTATATGGTGGAGTAGATGAATAGTCCAAGATGACAATATGGTAGAATTAGGATTAGTATAGTTCTTTTACACAGATGTTATAGAACAATGGTCTCAAACTGTTTTTGCTGCTAATTAACTTCTTTTGAATTAATTATAATCTACTTGCTCTTGAAGACTCAGACCCCTTATTTGTTTCTTTTTCCTTAATTAGCAGCCAAACAATAATGAGATATAAAATGAACCAAAACATGAGCAGCAAACTGTGTCCACCATACAATATCTGAAAATAAAGAAAGATGAAGGCCTCAGGAATGCTGATCTGCTCAGGTCTACAAAATATTTTAACAGCGCTCTTAGAAAAGAGAAAATCAAAAATTTCAGAAATGTCTGCTATTGCACACCGAGAGCAGCAACAAGCCATAGAATTAAAGAACGGGTTTAATTAACAACAAGAATCAGCTCCTAATTAAGCAACTGGTTGGAGTCAAATTGGTTGGAGTTTAAGGCCCTGACATAGTTGGTCTTCTGTTGGCTCCCTCACTTCACATTTCATTTTTGTTTGTGTGTCATTTAAGGGAAGAAATGAAGCAATTCAGAGGAACGATGAAGAAATTCAGAGGAGCAAATCTTAAAAAATAAGTCAATTAAAATGAAAAGAAAAGGATTTAATTAACAGCAAAAATTGATCACCAATTAAGAAAAGGGTTAGAATGAAAACCTGTAGCCAATGCGGCCCTCCAGGACCAGAGTTTGAGACCACTGTTCTAGCTAAGTTAAAGGAAATGTACGAGAAAAGAGGGGATTCTTTAATCAAAATTTGAAAAAGTCTACAGCTGGAGCTTCACAAAATGATCTAGAGAGACAGAGAGAGTGTTGCAAAGAGTAAGGACCACTTACACTGATGAATGAATGAATCCCCTCCAAGTGATACATAATAAGTCTTTAGAATCTGGAGATGATATGGTCAGAGGACTTCAGATATCTGGTAGGATGGGATCATTAGGTTCCTCTTCAAAAACAAAACACATATCCTATTTTTTTTACATTGTTTCTTTATTATGACTTTCTACAGGTGTTTGGGAAAAAATATTAATAGCACTGTGCATCAGTACTGTAGAGTATTTTGAGGTCTGACATATTTGTAAATAAATGACGCTAACTTGTTTTCAATAGACTGAATAATAATAAAGATTAGGGGTGAGTGGATTGCTTGCTCTAGTGACATTTAACAAAAATGTGATTATTATTTATACAAGGGTAAATGAAAAAGTAAAGGAAATTTGAAAATTATGCTGTAAGCACAATGCATAGATCCTGACACAATGCAACACGTTTGTGATGACTTATGGGTAATTTGAACATGCACAGCACAACGCTCTGCTGTTAGGCTAGTTGAAGCCAAGGTTAAATGAACATGGAGGCCCTGTACACCATTGTTAAACAATGCACTGTAGTGAGATTTCTTTGGGCAGAGGGAACAAAACCTGCTGAAAACCATGTTCACTGTTGTAAATGCTACAGCTATAGCGTGTATTTTGTTTTCCACTCTTCTACCACTGAGTCTTTAAAAATTACTACGAACGCACTAAAGCTAAATATTGTGCAGAGAACTCAGCTTATTTGGAGACTGAAATATCATTTGCTATAAATATTAACACTTCTTGCTATTCGTATTCAAGCTGTGATTTTCATTTTAACGTGTATTAAAACTAAACTGAAACGATTAAGTCTTCTCAGCAACTTACATCTTCTATTAGCCTTTTCAGCATTTAATTTGTTTTAGACAGTAAAGCAAAGCCATTAAAACATCATTAATCGGCAAAAAAAATGAATACAGGTTGTGCATCTCTTGCGATGGTGCTAGAACATATGGTGCTTGCAATTAAAGATTTTCAAGATGCTAAACATCAAAGTGGACTTTATCTCTAATGCAGGGTGTGCTGAAGAAATAGTCTAAATTGAGGATTAAATTTATTTCTGCTTTGATGTATGCATAGTCAGTGCTCGTTATTAAAATGAAATGTTAAAGCATTACTAATTAATAAAAAATCTCATTCTGTGGAAGCAAGTGTTTAAAGAAAATATTTTCTCTTCTTACATACAAATTCTGCAAGATCTAAGGTTATTTGAAAATGCATTCCTGCTTGCGGTTCACAATAGAGTTGCAGATCTCTGCACATTCTTTTTCAAAGCTAACATCAGGCTGTGATGCACAGATAGTTTTCTTCATTTCTGGCTCAATACCATCATAAGGCAAGAGCATGATGAAGATGACTTTTACGAGGTGCACTAGCATTAGCACACGCTGAGAGAACAAGCAGGCTCCACATAGACAGTCACTGAGGTGGAGTTCAAACCGTATCAGAAGAGCTCTCTGTCCACCTGTGATGCTCTTCTCTGTTCGTTCTTCTTGAACCTGCTGTTTATGGTGATCTTTAAAGTACATGAATTTCACTTCCATTGTGTAGATCCATTGTGCTACACTGGCAACTATTTCAAATAAACACTTCTTGGTTGCCTATTGAAATGTTCTCTATTCTTTCTACTGAGGTCATGTGTTTTTTCATGTTCTTTGTAATACCTTTCAGTGTTGTTCTTTGGTGTCTACTTTTATAATGTTATTTTTTAAATCTGATTCTTTTCATGCAAGGAGTGTTCTATCTTATTATTCCTCATACAAAAGTAAAAAAAAACCAAAAACATAACCAAATGTGCAAATGCACCATCCATTAGTGGATATAATGTACCAAGACATTTAGAATGTGGACAGGCATGGCTTAAAAATGTTGAGATGTTAAAAATAAAGATAAAAAGTGAAAATCAGAAATCATAGAAGATTGGAATAAAATGCAACACTGTTTTTGCTTTAACATTCTGGGGTATTGAGTGTTGCTCAATTAGGAAAGAAAATTAAACAATATTAGCATATGGCTGCAACACTACACTTTCAAAATACTTTACGAATCCATTGTGTGTATATGGGAAAAAGGCAAGCTAGGGGAGGCAGTGTGATGCTTTCAGCAGTGTTCTGCTGGGAAACCATTGGTCCTGGCATGTAACTTGTTACTTTGACACATACCACCTAAAGAGTGGTGCAGACCACTTAAACCCTATATTGGCAATGACATTCCCTGATGGCAGTGACCTCTTTCAGCAGGATAATGCCCCTGCCACACCACAAAAATTGTTCAAAGTATTCAGGAAGATGACTTGGCCTACAAATTCCCCAGATCTCAATCCAATCGAGCATCAGTGGGATGTGCTGGAAAAACAAGTCCGATCCATGGAGGCCCCACCTCACAATTTACAGGGCTTAAAGGATCTGCTCCTAACATGTTGGTTCAAGATACCACAGGACACAGAGGTCCCTAAATATAGTTAGGGGTTGCCTTTTCCAAGGACAAATGTTCCACTAGGATGAAACAGACAACAACAAATGCCCTTTACATGCCAATAAGGAATAGAATGTGGCCACTGCACAGAATGCCAAGTATGACTGCAGCATGCCAAGGAAGGGCAGTAGGAAGGAACAACCGAATGCAGTGCTCATTAAGGATGCCAAAAAGTGCCACTCAGGTACTGACAGGAGTGCCCAACTCTCTTTTTGTAAAGAAAACTAAAACAAGATGGGGGATGACAAAGGTCCCCTAAGGGAACATAGCAAACCATGCAGCCTTTCTAAAAGAACTGAAAGCTTAATAGTGCAGGCAGTTCTTGTCTGCTCTCCCTGAAGCAAATGGAAGGCCAGCTTTGAAAATGTTATTTTTGCTCTGATTCAGAAATGTATATCTTAGCATAGTATATGAATACAGAATGAATACGTTGTAATATATATAATATGGTACTCAACAGACAACATCAATTTACAGTAAAGAGAAATATTATAAAGTTGATTTTAAGGAGGCTGTTTTCACCATGAAGTGCATGCTCCCTGAGACTGCATTCTTTAACTATCATACATTCTGTTAAGACCTACCACTCCTGTCCAACCTCATGGTGGCGGAAGGAATTTAACATCAGAGAAAAATAAATTCACTTAACTTGTTACTTTAATGCTGGCTTATATTACCAAATCCAATTAGCTGAAGGAGACACAGGAAACAGCTTGGCATCATTCTAAGAGTATTTGTTCACTTTCAGTTCAAATGTAGTAGATGGTTGTCTGCATCACAGCAGTGGGGGATGATTTGTTTCACAAGTTTCAGGTTTCAGGCTTTGACTGCTAGCCTAATTTGCTGGCTGGATGCTTTCTCTTTTCATCTCCTGCCTTCTGCTCAGTGCATGCTGGCAATTTCATAACTTTGTTCAATTCTTTATTTACAAACATGATTACATTTCTGATTAAACATATGTCTCCTCTCTCTCTATCTCATACTCACTTCGAAATAACTCAGATTCCCCTTGCAACTTGCAGTCCTTCAATGCCCTTCTTTTTACTGGAATATTCCAGCTGAAGGACAATATTTCTGCTGTTTAAAGGACACAGCTGGAGGACTGTCATGGAGATATGGCCTTCACAATGTAAAAGGTGCATAGATAAATGGAAACTAGGTGTCACTAGTGGTAGCTCTAGCCTCGTGACACTTTTGCCAGTGTAACTCCATCCCTGATTTGAAAAGTGTTCATGGGGTGAAACAGATTATATTGCTGTTCTGGGATAAGAGTTGAAAGTTAAGTTTTGGAACTGGGTTGTGGTACTTCAAGGTGGGCTAGTAGGCAGGCCAGTATAACTAATAGACAGGGCCTTGAGATCTGATAGGGCCAAAGAAGCCACAGATATTGTCAATGCATTCAATACATTCTGTCCTATATATTGTATTTGTTTAAAAATGATGACATAATTTTGTGTCTGTTATGACACAAAAAACTAAATAGATAGTAAGAAAAAGGGCAACCATTTTGCTGTTCAGTTCACCTAGAGAGGCTGAGCAGCAAAACACATGGTCCCTCATGTGGGGATGAAGCATCTAGACCAGGGGTCCCCCACTCCATTCCTGGAGGGCACAAGTGGCTGCAGGTTTTCATTCTAACCCTTTTTTAATTAGTGACCTGGTTTTGCTGCTAATTAACTTTATTTGACTTGCTCTTGAAGACTCAGACCCTTTAATTTTTTCTTTTTCTTTAATTAGCAGCCAAACAATAATGAGATACAAAATAATCCAAAACATGACCAACACTGTCGATCATGCAATATCTGAAAATAAAGAAAGGTGAAGGTCTCAGGAATGCTGATCTGCTCAGGTCCACAAAACATTTTACTAGTGCTCCTAGAAAAGAGGAAATCAATAAGTCTGCTATTGCATAATGAGAGTAGCAACAAGCCACGGAATTAAGTTTGATTAACAACAAGACTCTGCACCTAATTAAGCAGCAGATTGGAGTGAAATTGGTTGGAGTTTGAGGCCCTGACTTAGCTGGTCTTCTGTTGGCTCATTCACTTCACATTTCATTTCTGTTTAAGAAATGAAATGAAGCAATTCAGAGGAACGATGAAGAAATTTGGGAGGAAACAGATCTTAAAAAAACAAATTAATTAAAATTAATTCAAAAGAAGTTAATTAAAGGCAAAACTGCAATAAATAAGAAAAGGGTTAGAATGAAAACCTGCAGCCACTGGGGCCCTCCAGGACTGGAGCTGGGGACCCTGATCTAGACTGTGAAGCTCCAAAAGGGGGAAGTTGCAAGAAGTACGTATCTTTTGGTTTCCACAATAATTAACAGGTAATCAATCATATTTGAATTCACATTGGTTACATTTATGAGAGTTCTTTTTATCATACTTCTGGAACATATAACCTTACTGCCTTGAGGTAATGCTGTCTGTGTTAAGGATGCACTTCAATGTTTGCTTTGTACCACAAACTGCACATACACAGGGGTCAAGTGTGACGTCTTTGTGCACCTCAGAACCCAGCCTATGTAGAAAAAAAGAGATAGAATGAGACTTTTGCCAGCAATTGAAACATAACAACTATGATAATTCTACACAAATATACAGTAGTGCTTTATTTAAAGGCCAGACTTGATATTGACTTTGTTATAGGTATAATACAAATCACAGCTATTTAGTGATTTCAGGTTCAAATCTTGCTTTGTTTTTAAAGAGGAGTGTTGCAGACAAAATAAAATTGACATCATTTCCTTTTACCATTTTTTAGGTTGAGAGGTGTTTTAGTGTTATGAGCTAGTTGTTAAGAGTTAAGTGCTTTTAATCCTGGCAATCACAGCACTGAAAAGGTGGCATCTTAAGTATCGTAAATTCTGGTAAATCTTCCGCAAAGAGAGTCTAGGGGACAAATCTGGACTCTTCATGAAGAACTCAGGCAGCATCTTGAAAATTTCTATGGTTACACTTGGGTATCGATAAGCACTTAACTACAGTGATATGTTAAGAGTGTTTTTATGATATTTAGGTTACTCCCACCACTCTAAAAATATCATTGTGTTATTTTGCCAAAAAATTGTTTGCTTCTGTCAGTTCATGCGTGTGATCTGGTCATCTAGTGACAGCTAGTAAGGAAGTGGTTAAGGACATGCATAGAGTGTAATCAAGTGAAAAGAACTGAACAGACTTTATAGGTATATACTTTAATTCTGCAGGTGCCAGTGATAACTGAAACAGCACTGGGTGTGAGGCACAAAGCAAATAGAGTGGATGCAAAGCCGGTCTTTTGCAGGGTACAGTTGCACAATTGCACCATAAAAGAGTGTGCTGTATACAATACAATAAAAGATGCCTATAAATAAAGTATCTGTTTACTTTTAATTCTGTTATTCTGTAATTTGATATGCATATTTTAAAACAGTGTAATCTGTCAGTATAATGTAATGTCAATGTTCATACTCAGGGACTCAGGTTGGTGATAGAAAAAATGGATAGATGTTATTTATTTCATTTATTTATTTCAGCATATGAAGGACTAAGCATATGTTTTTTAATTGAGATATATTACTGACATGTTTCTAGCATTTGCTGTTAAAACAGGTAGTCAACTGCAGTTAAACATATTCACTAATATCGATCAGTCCAGAAATGCACAGGCAAAACATGCACTACCACTCTGTGTATATAGTAAACATCTGTACTAAACTTACGAAACTTCAACTTGATTTAAAACTAAATGCATACGTAACTTCAGTTAAGTTCTTGGGATTTGTTAGTGTGTGTATTTAAGTTCTCCCTTAACAACTGTCACTAGAAGATCGAAGCATGCATGTGTGTGGGGACACCAGCATTTTTTATTTATTTATTTTTTGTTTCAATGAGCTGCTTCACTCCTGTCTCATCCAGGAAGAGGCATTGACTTCCTGTAAAAAAAATTTTTTTATTTTAACCAGCACTTTTACTAGTTGTTACCATTGATTTCAATGGAAGAAACATTTGGCTAAAAACACTCAAAAACTGCTGCAGATAGGAGTTTTCTAAACATTATGAATTGTGTCATTGGAATTATTGGCAAATAATTTTACAAGTGGTTTAGGAGCATTCTGGTCTAGCACTAGAATGCTAGAAAAATGCTTAGGTGTAAATGGGCCCTCAAGCTAGTGTGACAGATAGGGGGCACTGTTGTCCCCTTGAACCTTCGGACCAGACGCCACACTGTATAATCAAGTGCAAAAAGCACCTTCACCTCCACTATACTCAAATAAATCAATAATCCAATACACAATCAATAATTCCTCCACATCTCCCAGCAGCTCAGTCACCCTTCCTCCCAACTCGGCTCACTGCTTGGATCTCCCTCAGTCCTTTTAAAGTCCTCGACTCGGAAGTGCTTCTGATCCCCCAGTCCATGTTATTTCCCCAGTACTTCCGGGCTGTATGGAAAATATACATCTCTGGGCCTCTCTGCAGTGTCCCCTGGTGGCCCTGATGATATCCAGCAGGGCTATGTATTAAAACCTCCAAAGTCCATGATGCCCTGCTGGAATTCGGGGCATCTCCACATCGCAGGGAGGGCTCCATCTGGCGGCTTGGGGGTATTGGCCAGGATAAGTTGCCGGCCATAGTCCACACTAGACAACAAAACATACTTGTAACAGTTTCAGGGCCACTGCCATTTGGTCTCTATATTTGCAAAGCAGGTGCTTTCTTTGCACACTTGGTATGATATTTAAACTATTTATTGTGGGCATTGGTATGGGAATTATTACCTCCAAATCCAAGGTCATGGTCCTCTTCTGGAAAAGAGTGACTTGTGTAAGTGCAGGTAATGGGTGAAGTGTAAGTGTTCAAGTGCCAAAGGGTCTTATTCATGAGTAAAGATATCATCAATGGATATGTGCAGCGGCAGCTGTTTTATGATTGGTGTACTGGATTGTAGTGGTGAAATGGGAGCTAAGTATGCAGATAAAGCTGTCAATTTACCACTCAGCCTCTTACCTATGATTGCATGCTCTCAGTAATGGCTGATGGACTGAGATCACATGAAGATCCTTTACAGGCATGCTGTACCAGGAGATCACCGATACAGTGGTATCTTGGAATAGAACCTTTAATTCCTTGAGAAGTATACAAGGAACAACCCACTAGAAGAAATCCAAGAGACAGGCCCAGGACACACTTAAGGGTTCACCCTTTGGCTAAACTAGCTATTACCCAAGAAGGGCTGGAGGATGTTGCAGGGGACAAGGGAGGCTTGGTCAAATGGTGCTACTATTTAAACATCCATCCATCCATTTTCCAACCCGGTGAATCCAAACACAGGGTCACGAGGGTCTGCTGAAGCCAATCCCAGCCAACACAGGGCACAAGGCAGGAACCAATCCCGAGCAGGGTGCCAACCCACTGCAGGACACACACAAACACACCCACACACCAAGCGGCCAATTTAGAATCGCCAATCCACCTAACCTGCATGTCTTTGGACTGTAGGAGGAAACCGGAGCGCCCGGAGGAAACCCATGCAGACACGGGGAGAACATGCAAACTCCACACAGGGAGGACCCGGGAAGCGAACCTGGGTCTCCTTACTGCGAGGCAGCAGCGCAACCGTGCCACCCTACTATTTAAACATGATGATAATAAAGATGAACTGCAATCAAGACACACATAGGTATGAGGGGGGACACAAAAATGCCATGCCAATAGCAGTCAATAGCACTGGAGTAGGGTGGTGTTATCAAATATGCAACTAAGTATAGTGTGTCTACAAGTCTGGGTAATCAGACCACCAAGAGGGATAGCACTAAGTTGATTGTGTGAGTGTTTCTGGCCATTATTCTACAATCACACATTTGCCGTAATTTGTCTCCAAGCTGCCAGTGTAGGTTTTCAGGAGACAATAATAATTATGTTTCTTGACATTGACAGATTTGTTCATAAAGAGTTTGTTCCATGTGAATCGAACATTAATCAATGACTTTACACTAAAGTGATTAGGTAGCTATGAGAAAGCATCAGAAAAAATAGTCCAGAGCAGTGATGTACACAAAACTTTATTTTACAACCTAACAGCACACCGGCACATACCACTATATCAGCCAAAGAGTTTTTGATCAAAACATTGTTGTTTTTGCTTTGCATCCCCATATTCCCAAGATTTTGCTCCCAGTGATTTTTTTTTTGTTTCCAGAATTAAAAATGAGTCTGAAGGAAAGAAGATTTGCTACTGTGGAAGAGATACAGGAAAAATCACAGAAGGCCCTAGACATGGTAACAAATGATGAGTATAAGAAATGTTACCATCGAATGGGAGAAACATGGGGACAAATGAAGTGCATCTCAAGGAGAGCATTTTAAAGGTGACTAAAAGGGAATTTCTGAAAGTTTTTAATAAACTTTTTTTTTAACAAATCTGTGAATTTTGGGCCCCCCTTTGTATTCAATCAGTTAATTAATAAAATACAATATAACATAAGCATGAAGAGACATAAAGTGGGCTAAAACATACGCCATTAAAATGAACCTTCTAATGTTCTCTGTCATGTACTCTACTTTATATCATGAAATGGTGTTTTCTCCAAGACAAAATAGGTGTGAGGCCTCCAAAAGCTGCTAGGCCAGGATCTTCACTGGTCTGTCCAGCAGACCCTTACCTTAACTTACCTAGAACCCTAAGGGTGCCTACTGGCTTATGCTGGAACAGGCCCAAAAATGAGGATCTGGCAAGAATCTATAAATATCACAGATATAACAAAACAATGGCTTTTAACTCTTGACCTATAATAAAAAGCCAAACAAAGAATCCTTATCAAAGCAAAAAATCCTCAGAATATATCCAAAAAGCAGAATCCTTAATCAGAAAAAATCCAATAAAGAAACAACACTTACTAATACTCCACACAAATGAATCATTCCCAACTCCTGAGCCTTCTCAGTTAATTTAAATAATATGAGGGAGGGTGAAGGAGCAGTGACATCAGGGTGGCCCTACCTCCCGAGGCTCCATTAACAAAGAACAAGGAACATAATTACATGTAATGTGACACAAGTGTACACAATTACAAAATCACACATGAAGTTAACCAAAAATAACACAAGAAAACTAATAAGCAAAAATTAACAAAAACAATAATAAAACATAAAATGAGCATAACTTTAAACAAACATATAACAGTCTGGTGGTTGACATTCAAGCTGCAGTACTTTAGAACTCTCACAATCCTAAAACTGCTGACCCCTTTATCTGCTAGTAATTGGGATCAATGGTTGTACTGACTTAGAATAAAATCTATGAGTAGCTTTCTTGCCTTCCTCAAATTTACTCTTAAGTATAGTTTCCTGTACTATCATCGTGGCCATAGTAGTAAATTATGTAAATTCAGTATTACCATTATTACAAATATGTAATTATTAAGATTAAATTTGATACCATAAGAATTAAGGACAGAATCACTTTGTGGAATTACCAGACTTGTTACATTTGAGATCACAACCACAAACAGTACATGATTTGATTTTTGATGGCCTATGACATTAAATTGACTAAAACAAGAACCTTTTTCACAGTACTTACAGTTTAGATATTCAGAAAACCTACTCAAAAAATAGACAAAATGCATCCTAAACAACTTTATTTCCATTTCACACATCCACAATAAGAAAGAAAAATAATAAAACTAACAATGTATAATAACATGTTCTTAGCCTACTGTATTCTAATGCTACAATGTTTAAACACTGAACAGTCTTAACAGTGTTTAACAAACTGTAAAAACAAAGGAGGAAGCTTCAAATAAAATGTTAGCACAGCAATAAAACAAAGTGACGGTGCACGCCTAAGTATTATAATCAGTCCAGATTCAGTAGTAAGTTTGTAATTAGTACTGAATTAAACAGTTTCCTGTTGTGGCATTTCACAAGCAGGTGCTTTCAATCCTTTATTTCTGGAGCTCCGGTGTATTTTGTCATATATTGCTAAATGGCTAAGTAAAATCCAAACACGATTCACCTTGTTCCTTTTTTTGATAAAATAGACCATTATCTCATATTAACTTTTCTGTTTTTATTATATTTACACAGGTAGCTGACAAATGTTTATGGGCTAAAGTGCTGGAAATCAAGTAAAAAGAACAGATTTTAAGTCAACATATATAACTAACTAGGTGACTTCATGAACTTGTATCCACATGATGTCATGAGCTTATATCCACATTACAACAATACAGTAATATTCAAAAAATATTGTACTTTAAAGTATTTGGGCATTAAAAATTCAACATGCTGTTTAAAAAGAGGCTACCTTTAAATATAAGTGAATTGTTTTCTCACAAATATTCTTTTTTGGTGTGAAGCTTCTCTGTTTTTTTTTCTTTATTTATTTTTACCTGTTTTATTTAATTTTGCTGAAGTATAATTAAACTGTGTATATTCTGTTTGTTATCCCATTGTGCAAACATAAATTACATTACTAAACTTGCTTAAACAAATTTAGGATTACAGGATCTGTCCCAGCAGCATCAGGTACAAGGCATGAAACATCTCCATGGTAAGAAGCAGAGCTGTGAAATTCAAAATATCAATGGCCACTTATCAGGTCAGATAAATCATTAATATCTTTTTAGCAAAAACAACTATCACTAACTAGGTTAGTGACTAGGTCTGAAAAAGGAGAACTCTACGCTAGCCACTTAAAATATCTCCTCATACAAGTCATTTCTCATCTCAATGGTACTGAATCCAAATTGGAACAGAGGAAAGCTCCAGAGGAGAAGACTCTTTCTTCAAGCGCTGGGAAAGGAATTGGTAAGACCTCAAATTCAGAGGAGATAACCCACCCCAAGAAACCTTGTCTCTGAAGTCATTCGGGAGGAGAATACTGGAGCCACAGGACCACCAACTCCAGAGCCTGAAGCAAGTGTGAGTGATGTTTCCTGAACATATATATATATATATATATATATATATATATATATATATATATACTGTATATGTATATATATATTTGCATGAGGAATAGAAAGATGTGTTAGTTTCATCACTCTAGGTACAGTAACTGCCAGTAGCAACAAGAGGAAGCACTGTAATGTTTGTGGACCCAAGATGGACAGAAAAACACAGTCTGGATGCATCAAGTGAAAAAAATACATCTGGTGTATAGATGCTATGGCTATGAACTTGTGTTCAACTGTCCTCATTATAGCATTTAAATAAAACACTGTATGCAAATTTTGTCCTTTTAATTTGTTCAGTTCAAAACAATAAACATCAATTGCTCTGAGAACCTGGTCTCATATATATTTGTTCAAGATAAATATGATATATTCCACCTATTTCTTGATTATTATTGATTTCTGCAAAATATATTTTATCACAACAATTGAATCGCACTTTCATTGATAAATGTGGTCCAGCAGAGGTAAATAAAGGAACACTGGAATCATGGGTTGGCCAGCCCAGCACTGGCTCAGCTGTAGAATGGCCAGTGGGGGGAGGCAGCTAGTTGGCCAAGGGCCCCACGACTCGTGACTGTTGTCTGACTCCTATTCTGCAATCTGCCCATAGTTTTACAATTAGCTGATGGACAGAAATTGTTGTTTTTTCATTTATATGAATTATTTCTGCTTTGTTTTTGATGCATTTAAACAAATCTGTATCCTTATATGTGATAGTTCTGAACTAAGTGAGTGGTATTATCTATTCTTGTATTTTGACTTGTAGTTTGTACTGTTGTATTGTATTTCTGAGGTGACAATGATAGAGTGGTCATCTAGCTCTGTGAAAAGGACTGTTTGTGCTCTGTTTTGAGTGTTGTACTTATCACATTTTTGACACTCATTGCATACCCAAACTACCTGGAAGGGGGTCTCTCTCTGAATTGCCTTTCCCAAGATTTCTTCCATCTTTTTCCTACAAATTTTTTTCATTTTTTTTTTTTTTGGAGTTTTTTCTTCTTCTTAGGAAGTCAAAGCTAGGGGGCTGACAAAAAAAATCTGTTAAAGCCCATTGAGGCATTCCTTGTATGTGTTTGAAATAAATTGTTATTGTTGAAAAAAGTAAATATTAAGCATATTTGTTTGCTATATTGTTTGTTAGTGAGATAAAGTCAACATCTGTTAAGAAGTGTAACATAAGATGTTAACAATGTTTTTATCGTTTTAAAAAAACAATGTTGTTACAGGTCTACCAGACTCTATGAAAACCAACTGGGCAACACAAATACGAACACCACATGAGAATGAACACATTTGCCCCAGGTCCAGATGGGGTTGTTCTAAGTGCTTTTTGGAAAACCACAGTCATTTAAATGTGAATCTGTTAATAGCTAAATAGATAGATAATTTATTAATCCCAAGGGGAAATTCACATACTCCAGCAGCAGCATGAATATCAGCTCTGGGGGAACCTCTTAAATCATTTCTAAACAGCCGGTTTGTTATTCTGATTCCCAAAGTTCCAATGCCAGGAGGCTACTGTAAAAATATCAACCTATTTTGATCAGTAATTTAATGAGTAGAATCCTGAGCAATGAAATAGTTACGAGTTTTTCTCATAAGTGTGGACAGCTTTTTGAGAGATTGATGGCTCAGCCCTGAATGTACTGTTGCTTGCCAGGATCCTAAATGAAACCAAGTCAAAAAACCAAGAGCCACATTATCTATTGCATCTATTAACGCAAGAAGGCATGTTGACTGTGTAGCACAGCATTGGTTGAAGAGAGCCACACAGCGAATAGGTGCCTTTGTGGAATAAAGGCAGTACATATGGAAGAATTATTAAGGAAGTACAACTTCTCTACTAAGGGAAAACATAGAAATAAGACAAGGTGATCCCCTGTATATTTTATTTATTACTTTGGATCTGGCATTCTTTACTCACACCTGTAGATTTTCTTTAGTGCCCCTCTTTAGCTAGTCCTTCTTGGACTCTCTCAAAACTTATTTTTGTATCTCTTTCAGGGCTAATTATTTATTTTTTTCTTTTATCCCAGGGCTGAATATTTTTCCAAAAAAACTCATTTTAGTAAAAAGCACTCAAAGTAGTGGCTTCACACATAAATCAACATAAAATACTTGTTCATGAGAAATGTCACAGTTTTTTGTTCCACAAGCCTCTACAGCATGTAAATTAAAAATACGTATTACATACCTGTTTGTCTCATCGCTCATAAGGTGAGAGGCATTTTCTGGAAAACAACAACTTGAAGTGGCTGATAATCCGTAGTGCACACTGTGCTGTTTGATGAAGTCCAGTAGCCAGCTTGCCTCACATGGATCTATGTCTTTTAGTCCTCTCAGGGTGAACATTGCCGTAGGTGCGTCAGCTACACAAGCATGTTCAGGACTAAAATCAGCTGGGAACCAATCAGCTGGGGACTGATCAGCTGATGCACATACCTGACTTTCTTTTTCAATCTCCAGATCTTACCCTCTTGCATCAAAATCTGAGTTCGATAAGTCCGAATCCGATTCAGCAATAATACACACAAAAAAAATATACATGGAGTGTTTTGCTTTGTGCATTTGTGTCGCTCTCTCACCTGATGTTGTTACCATTCTAGATTGTTATTTGCTCCATGTAGGGATTCAACATCAAGTCAATAATAACAGTCCTCCTAGCAAAGAGGGTCTATGTATAACGTAACAGTGAGTTTTATCAACGTTTACAGGTTTTATTGCCCTTTGCTGCCGGCCGTCAACTTTAATGGACACCCACCCTCAACCCCTTGTGTTGACCAAAGTCAACATCTGCCCTAAAAGAGTTAATAATGAAGATTGTTAGTCATACAGAAAAAAATGCCTACAGTCAACTGTTTCTTTTAACAAGCAGGGTAAGAATATGTACATGGAACACTGCAGTTTTCATACAGTTATAATATCAACTTAAAATGCTCCCACATACAGTACAAATAGAAAATAAGGCAAATACTGTATATTGTAAAAGCTTACTGTACCAAAAGTTATGTCTAAAAAATGTATGAAGTACTTACTCTTGGCTTGTAAATGGCAACAGCCTAGCACAATTCCCTGTTGGACTGGACAGTCTGACCTTTGCTTTATCACTTCCCTTTAGAAGAGTCCATTATCCTGTTAGGCTAAAGGAAAAGTAAATTCTTCTCTGGAGAAAATGTCACTTTATATATCAGTGTGCATAACTGAAAACTATTACAGTTCCAAAGACTCTGGCTTTTCTGTCACTAACATTATTTACATTGTGTTTTTATTTACCCAAATAAATTTTCTATAAACTTCTGCCAAAATATGTTTGTTGTAATGGATTTTGTCTACCGCTTTCTCTCTATAGCTACATGGTGTAACGCCTCAAGTGTTAATATTTAAGAAATTAGTTTTTTGGAGTATCAATAATTTGCCACATTAATTGTAAAATTATAGAAATATATAAATTATTAAGCTTTGAACATAGGGAACTTAATCATGTTCATAGTAATGTAATACCCTTTGGAAATTAGACTCTTAATCTTAAGTACACAATTGTACAATTAGAACATTAGTTGATGTTTTACTAAATCATGCAGATCCTTTCTCCTTATTGTTGTTATATTACAAAATATATTTTATAAACAGTAAAAACCTTAAACTAAGGGCACTTTGAAAATGATGCAGAATTCAAAAACAAATTAAGCATAAATATCAGAATGTGAATTTGCAGTTTTATGTTTCAGTGTGTATCATAATATCCACTTTGAAATTCTGTCCTAGTCTTAAACAGCTATATGACTCATCGCTTTTGTTATCCCTTAGGTCTTTTTTCCTCCAGTGATGCAACACAGCAAAAATATTCCAGTCATATCTTGGAAAACAATGAATTTTGATCAACATTGCTTTACAGGCTATAAAAATACTGAACACATAGCTTCTATTTTATTTTGTAAATGTAAAATTGAAAATGTTCAAATAAGGTAATATATTAAAATCTGGAGAGATTTTAGAAATACTGCTGCATATAATCCTAATAAAAATAGATTATGGAATCTTATAAAATGGAATAAGTGTACTGCATATACAGGTTAAGTTACTCGCTCAGGGTCACATGATGAGCAAGAGGTAAGGAGTCCTAGGTTTGAGTATCATACTGCCGAACATTTGAAGATATCAGTTTATGTTAAGCATTTAATTTATTGGATAGAATACATTGTTTCATAAAAATACAGGACAATACATTTTAAGTGTAGTTATTTTTTAACTGTGATGCAATTATTAATCCAAATGTGGTGTGCATATTTCTAGCTGTACCACTTGCTTATAAATTCTGCATAAATTTTCAGCACATTTGGAAAAAATATAACTAATGTATGTTTGACCTTCCTGTGAAACATTACAAGATATCATTCCTCAAAAGAGTGAGCAAGCTTCATTGATTTGGTTTTCAGAAAGCAGTGCTCATGATGAAAAACTAGTCCATATGAAAAATAGGCCATCATTTTGTCTTCCTACTTTTATGCCTTAATTTTGTATCCATTTTTCCATCCATCAATTAATTTTCTAACCCCACTTTATCCAGAGCAGGTTCACTGGGGAAGCTGGAGCCGATCCCAGCAAACATAGGGTGCCAGGCAGAAACAATCCCTAGACATGGCGCCAGCCCATCGTAAAATTAAAACACACAAAAGCACACACCACTTGCACACATTAGGGCAGGTTTAGCTGTGCCAAATACAAATGACACTCTGACGAAAAATATAAGGGTGGATCAAAAAATGAAATCAATTTGAGAATTATGCAGTAACTGCGACAGATAAAAGCTGACGCAACACAACACATTTGTGTTGGCTTATGGGTAGTTCGAATACGCACAGCACAGCACTCTACTGTTAGTTTAGTTGAAGCCAAGGTCAAATGAAGTACTGTGGGTTTGAACCATTGTTGAACAACATTCTGTAGTGAGATACCTTTGAGCATAGGGCGTGAAACCTGTTGAAATTCAACAAAAGATGCTGTTTGGGCACCCATCTTGCTCAAACTTTACAGTAGCCAAGTTATCATGCACTATGGCATGTGCAGATCTACAGCTGATATCCAAATGTACAACTACAGAAGTAATCTGTTGGTCTTGTTAGATGAAGGCATTTACGATATCGATGTGGGTTTGTGTGAGCGATGTTGATGGTTAACTAAATCAAGCTTTGTTTGATACACTTGTTCTTCCCGCTTTAAATTATTCTACCCATTCTAAACTTTTCTGTGTGTCATTCTGTTTACATGTCTGTACTGCATCCTACAGTGAAATTCAGCAGGTTTCACCCCCTCTACCCAAAGAAATCTCACTACGGAGTTTTGTTCAGCAAAGGTGCAGTTCCACAGTGGAGCGTCCATGTTCATTTGACGTTGGCTTATGCTAGCAGACTAACAGAAGAGCACTGTGTTGTGTGTGTTCGAACTATCTATAAGTCATCACAAATATGTTGTATTGAGTCAGCTTCTCTCCATTGCAGCTACCATGCCATTTTCAAATTGCCTTTACTTGTTGATTTACCATCATAGTTGGAGTTGTGTTATTCAGTTGTGTTTTTCAATTATATCCATGGTTGCATTATGTTTTATTTAAATTGGTATCCCTCTACTATAAAATGACGATAACACTGGAGTCAAGCTCTGTGGGTGTCGTGGCGAAAAATTTGTCGCCAGAAGGCTTTTTACCTGAAAATAAAGGCTATTAGGACTTGAGATAGACAGACAGAGTTTTAAAGCTTTATTGCAATAAAACAACACAAATAATAACACGGACTCAACCCAATACGGTCAAATTGAGCTGAGCCTAGAACAGTTCAAAACCCAAAACTTATATATCATTTATTATCACTTTGACCTCATTCAATTAGCTCATTCTGCACCTGTTCTTACTGTCCATTGTTCATATCTAGTTTCTGTTTTGCTTATTTCTGATTGGTCTTTGGCTGGGCAGATGTTTTCCTTTTCCCATATTTGGGCTATTATGGTGTCATTTCCTTTTCTAAGCCTTTCAAACTATGTTATAATGGCCTGAAGCTAAGCTTTAGTTAAAAAGAAATATGGTATATGCTTTTATTTAATCATTTGCTTGGCATGCTTGATTTGCCTTAATGTCTACACTAAAGTTAATTTCTGATATATTCTTCTATATTTATTGCTAATGCCTGAATTTACTAATGTTTCTTTCATGCATTACATCATTGTGACCTTGCTTACAGCAAAATTTTTGTTGCCTTTTTGCTGATTCACCAATCCAGCTGGTTTCTTATGTGCCTACCAGAGCCATTTTCTCTCGTTCCTTAGCTTCCCAGCCTTGAACACAGGTGTTCTCTTTCTCCTTATCCTATCCTAAGCTGGTTTCTGCACGTCATTTCTTGTTCTTGTTCTGTTCCTTTTCCCACACTAGCAATTCTGCTTTAAGCTTAAAATATTGCAATATGACTGATTTTTTAGTTAACTATTTGATTGACCTATCTTTTTTGCTTAACATACTAATTTATGCTTAATCTAATGTTTTAGAAGCTTTTTATTACTTTTTATGGCTATTTATGTTAATTTGCTATTTATGCTAATATAAAAATTTTTCTCTTCTACATGGGGGAGTGCTGCTAATTCACAAGTTTAAACCCCTTTCCATGTTGCTTTTCTCGCATTGTATACCGCATTCCCAAATCTTGCATGATAGGCCTAATTAGCTCCAACATTACCCAGAATAAGTGCACATGTGGGTGAGTGTGAGTTAGTGAGTGTCTGGTGTGGAGAACTGGCATCCATTTCAAGGTAAACCAATGCTACCTGTTAGATTCTGGTTCCCTGTGATCCTGTAATAAATGATATTGTTCAATAAATAGAAATATGTACACAGAGATGAACTGGGACCAAAAACAGGCCCACCACAACTGTCTGTTTGTGCTATGAAAGTACAGCAGTTAGGCAAGGCACAAATAATCTAACCTCCTAGCCCACTTTTGGCAGTCAGACAGAGACACTGGCTTTAAGAGTTCACTCAAAAACTAAACTCATCCGCATCAAAACCAGCAGTAACAAAAACAAAATAATAAATAGAGTCATACAACCTGGGTGGGCTAAGCCTTCATGCAGTCCCTTTAACAAAAGGAAGATGCTGATGAACACTCCAGAGACTCAGTTTCTTAGTTACAGAGACAAGGGGCAGACAAAGAGAGAGAGATGAAACACTATAAAAAGTGTTGTTTTTCTGAAAGACAGTAGCTCCTCCTTCCTTCTTGCCCAATGAGCACACAAACCAAGGCACCCTGGCTGATTTAGCAGCAGATTGTCTTTACATGCCAGCACCTCACATTTTCCCAAAATATATTTAGAGTATGTATAAAAATAAAAGATTGTCAGTAATAAGCAAAAACAAAGAATTGTGAGTGGTCTCTCCTAGACTTTCTCGTATACTCAGATATGGGGATGGATATTTGAGGAGTAAACCACAAGATAATTATTCTATTTTTATATTATCTAAATTAAAGAACCACCAACAACAAATCAAATCAAATTAATAATATATCGAACAATTATTTTTAAAAATAAAGTTGATTAAATCGGACTCTGCAGCTACATAAATATAAGGTAAAGTACCACTCCCGGTTAATGGAAATAGTCCAAAAATTGATAGATTTCTATGTTTTGTAAATAATACTTATATGCAAAATTTGGTTGACCTAAGTGAAAGCGTACTAAAGTTATTGTGTTTACACACACACACACACACGCACACACACACGCACACACAGAGACATAATTCCAAAAATGGTATTTTCAGACTCAGGGAGGTCTAAAACGTTGAGCTTCATCAAAATCTTGAAATGGAATTTTTGGCGGATTCCAATACTTTCCATATAGTTCATATACGAGAACGTGAGGGAAGTCTAAAACATCGAGATTCATTACAATCTCAACGTCAAATTTTTGGATGATTACAATACCTTCCCTATATTTTGTATACAAGAAAGTAAAAAAGAATAAATAAAACACTCTCCTCAAAACTTACTAAACACAACACTTTAGAATCCTACATTGTGTTCTAACTTTATAACCATTAATTCCAATTACTATTCACATTGACAAGACTTGACATCTGTCAGCTGAAAAGTTTAAAGTATCTCCTGTACACTTCCTAACTCTGTTTCACTGTCTCTGTCTGGAGGACCCTCTAACTACAGCAGTGTCCACTGACGTCATTCTTGACATATCCATTGATGTCACCCTCAACATGTCATTCATCTTTCTATGACAGCTGACAGCATGACCCATAGAGAGAGCAACCCACTGGCAATTGTCCCGGTTGTCCCAGTGACCAGTCTATTCCTGGATATAAAAAATATTAGACATGGAAAAATCTCCCTTCCTTTACTTTTAAGATATTGAATCTACAATAAGATATTGAAAAATGTCAAATATATGTATTTTAAGGCCAAAAGAAATGGGAACATTGATATTTCTCACCATCAGTAAAGCCATAATTATTTGGAAATAAAGTGAGGTAATTTCTTCAGTTTTTTTCACACCATTCATACTTGATAAAGAATATCCAGAATAATTGTAGGATCAGTTTGACAGGTTCTTTTTTCTTTTATTAAATACTTAAGGCTTTATAATGGAATTGCATCTGAAGAATTCTCACCTATCAGGGTTCATGAGCGACAAGTACTCTGCAGGATTACATTTAAATGAACCTCTGCTTGCTAAATCATCATGCTGTGCAAATTTCATACAAAGACAAAACACCAGAATTTTTTTTAAGTTTACATTTCACCAACAATGACTTGCAAATTACTATATTTTAGTAGTGAATTTTAACTACATAGCAATTACATGGTGCAATTGGGCATTGCTTTGAGGATACTGGAAACAATGAGTGCTGGCGAGATATTATGTTTGATTTATTTTTTGGTGTATATTACAATATTTGTACATTTTGGGATTCCTGGTGTATTAAGGTGTATCTTGAAGGAATGTTCTAGCATACTGTTTTTAGCTATAGATCTTTATAGTTTCTTCTCCCTCCTTCTCATGCAGGGGTGGATTAATATATAGGCTATCCTAGGCTGTAGTCTAGAACATCAACTAAAAACAGGGCCCTGCCTTGGAAAATAAATACATAAATAAATAAGGCATTGGGTTAATTTCTGTAATAGATTACAGCTTCTGAGGAAACGTGAAGTACACTCAGTATTTCACAATGTAGAAATACCTTACTGTTCTCTTTATGGGCTGTGAGAGAGAACAAGAGAGAGAGAGAGACATGATGTGCTCAGCACACCTCTCCAATCCCATGATATTGTTAACCCCTGGGGCTACTCCCACCACTCTAACTGAAGGAAAGAAGGCGGAGGCATGAAATGCAGTTGAACAAAGTAATGAAAAAGGGAGGGCAGCTTGAAATAAAAGGGGAAAAAATGTAAGTCACTCTAACAAGTGGCAGAAAAATATAAGAAAATTAACAAAGGAGAAGATGTTAAAGGTTATTTCTATGCTGAGAAGGGAAGAAGGTAAAAATCACAAAGTTTTCCTATGGAGCATTCATCACGTGTGCAACTGAAAAGGAAAAAGCAGGTAACATATATAGGTGGGGAAGGAAGGGAGGTGAAAGTAGATGTGAAATTGCTGCCATTTGAGAAGGTGAGGGGAGAGGTTAAAAATTTAGTCTGTCTTTGAGAACTGGAGAAATATGTGATCCCAAGATGAGAATGAGCTTAACTTCTGGTTTTCTTTGAACATTGTCTTTCAACCCCTTTTGAAGAACATAAATGGAGAGTGAAGCAAATGAGCAAAGGATGTGAAGTGTTCTAAATTAAGCCTTGTCAGGTCTTTGATTTTAACAGCTCAAATGTGCTCCCTGAAGTGGTCTGCCAGCCATCTCCCTGTTTCACCTATGTAGATGGCTGGACAGTTCCTACAAGAAATGCAGTAAACCAGATTTCTAGACAAACAAGAGACACATTGTTTAATACTGAATTTACCAGAGGGACCAGATAAAAGGAGCTATTGTTGGTGGCATATCTGTAAGTGACACAGTAGTTCCTGTTACAGCTCAGAGTGCTTGGCGTGAAATGGGCCTCTCATCTCTATGAATTGTGCTGCGGATGACAAGTTTTCATAGGTTAGGTGGCTGAGAGAAGAAGATCAAGACAGGGTTTGGAAGGGAGGGCTAGGAAAGAAAGATCATGTGAAAGGATGAGTCTGTAAAACTGGGAGATTTTGTTTGACATCCTGTGGGAGAGTTAGTGTGGAATGGGAGGAGCAATGGGATGCGCTTTTAGAGCAGATGTTACAAGATCTACTCCTGGCTCGATTGAGGACTCTGTCCACAAAATAAAAAGGATATCTTCTTTCAATGAAGAAATTCCTTATTCTGAGTGAATTCTGAGTTAAGAAAATAAAATATTTAAAAGTGAGAAGCTTCAGCAGAGTCAGCAAGTAGAGTAAGTCAGCTCAGCAAACAGTTTACCATCAGAACATCTAATTAACAAAAATTGTAAATGATTTATTAAGCTGCAGCTAAAGTGGTGGAAATATTGAAGGCTTAGGCGCACAAAGTCCATGTTCAGTTTCAAAAACGACAGCACCATAGTTAAACGATTTCCATTTGGGTTTATTTCCTCTAGTTGTTTGGGTCCAATCATCTAAACTGTGTTATGCTTTATTTTACCAGGATATTTTTCAAATACATGTGGAATGAAGTTAACAAGAGCTAGCAAGTAGTGAGTAGAGGATGAGTCAGTACTAAAATCTAAATTTGCCCATATGTTAGACCCTCACACATTCTTAATGTTTTGGCTTAAATTTGGCAAATTGCAACATCTACAGAGCAGCTCAATATAGTTAGTAAGAGACAGAAGGACAAAACAACTGCAGGGGTATCAGAAAGTCAGAGGGACAATGCAGCATCAGCACAGCCTGGGCTTTTACATCAGTCAATATACAAATTAAAAATCAATAGGGAATTTTATATGTTCATGTACTGACAGAGGGTGGAAGTATGGTTGTAATCTGGCTGTTTGTGTGAGCTATTGTGGACCAAATTCCAAAGTCAGTTTTTGCTTCCCTTCTGTCCATAATTATCTGTCACTGGCACCAGAGGGGAATCCTCTGTTTTTCAAAGTAGTTGGTTAAAATAACCTGAAAGACTCAACAGTCTGATACTGATGTCCTTTGAAAGTGATATCCTCTGACAACTGAAATTCACAGAAATTATAAGAGATTTTGCTGCAAAGAAAGACGGAAGAAAAAGCTTTCTAAAGGCGGGGAAATATATTGTGTTGTGCATTCAGATAAAATTTGCATTATGCATTTGTATAAGGTTTGCAGAATGTTTTGTGAATGTGTTGGTTGACTGGTCAGATAGGATAGGACATGGCGTGTTGAGCAGTGGAAATGGCCTTGTTGCTCATACTATTGAGTTTACAACTGATTCACACAGGGTATTCTGTTGGACCCTGTTACTGAAGTCATATGGTTTGTCTTAATGATAGACTGGCTTATCCTGAGCAGCTGGAAGCTGGAGCTTATTCCAGCAAGCCTTGGGAGCAAAGGTGAAACAATCCCTAGACTGTGTACCAGTCCATCACAGAGTGTTTGTCTTTCATAGTGCACATTTCTGTGGTTTGAGATATTTTGTGTGTAACTGTTTCAGTTGTATTAGTATGTAAAAACTATGTGGTATGCATCAGGCACATCCCTATGATTTACATTTTATGCTTGCAATTGATCACTGCATGAAGATATGGTGGGGGAGGATTAGGGTTCATAATAATAAGTAAGCCATGGAGGCCCCAGGCTGATCTAATCTCCACCAGCTCTCAAGTATCACTAAATCAAACCTCTTCACTGTTATATTTCAGCCAGGGATCCTCCCCTTGCTGTGCTTCAAATCTTTCTTTTATATCCTTCTTATTAGTTTTTGAGTAATTTATGAATGTTAATGTTACTTTTGTTAATTATTTGCTTTATTCCCAATACATGTGTTAGCTTCCTTGTGTTTTGTGGGTGGTTTCCCAAGAGATGGTGCCACCTGCCTGTCAGCTCAAGGGACTTCCCTCAGCCCATTAAAGAAGGGGGCAACCCACAATCCCTTTCAGTTCATTCAAATGCACTTGGGAGTTGATTTGATTATTTTTGTTCTTGAGCTTTGTGTTTTATTGGATTTTTTTTAACCTGTATTGCTCTCTTTTTGACCTCTCTTTGGATTTTGTATAGGGAGTTTGTTCATCGTGGATTGGCTTTTCTGATAACTCTTTTTTTGGCCTTTTGGTGCTCCATGTAGCTTTATGTTATTACAGAGCATTTTTGTATAGAATAAATATTTTATTTTTTTAATGATCCTCTGTTTGCACTTATTCCTAACCAGGGTTTGACAATAATACTTCCCATAGTGGACATTTTTGAAGTTTTTTGGGACTTTGTGCTTAGAATCTCTCTCACTCAAAGCACTCACAGATTAAAATAGAGTTTCTAAATTGGACTTCTTGTTTTTGGTTCAACAGCTGGGAAAGATGTTCTTTGCTTCTAATGATAGGTCCCTTGGCGAAGAAAGCTGGTCGTCCAAAATGAAAAAAAGAAAAATCTGTTCTGAATTACTCCTTAGCCCACCTATCAAAGCATTCTCCCAGAAGGTTTACTTCACAGCATGTACATATTTGGGGCAATGCATTTTTATTATAACATGATGTAGATAAACACATTTTAATGAAAACCATTCCGCTCATTTCATGCATTTGTATATGCAATTATATGTAATTTATATATATATTTTTTATAATCTTGTCAAGTCAGAGGCAGTCATGGCAACTCCTCTATTCTTGTAGTCTGACATACCCAATGGATCAGACCCACCAGTCAGCAACTCTCTGAGTCCGTATATCACTCAGATTTGATTTTGTCTTAAGTTGAGAGCCAATAAGAGCTCAGCCAGAAGTACAATGCATACAATGTAGTTACAAGGAATAAGGAATGCGGGTATTTTGACTTCACAAACAGAAGAGAAGCTCATCTGTCTGAGGTCTCCTGTTTTACGTAGCTTGACAAGATGGAATAAAGAAAAAAGGGAAGTGGTTATAGCTGAACTTGCCATCCTGGAAAGCATTTGTATAGCACTGGTTCTGTCAGGCAGCAACTTGCTGGCTGTCAGAAAACGGGATGAGTTTTGGATACTTTGGAAATGTGAACCTGTGCTTGACACTCAACATAGAATCATATAATCTGTAATGCCCTAGAATTTCAGGTTTTCAGACAATGAGAACAGCAAAAGCAGTTGTCTGGCTTGATGTTCCCCACGGACTAGAAGTAATATAGTATGCAACCAACCTTACTGAAAGAATATTTCCATAGTTTTTGAGACAAAATGATGTAGACTCAGAAACTAGAGACAATTTTTAAACACTCTACCTATACACAAAAGCAGAAAATAATCTGCTTGCCAGTTCTACAACTTTTAAACGTCCAACAATGTGAGAATTTGTAATTTGTTATCCTTCCTTGATCTAGATTTTTTTATCCATGCTAGATACCTGCCATCTGAATACAACAATACAACAATACTGACAACAATCTTGTAGAAATTCTCCTATGCTTGTAGAGAAGATCAGTGAGACGCAGAGGGGCAATATCACTAGCAAAGCAGTGGACTGTGGCATATGTTTCATAACACCTAGATCAAAAGTTTTTACCATCTACTGGTTTATAGAGTCTTTTTTGATCAATGGTAAAAGCTATGAACAATGGGTAGACGAAAAGTCAAGACTGTGCTCCATTTACAGCACACATCTATGATGTGTGACCATTCACCATAACCTACTAGGTTAGGACTGGGTTGCCAAAGACTAGCATTGGCGGTAACAGGAACATTGCTATAATCTGAGAAACATTCTAAAATGGCAAACCGCAAGAACTGAAGATGACATGGTGTGGAGAAACAATACCTACAACATCCAGTCACATATGAGGCGTATTAAATTTTGTCAACCAATGCATGACCTTAAGGGTCGGGTGTCCTGGTGCCATTATTTAAGAGGGTGGTGTATCCTAACAGGAATATAAGACAATAGTAAAATAATTCTCTAGGTAGCCATGCAACTGGACTTGTATGGGAGATTTTGGGCCATCAACAATAAGTCATTCCTTCAGTTGATTTGGTTGGATACACCAGAGTACATCATTCTGTAACAGAACCACTCTATACCATAAATCACAGCCATTTGCCTTACTTTCCATGATAGTTTACCAGATATTACAGACCCCAATGTTCAGCCCAACTCTGGACCATAAACTGTCTTGTCCTGCTGATTTTGGAATAATATGTTTCTCACGTGTCATCTGTTAGGTATGCAACTTTCCAAGTAAACTGAACATTGGTTCTGACTGTAAATATTTTAGGTTTTTCCCTGAATATAACAATAAGGAACAAAAAACTCAAAGGTTATATTTCACTTTTTGCACAATTCAAGAAAGTGAGATTTTTATCATAAAATATGACAGCTTGCAATTTGATGATAGAAGGAAGTAAGAAATACGTGTGAATGACTTTACCTCATAACAGTATGGCTGACTTCCATTTGTTTACCTTTCAGTTAGCAATCCATACTTTTTTTTTCCTACAACCGACACAATGGTACATCACTAAAAAGCTGAAAGTATTATTTTTGTTACAGATAGCTGAAATTTAAAAAATGCTTTTGTAGTATTTTTGATAAATGACTGGGATGTCAGATCATAAATTTTCCTTAGAGTGTCAGTCAAGTGGCCTCTAGATATGATGTTTACTGATAAACGGAGGTATATGTAACTTTAGAAGACATTTTTTTATTGAAAATCAAAATCTTTCACTGACAAGAGTTTTCAGATACATTTGGAGACAAATATTATTCCATCCATCCATTATCCAACTCGTTATGTCCTAACTACAGGGTCACAGGAGTCTGCTGGAGCCAATCCCAGACAACACAGGGTGCAAGGCAGGAAACAAACCCCGGGCAGGGCACCAGCCCACCGCAGCAAATATTATTCCATCTTGCAAATTAATGTTTTTTTCATGTATTGTTTTTCTGTACATAAAAGATAGTGTAAATATAAACATTTATTATTGGTTTTCATGTAACTTTTTAATACTATATATTAATTTATGTTGTATATGTTTATATGTTACATTGATTAAGATCAGGTAATTAATATATGGCTCCAGTCAAGTTTTTACTTAAATGTTTTTTCAGCTTTTGTTTTAACATAACAGACCAGAACATTCTCAAGCCTGCTTAATGTAACTCAGGGTTTTTAAAATCCATGACATTGGGTATAAGGCAGGAGTCAACTGTGTGCAAGCCCAATGCAGGGCACACACTCACCCATATTTAAGCAAGGCCAAATTAAAATTGTCAGTTGGTTTATTACAGTCGTGTACCTAATGCTGTCAGGATAGGCTTTAACCCTCTAAACTGGAATAAAATGTTCAAGTAATGAATGGATGGATAACATACATGAAAACACAAAAAATGTAACTATTTCTATGTGCTGGTTGCTGTTACGTCATTTCCATTGTGGTTGATCTGGTCTCTTTCAGTACCATGGCAGACATTCACTTTACTTAGAACATTGACTTTTTGAATTGATGATGCATCTCTGTCTCTCAGCCTGCTATAACTGATCAAGAGTTCTATCTTCAATTCAAAAAGTCATTCCCATGAGGCTTTATGTTCCCAGTTTATGATATGTGTTGATTATTCTGGAAGTTGTCTATTTAGCATAAAAGCATGTGTTTTTCACTTTTTGAGAATACAACTGGATAACTAACATGTGGATCACGTGACACATGTAACATGAAACTTTTTTTCACATTGTTTAATGTTTTACAGTATTGGCCACTATTGGCTTCTATTATATGATAAACTTTTTTTCTCTCCACTCTGCATGAAAAGATGACATTATTTTTTTTCCCAGCCATCACTACAAACAACATGGGAAAACTAACATATGTGCCCACAAGGGGGTGTCTCGGAACCCCCAAATCCTGAAAACAACTGAATGAACACCAGTTACATGTTGAAATAACCTTTAATTTCTAACAGTACCTCTCCAGTCTTTTCTGCAAAACACAATTCTTTTTCCTTCCCTCATTCTTCCATCCTTCACTCCTTCCAGGCAAGAGTTGCCCTCTTTCTAATGACTTCATCTTTCAGAATGAGAGGAGGAGGCCCCTTTTACCCAGGACCTGGGAGTAATTCCCGTGCCAGGACATTGCATGAAGGAAGCACTTCTGGGTCAGGTGAAAGTCCCACAAAGCAGGGATAGCCCTACAATGCAGCTCCCCCTGGTGGCACACATGGAACCCAGCAGGGCTGCCCAACAGGAGTACAGTTGACAGTATGCCCTGTGGGTGTGTGCATGGATGCACTGGTTCATGAGTGCTGTCATCTAGTATATACAGTCGTAAAAGGATGCAAAGATATTGTCTATATAAAGATCTCTAAGCAATTTAATCCCAAATCTTTTCCAGATATTAAAAACTGCATATGTTTGCGTGGGTTGAAAGAGGTGGTTCTCTTGCAGAGGTGCCACAGATAAAATATTCTCCATCTTAAAATGCTTTTTACATTGGTTCCATGTTCTGAGTAAGTGAAGCACAATTGGGTTATTAGTATATTGGCGATAACTTGCATTTATTGGGGTCACAAAGCAGGGAATATAAAGAAGTACTGCAGGATTTTAATTCTATTGTGAACCAAGCCTGTGTATGTTCATCTATTTGTGTCCAGGTTTTTATAGCTTGTGTGTTTGCTGCCCAGTAATAAAACTGAAAGTTAGGAAGAGCCATGTCACCTTCTGCCTTAGGTCTTTGTAGTGTCACTCTTTGGATACGTGGATGTTTTGAGTTCCAAATAAATGAGGTTATGGTTGAATCTAATTGCTTAAAAAATGATATACTGATGTAAATTGGAATGTTTTGGAATAAAAAGAGAAGCTTAGGAAGGATAATCATGTTAACAATGTTAATTCTTCCAGCTAGAGTGAGATGAAGGGCTGACCATCAATGCAAGTCTTGCTTAATTTTTCCCATACAGGTGGCGAAATTTTGTTAATAAAGAGCTTTATGTTTACTTGTGATATTTACCCCTAGGTATTTAAACCGATCTGCGATGATAAAAGGGAAGGTGTCCAATCTGATATTATATGCTTGAGAATTCACTGGAAAGAGTACACTTTTCTTCAAATTAATTCTAAGACCAGAGATCTTTTGAAATTATGTAAGTGCTGTTAAGACTGCAGGCACAATATTTTCTGGGTCTGATATATACAGTACCATATCATCTGCATTTAGAGAAAATTTCTGTTCCAGTCCTTCTCTGATAATCCCCTTTATCTGATAAGCATTTCGACAGTGAACTGCCAGTGGTTCAATGGTGATTGCAAACAGCAGTGGTGACAAGGGGCATCCTTGTCTGGTACCACGTTCTAGTTTAAAGTAGTCTGAACAAATGTTGTTAATACAAACTGAAGCTTCTGGATTGGTATACAGTAGTTTGATCCATGCACAAATGTTCGGGCCAAACCCAAATTTCTCCAATGTAGTGAAAAGGTAGTTCCATTCAATCATATCAAATGCTTTTTCTGTTTCCAATGATAATAATATCTCTGGGGTGTTTGACTTTGCTGGTGAATATATTACATTAAACAGGCATTGAAGATTGGAAGATAAGTGTTGGCCTTTAATAAATCCAGTTTGATCTTGTGATATTACCGAAGGTAGCACTTTCTCCATCCTTCTGGCTAAGATTTTTGAGAGTATCTTAACATCATTATTCAGAAGTGAAATTGGTCTGTATGATGCACATTGTAACAAGTCCTTATTTTGTTTAGGAAAGATGGTGATTAATGCTTGACGAAAAGTTTCAGGTAGAATTTGATTGTCTCTAGCTTCTGTAAGTGTTGCTAATAAGAGGGGAGCTAGCTGAGTGGATAATTTCTTATAAAATTCTACAGGGTAGCCATCAGGGTCTGCTGCTTTCCCGCCTTGAAGTGACTTTATAGCATCTAATAATTCTGAGAGCACCAGAGGTTTATCCAGTTCCTCAGCACTAAAAGTATCTATTTGTGGTATCTGTAATGTACCCAGAATTACATTCGATTGTGTGTTGTCTTCTTTAAACTCAGTAGAATATAAGGATTTACAGTAGTCTCTAAATGTGTGCATTATATTTTTATGGTCAATGATTTCATCTCTGTTCGTGTTGGTGATTACTGGGATTGCATTTTGAACTTCTTGCTTGTGGATTTGTTGTGCTAAAAGCTTATTAGCTTTCTTTCCATGCTCATAGTAATGATGTCTTGATTTATAAATAAGTTGTTCAGTTTCTTTAGTTTGCAAGATGTATACATTTTTTATAAATGTATACCTTATATTACTACATTTTTCTAAATCCACAATAAGAAAACAGAAAAAGAAACACTATTTAAACAGTTACTGTGTTTACATGGGCTTCAAAAACGTAATTATTCACAGAAACCTGATTTCTAAACTGCCATGTAGTAAACTCTTACTCCAATTACAGAAATCATGTTATCGGCCTCTGAGAAACTTGATTAACAGAAGTAGACTTCTCTGTAAATATTCTAGCCATGTAAACGCATAACCAGGTTACCGCTAAGGATTTTGTAGTCTGCACATATCCGTTGCACTCTGTCAGCCAGTAGATTTACTTGCGTCATACAATATATGCTGTCAGAAGCCATGGGTAGAAATGTCCACAAAATACAAATGTTTGGGTGATCGCCTTATACCTTCTCCTGGCTGAAATAGTCTGTCTCAGTATTTCAGAAATCTCTAAATTTATATTGATGAGCTCAATATACGGTGCTAAACATAGCAATACAATCTCGAGAACAGTAGGGTAGCACGTTAAAATAATGTGCATTACATAGTCCAACTACTTTTTAAAGTAACAAGCAACTTAACGCAATACTTATCTTGTTGAAGTAAAAATACCTGCGTTATTACTATTCCAGCAGCACAGGGTATAATGAAAGAAGCATAGGTTCCGGGTTCTTTACAGAGCTCCATCACACAACCAAATAGAAAAGAGTGTGCCGTGTGCAATCTGGAAACCTATAAATAAAGCATCAATATGACTAAACATTTTTATAAAACACAAGAAATTTATCACAGCTGTCATGCTTCTTTCAAATTCAAAGTGGCCAATGATGACATCTAACTCTTTTTTGTGGACCAATGATGACATTTAACTCTCTTTTTGTGCAGTTTAATGGTGCTGAATCGCCAAAGGAGAACTCCAGAAGTTTTCTTGTGCATGTAAAGGCAGAATATTTAGAAAATTTCTATCTTAACCGGGTTATCCACCTTAACACGATTTTATGTATGCACATAACTGTACAGAATGAGATCAGTTAGAGGTAAAAATGACACACTGACTGAGAAAACTGGACCCCACAAATGAACCTGAGAACTTCTGCTATAATGTCTTTACCTAGATAACCCAATTGTTTCTACAATTGTTTACATTCACATGCATAGATAGAGACAGAATTTAAAAAATGATCAAAAGCTAAGGACAAATTTTAAAATCTAAATTGTAAGTAAAACGAAAATCATACATTTTAAAAACATTTTTGTTGCAACTTTGTCCAATCCAGATTCCTCCAAAGAATACACAATGACAATTACATTAAGCCGTAACTGTGTTGTCATTTTGAACAATTTTTTTTGATAAATAAAATACTAAAATAAAAACCCAGAAATAAACAGCCAGGCTAATCATTTACAGGTGAAATCACCAGTCTGTCTGTTTAATTCTATGCATAACATAACACTCTGCATCCTCTAACACAGCCCTTGCATTATAAAAAACAAATTACACCATTTTGATTCATTAAATATTTTTTTTCCTATGAATTATGTTTTGATCACAATTTCATTTAATTCTGAATCTAAGTCAAAACCCCCCATTATATTTTTGAACTATATAAAAAAATAGATATAAGGGTACAAAATGAGAACTGATTAATCATTTCCTGTGCTATTTTTTCCCTTCTAGTCAACATTTCTGCAATACAATCTTTGAGAATCTATGGAAAAGCACTTTACCTTTGCTCGAGGATGACAATTGTTGTTTTTATCGATGGCAGCTTTCAGTCGTTTCTAAAGGCCGGTTCTTTGTCTGCTTCAATCATCTGTCACTGAAAGGTTGTTGCAGTAAATTAGCTGACTTTCAAAAAAGAAGCTCTTTATGGCTTCAGTCCTACGTCTAACCTTTTTTCAGCCGTAAGCTATTCCTCCAAATGACTTCTGTGTGCTACTTCAAATTCATGTTCAGCCACAGCTTTTTCTAATCCTTTAATATTCTTGAACATTAAAATATGTACATTCTGTTTCTTTTTACTCTTAAGCTACAGTACATTTGCTTTGTAATGGGAGGCTGACTGTGCTTAACTTTCCAAATACATGTAAAAAAAAATTACTTTTGTTGCATAATGCTGTTTTTCACATTTGCGTTTTCAGATTATTCTGTATTATTTAAGGTAATGTAAATGCAGTAACTATAACCAAAAATATCAAACCATCCTTGTATCTTGTAGCCCAATTAATCATTTCAGAGTTGTGGGAGTTTGTAAAGTCCCAGCAGCACTCAGCGTAAGGCAGGAACCAACCCAGGAAGGAGTTCTAGTAGAAAAAAAAAACAATTTATAATTTATCAACCCTCTGTATATGTATAAAAAACTGTCTAATAAACATGTGAAACAATAAGTACACCTTTATTCATTTATTTAGTGGAACAGAAACATGTAACAGAAAAACAATTTCAAAGAAATGTAAGTAAAATAAATTGGTAAAATTCCCTAAAAAGGATTCCCTGGTTACTTTTTCATCACATTAAGCCAAAAACAAACACTTTGTTTACTAAGAAAAAGAAATTGTCCTTTAAAGGCCAAAAAGGGAAATTAAACAACTGTACAAATATACACTGGGTGCAGGGATAGATTATTAAGGATTAAAGTAATAAGGGAGAAGAGATTTGGGGAAAGAACTAAAAAAGAATTGGAAGCAATCTGGAGTTTGGATCAGATTAAAGGAATATGTGGGACATTTTAGGGTGGTGATTTGAAAAAAGGGAGATGAAAGGAATGTATAGTAATTGAGTATTCAGGTTTAAGAAGAAGGGAATGACTAAGCAAATTTGGAATGCAGGCTATGGTTTTGGGATTAACTTCTTAAAAGGTAGGAAAGTCAGTCAGTCATTATCTAACCCAAATGAAAAAGTGGAAATAGAACATAAGTTATAAGGGGGGTTAAGGTTGAACAACGTAGATGTGTCAAATACAAAACATTATTGTAGCTGGAGATCAATTTACTTTATACAATAAAAACTAAAGAAGCAAAATTAAGAAGAACCGTTAACAGGAAATGGTCGTGGAACACTTTTGGCCAAACCCTTTGTTAAAGCCGTTTCTTGCTCCTCCCCAGTGCAGTATGCCATAGGCTCCATCCTTCAAACGTAATCTCTGTGTGTCTTTGTCAAGCGTCTCAGAGTAGGTAAACAGAATGATGCAAATATGGTTCTGCTCTTAGGAGTAGGAGTAATAGCATTTTATCAATTTTCCTAATTTAGAAAACCACTCCTAACTTCACCAGGATTTGGAGGAAATCATGAGCTGTCCAAACCTGCAAGAAGCTGACAAATAATATTCGTAACGAATCTTGTACATCACAAAATTGTGCCATCTATGCAAAGAAACCACGTGCTGGCAGCTGAAGTAAAAGTGTTAAAAAGTGTTTGGACATGAGGAAAATGCAGCTGAAAACATTGCAAAAAACATTTTAGCATGGGGAGTCCCAAACTCGGTCCTGGAGACCCACTGTGGCTGCAGGTTTTGTTCCAACTAGCTTCTGTTTTTAATTGGACTCCTGGGCTAATTAAGTGAACTGTTATTTCCCAGATTATGTGTTTTGGGAACAATGTAGAAATTAGAAAAGTATGTTTGCTAAAAAAATATTTATTTATTAAAATGTACTAAGCAGTTATATGGGAAAAATGTTCTTTTTAACAATATTTTCATCTTGATTTTCATTCTACTTTTCCAGGTGTTCTAATTGTTTAATTAATCCATTATTTTCTAATTAGTGGGTCTGATGCTAAAGTAGTTGCAGTCTTTCATGATTCAGTGCTGTTTGCCTGGGTGTCTGCTCTGCTCTTTTTTCTTGTCATTATTAAGATACAATGAAGGCAGCAAACTGCACAGAGAAAGGGCAAAATAGAATGAAATCAACAAAAGAGAGTTAAGCATTTAAATCTATAGCAAAAGCAGAAATATTTCTAAGTGTCTTATAGATGTAAAAATCATCCTGCTGTGCTTTTCTGAATGTAAAATAAGAGAAAAAATTACCAGCTAATTAAATTTGATCAGTGTTATCAGTTGTTGTAACTGATTCTGAAGCTGGTTGGAACAAAAACCTGCAGCCACAGGGGGTCCCCAGGACTGAGCTTGGGAATCCCTGGTCTAGCACGTTTGTACAACAGGCCAGGAGAAAGCACACTATTGCAGAACAGCTCGCCTTGCCTCATTCAACAGGTGAGGGTACCGGAATTCTAGACAAGTCAGCCACCAGCAAACTAAAACATATTCCCCTCTGAACTCTCTTCACTTCCCCCCTGATTTTAACAAACTTGTGAAAATCAGACAAGCCCAGGTTATGTAGTAAAAAGACCAATGGACACTACATTTTATTCAGTATTAAACAACTCAACAGTCATTGTGATTTGTCATTTTTCAAACACATGGCAAAACTGGTCAGAAGCTATTTTTAACACAGTGGTGCCTGTGATGTCACACCCAGTTACATACTTGTCAATGCCATCTCTGATATAAATAAATAAATAAATAAATAAATAAATAAATAAATAAATAGAGAAACTCAGGAAAAGGATTAGAGTTCCAGGGGAGACCCCATTTAATGTTCAGCATGAAAAAAAGGTAATAACTGGATGTAACTTGAAATTAGAGGGGTTTTCAGTGCCCTCTGCTGGTGATCACAAACACTGTCTTCTCCTGAAGCTGATCCATCAATGAACGCTGACTTCCAGTGTGGCTGGTATTAAAAAACAAGGCTGAGGCAGAAAAGGTGGGGTTGACAGGAGAGAAAGCTGAGGTAATGTTAATTGACCTCTGGGGAGTTTTTCTCTTTTCCATTGGCAAAGGAAACTGGGTTAGTGGCTGTGACACATATGTAAAGTATATATAATGTATATATTATTATAGTTTTGTATATATTTATATACATTCTGTATATAAATA
>JANRMT010062822.1:27402736-27424162 GCA_026402145.1 Polypterus bichir lapradei | reverse complement strand
ATATATATATATATATATATATATATATATATATATATATATATATAAAATACAATAATAAAACAACATAACACTTTGTATATATATATATATATATATACACACACTACAATATAAAACAAAATATTATGAATAGTGTTTATTAATCAAAACCACCCCTTGCCTTCAAAACAGAAGCAATTCTCTTATTTTTACTCGCATGCAGGTTCTCAAGGTATGCCTGCAGACAGTTGTTCCAAGCATGTTGAGATCAGGACTCTGTGGGGACATACCATTTGCTGTAGGATTCCATGTTCCTCTTTTCACTGCAGATAATTTATAACTCTAGCTGTGTGTTTGGGGTAACTGTCATGCTGAAGAATGAAGGTGGGACTGAGAAAACACTTTCCTGATGGTATTTCCTTATGGATATGAATCTGCCTGTACTTATTGGCAGTGAAGAGACTATCAATTTCAATCAAACCACCAACTCTGTTTGTGGAAATGCAGCCCCAAACCTGCCAGGAACCTTCAAAATGCTTCACTGCTACCTGCAGACATTCATCTATTTACCATTCTTCAGACAAGCTGTCCTCTGCCTTTAACATTTTGACTCATTATTCCAGAGCACATGCTGCCCTACTCCTTGTGTATTCAGCCATTGTCTGCCTCTATTTCCACCTCAAAAGAATGTCTTTTTAGTCACAATTCTTCCATATATACCACTTCCGATAAGTAGTGTGGTCTTCAAGGTCTCTGGGCAGCAGATAAGTGTACCAGGGTCACAGTGGTTTCTGACAGTTTTTGAGCTGAAATCCTCCGATTTTGTAGGTAAGTAAGCTTGATGTGTTTCTCATTTGCTGCACTCAATTATCTTGGCCAACCAATGTTTTTCCAGCCCAGTTCTGTTTAGCGCTTCTTGTGAAGTGCTAGAGCAGCACATCTGGAAACACCTGTCTGCTGCAAAATTTCTGCTTGGGACAGACCTTGATGGTGCAGGATCACCACCTTGTGTCTTGTCACTATGCTTACTTCGTCAGGACATAAGGTTTGCAGGTTAAACAAGCTCATGAACCACAACCTATCCTTTTGAGTAGGGTTGTTATGTATTCATTCTACACAGCTGTTTCCATTTCAGTTAATCACTCTGGTTCAGCCTATAGTTTATATCATTGATCATTAGCAGCTGTTTGCTATATTTGTTAATCAACAATTGATCTCATCTTTTTTAATCATAGTTTATTACTCTGTTAGTTACTTTCTTTAAAGATATTCAGCTATCTTATTGTATTGCTTTACTTTTTCCAAAAGAAATGTTTGCAGCACTAAAATAAACTTTTTTATTAACTCACTAATCCAATAAATATAAAATAACAGTATTGCACAGTACTGTATATATGTACATACACTAACACACCTAAAGGAGTAGCTATTTCCCTTTGTCTGTTAGTTTGGCTTTGGTTCACCGACTTTGTACTGGATAAAAAACTTGGAGTAATGGACGAATGTATAATATTTCAATATACAGTGGGATGCAAAAGTTTGGGCAACCTTGTTAATAGTCATTATTTTCCTGTATAAATCATTGGTTGTTACGATAAAAAAATGTCAGTTAAATATATCATATAGGAGACACACACAGTGATATTTGAGAAGTGAAATGAAGTTTATTGGATTTACAGAAAGTGTGCAATAATTGTTCAAACAAAATCAGGCAGGTGCATAAATTTGGGCACCACAAAAAAGAAATGAAATCAATATTTAGTAGATCCGCCTTTTGCAGAAATTACAGCCTCTAAACGCTTCCTGTAGGTTCCAATGAGAGTCTGGATTATGGTTGAAGGTATTTTGGACCATTCCTCTTTACAAAACATCTCTAGTTCATTCAGGTTTGATGGCTTCCGAGCATGGACAGCTCTCTTTAACTCACACCACAGATTTTCAATTATATTCAGGTCTGGGGACTGAGATGGCCATTCCAGAACGTTGTACTTGTTCCTCTGCATGAATGCCTTAGTGGATTTTGAGCAGTGTTTCGGGTCGTTGTCTTGTTGAAAGATCCAGCCCCGGCGCAGCTTCAGCTTTGTCACTGATTCCTGGACATTGGTCTCCAGAATCTGCTGATACTGAGTGGAATCCATGCGTCCCTCAACTTTGACAAGATTCCCAGTCCCTGCACTGGCCACACAGTCCCACAGCATGATGGAACCACCACCATATTTTACTGTAGGTAGCAGGTGTTTTTCTTGGAATGCTGTGTTCTTTTTCCTCCATGCATAACACCCCTTGTTATGCCCAAATAAGTCAATTTTAGTTTCATCAGTCCACAGCACCTTATTCCAAAATGAAGCTGGCTTGTCTAAATGTACTTGAGCATACCTCAAGCGACTCTGTTTGTGCTGTGGGCGGAGAAAAGGCTTCCTCTGCATCACTCTCGCATACAGCATCTCCTTGTGTAAAGTGTGCCGAATGGTTGAACGATGCACAGTGACTCCATCTGCTGCAAGATGAGGTTGTAGGTCTTTGGTGCTGGTCTGTGGGTTGACTCTGACTGTTCTCACCATTCGTCGCTTCTCTCTATCCAAAATCTTTCTTGGTCTGCCACTTCGAGCCTTAACTTGAACTGAGCCTGTGGTCTTCCATTTCCTCAATATGTTCCTAACTGTGGAAACAGACAGCTTAAATCTCTGGGACAGCTTTCTGTATCCTTCCTCTAAACCATGATGGTGAACAATCTTTGTCTTCAGGTCATTTGAGAGTTGTTTTGTGACCCCCATGTTGCTACTCTTCAGAGAAAATTAAAGGAGGAGGGAAACTTACAATTGACCCCCTTAAATACTCTTTCTCATTATAGGATTCACCTGTGTATGTAGGTCAGGGGTCACTGAGCTTACCAAGCCAATTTGAGTTCCAATAATTAGTTCTAAAAGTTTTGGAATCAATAAAATGACAACGGTGCCCAAATTTATGCACCTGCCTGATTTTGTTTGAACAATTATTGCACACTTTCTGTAAATCCAATACACTTCATTTCACTTCTCAAATATCACTGTGTGTGTCTCCTATATGATATATTTAACTGACATTTTTTATCGTAACAACCAACGATTTATACAGGAAAATAATGACTATTAACAAGGTTGCCCAAACTTTTGCATCCCACTGTATCTACAAAACACAATAAAGGAGAATGGAATATGAAATGTTTCAGTTAGCATGGAAAGGATAATTCCCTTGTTAAAGTTTATTCACTGGATTTCTGTTTAGTCCACCTTGAAAATGTATAAATGCAGCTTTCATTGCTATGCACATGCTGGTCAGTACATGTGACAAAACTAAATAAAGCCTAGAACAGAATAATCCAGAATCACTGGACATTAGATTAAACAAAGCCATTAAGTCCTTCAGTGTTTGTTATGGTTTCTATGTCTGTATTAATGATTACATATCTGTATTTTAAAAGCAAATCACAGCTGGTAATTTATTATTTTTGTAATTCCCAGAAATCCAAGGAAATGAAAGCATTTTACATCTGGCATTGACAAAAAAAATTATAATCCTTAAAAAGATTAACATCACACTACTGTACCCTCTTGCTAATTTAACAAACCATTTTAAGCCGGTATTAGAAATTTATAGCATTTGTTAAGAAGAGCTTTATAGGTAAGGTGCTGTACATTGTGTATTTTAAATTTTAGTAGAGACTTCTGTGGAAAATATAGCTTTACCTTATTATTTTCTAAATAATTTAGAATAGAAAGATAATCATTTAATTTATTCTTTCTTTACATATAATATATTGAACTTGGTACTTTTCGGAAAGTAGAAGTAATCCAGATTAGAAAGGAATTTGAAAACTATAAACAATTTTCATTTTCAAGATGAACTGAATGATAGCTGGATTTTGAGTGATTATTAAAAGATTTACTGTAGTAACAAAAGCAGCAAGACAACGTGTGTAGCTTTTTTCTTTTTATACTTTATTGGGCAAAAAACACAAACATATAAAAGGGCTAAAATAAAGAAAGCTGTGGCTTAAATTAAAAGATAGCAATACATAAGTACAATATAGTCTGTACTGTTCTATGCAAGTTTCAGCTTTCATTCTAGATCTACTTATAGTTCTATATTATTCTAAATAAAAATGAGAATGGGAATTGATTACATCTGTCACGAAGGGATGCTTCAGAGAACTCTTCTTTGGCTGCAGTGCTATAATGTTGTTCTTCTTTAATTATTCCATGTTTCCTACACTGGTGAGGCTTCCTACAGTGTAGAACACAATGTGCCCCCAAAACAACAGCCAACAAAGCCAAACCAAGTCATATGATATGGCCTACTTTGCAGTAGTAGGCACTGCCTCTTGAGGAACCACCCATAAAATGCATGGCAAATAGAAAAAGACATATATAGTGTATATATATAGGGAAACTAAATGACCAACAATATGAATGTAAACAAAATTACAAAAATGATCAAAAAAAGGTATTTGAATCCCAGACATGGGAGGAACCTTGATTGAAATATAACAGCTAGTGAAAGTTTTTCTAAATACATGTTTTATCACTACTAGTTACATGTCTTGATATAATACGCAAAATGTGAAATCAAATCACCAAACAACGTTTAAATGTCCATCCTCATGTCACTCATTAATTATGGTGCTGGACAGTAGTGGTGTGTTGCACATTGATTAGCAAATGCATAAGAGGCAACAATAAGGACCTCATAAACCTCTCATGAAATGAGAATAAATTCAGTTCAACATATGCTTATCTTGCCTAGACATAAATTTGACAAAATTCAATCGACTTAATGCCTTAATGTGTAAATGATTGTGGGGAGAGAGGTTGGTTATGGTGGGGCAAGGGCCAGTTCAGAAGGGTTTGTTCTGTTTTTGGCTCAGGTCAGATTTATTTCATGGCCCCTGACTTGCTGTATAAAAATCCATTAACACATAAACCAAATGTAAAGACAGACATAGGCTCTGATATGCTTGGGTACTGCATTTGTGGAAAAAACCCAGGCAGGAGTTTATACATCTGGCAGGGTCAAAACCCTACTGTGTTAGTGTTCCGCCAGAATGTGGAAACAGGCAGTATTTTAGAAATAAGGGCCAGGTAATGAAACGTTTTCAAGAAAACAGATGTAGTTCATAACCAGAGAGTCAAACCAAAAGAACATTCTAATTCGTTATTGAGAATATTCAGAATACTATATTGAAAACCAAGCATTTAATCAGCAGAGACAATGTAAGACAAAAAGGTTTGTTGTTATCCACAATCTTGAACAACCAGAAAGTGTGCAACACTGACACTTTATACCTTTGACCCAGTGATCCCATACACAGCCCTCACATTTCTGGTTGTCCTTGCATAAAAAACTCCATATCAAGTCCAAAGAAATGACGAACGAACATCATAAAAAACCCTATGAAACACTAAAACCTCCAGCAGGAATAACAAGGAGCTCAAATACAATTTTTACGAGCTACTTATAGGACTGTTAGTGAGGGCTCCTCAGATTCACTCAACAAAACAAAAGCAGGCTCATTTGTCAATCTTGTCTACAACTCTAACATAAGTTATAAGACACTTCAAGAGTACTGCACAAAACATAACACTATGTTTCTATTTCACAAATGAAAGACGATTTTAAATGTAAAATGCAGAAAATAAAGGACAAAGTAAAACACTACAAGCAAAAGTTGGAGCAAAAGTTTCAGTGCCAAGTTCAATGTCATGAAACAGAAGTGAACAATCTGCAATGAACAGTGAAAATAGATATTGTTTGTAATGAACATGAGGGTAAAAGTCTTAGAATCCAAATATAAATTCTTTGAGTTCATGTCTAGCCCAGGTCTGCATTAACATCCTATGAGATGTCACAAAAACCTGGAAATTGAAAAAGCTGTTATCCTAACTTGTAAGCATTTTCCAAAGGCTTTTATTGTCAAATCTGACCAATTTGGGGAAAGGAAAATGTTTTATTCCATACCAGAGAGAGGAAAGACCGACACTTTGAGAACAGCTAGATTTACAGATGTATTTCTGCTTTATGAAAATTAGTCATTATTGGTATCTCAGCATATGTATTAGTTGGATATCTCTTAATGTACTACGCTAACTTTATGCATTTGTATCATATTATTATATTCCAGCCGGGGAAGCCTTTATTCAGGTAAGCAATAACAAACCTGACTATTCCACAACAGACATAAAGAAAATGTATTACTCTGTGCTGATGTCACAGTTCTCTGTATCAGGGATTCATACTCATCATTGCCATCTGCTTTAAATGTATTGGTCTAATTTCATAAGATCTCAGAGGGGGATATAAATAACAGCATACTTTTCTCAACTAAACTATATCAATTTTCTTTGATGATCTCAATAATTCAGATATTTAGGAGTTACAAGAAAATGTAAAGGTTTATTTACATTTAATTTCTGCAATATGTATGATCGAAATCATCTAACCAAATGTTTGTGACTAGAGATTTCACACTACACCGCTGATGGTAATAAGTGTGCAATGCAACATTCTAAATCTCACTGTGGTTTTATTAAGATTATGTAGATGATGGCTATGAATGAAGAACATTGGAAAATCAGGTAGTGTGATGTAGTGATATTTTCATAATGAAAACAAGAATTAGAACTTAAAATATTGTTTTTCATTTTACAAGCACGAGAACAGAAATTAAGGCAAACTGAGAAGCTAAAACTAAATAAAAATAAAAATCAGTGATATGTGACCGAACTAAAACGAGAATGAAAATTGAGTAAAAATGAAAAACCATTTTCATTCAATCCGGTGCAGTCATGCAGGGGGCTTGTTTGTAGGTCGCCCTGAACGTTCAGTTACGTGGTGCTGTTTACTATGTGGTTTTCTCGTACCGTGGGCTTACTATAGTCACGTGGCGCATCTTTTGTAATGGACCGTTGCTTGTTTGTTGAGCACATTTGGTTCGTCAGGTTGAAGCAGTAAGCACATGTAGTTGACGATGGCGAGTTTTGCACAGATGTTTGCGGGTAGAAAACAAGAAGGTAATGTGTGGAAATACTTTAATTACAGCGCACCTGATAATAAAAGCCAATCTAGCGTGCAAGAACAACAAATGGAGTCTCGAGTTTCAGTGCAGGACAAGCTGGATCAGTACTTGGAAGTCCAGCACTTCTCTGGCACCAGGAGTGCACTTCAGTACTCACGGCAGAAATCATTAACATACAGTCTACTGGTGCCAGTGGCTGAGGACCTTGTCTGTGCACCTGCATCACAGGCGCTCGTCGAGTGAATATTTTCACTGTGTGGCTATCTGTGCAATGGGTGTTGTTGCAACATGAATAAATCTCTTGAAAGGCGTGCTTGTTTAAGGCTTAACAGTAACATGATTGCACAGACTGGTTTCTTGGGTTGAAACATTTTATCTTGCTGACTACACTCATTAGGCCACTTAATCTGTTTGATCATTGATAGTCAAGCTGTGTTTAACTGCATTATGAACTGTGAGTGTATTTTGTTGACTGAAACATAACTTGCATTGAAATATGTGCAGGCTGGCATTTGTGGTCTTGCAACAGAAAACAAAACTAGAATTGTATTAATATTATATAAAATGGCCAGAACTAAATAAAATAAAACTAAAATTGTAAACACAGAGCTAAATAAAAATAAAATTTGCTGACTCCACTGAAAACTACAATGAAATAAACATAAAAATAAATTTTATAAAATAAATTAAAAACTAAAACTACAATTAATATCAGAACTGAAATATCACTGGTGTGATGCTGGCTTTAAAAATATTACTTCAGTATCCCGTATTATGTTGAATATATCAGTATATGTAGCTGCACTTCATATTCTTCTCTTTCTATGTCCTTTATTATTCTCACTCACCCACAGAAAAAATTTTCTAGTTCTCAAATATTTGATTCAGCCAATCAAATTTCTGTGAGGCATTTAAGCTCCTCTTTATTCCATATCTGCCTCTGGTTGTTCTTACTAGTTGGAGTTTGTTCTTCTTTAAGGTAATACTTGCTTCTGATATATGCACGATCCATCGCACATTACGAAGGATGCTACTGCTGTCTTTAAAACACACATTTTCTAAAAATAAATTCTGCATGGGTTCATATGTAATTAGATTAAAAGCAATCTTTTTAAGTGTATCAGTGCTCATATTGTTGATGAGCACCAAAGTTCATATGGAGCTTTCAGACCTGTCAAAATGAACCATAGTAAATGGATTAATGCGTTAAAAGACCAGACTTCAAAAATATGCCCTCAAACAAAACAGGGGAAAAGCCTCCTTTCACACACACTCTTCTCATGATGGAACAGCATGATTTAGATTGCAGAAGAAATAAGTGGCTCCCCAGATGACACTCATTAAGAATTCATGTTATTAGTGAAAACAGAATTTTCCACATTGTCTGATTTACATTTTCCATCCATCCATCCTTTATCCAACCCACTATATCCTAACTACAGGGTCACGGGGGTCTGCTGGAGCCAATCCCAGCCAACACAGGGTGCAAGGCAGGAAAAAAACCCCAGGCAGGGCTCCAGCCCACCGCAAGGCGCACACACACACATCAAGCACATAGTAGGGACAATTTAGAATTGCCAATGTACCTAAACTGCATGTCTTTGGACTTTTGGAGGAAACTGGAGTACCCGGAGGAAACCCACGCAAACATGGGGAGAACATGCAAACTCCACGCAGGGAAATGAACCTGGGTCTTCTAACTGCGAGGCAGCAGCGCTACCCACTGTGCCACCGTGCCGCCCCATTTACATTTTCATGTTATTTATATTAAAAAAATAGGAATATTTGCTAAAGTGTAAATTTGCCTATATGTTTTTTCATGTGACACAGTGGTGTTAGTGCTGCTGCTTCACAAATCCAGCATCCAGGATTTGAATCCTGTACCTTGTGCCAGACTTGTGGACATCAGTAGCATTTCACAGGTTTGAGCTAGAGAAATATGGGTAGGGAATTCAGACTGACACAGCTACTAACTTTTGTTCAGTCTGTCTCCTTAGTCTGGAGGAAGAAAAAACCCTGGACAACTGATGTCACTTCCATGCGTTGCAAAACCCTACCCATTTTGTACCTCCACTGGAACACAGCATTCAGATACGAGCCACTGTATATTAATGGCAGTCTGCAGCATGCTTTACCAATATAATGGTTACTTCAGCAAACTGTTATTGAGTTATAAGTTTATAGAGTCATTATTGCAACATGTACACTATTGAGCTATAGATTTATAGGGTCATTAATATCACCTGCACAGTGGCACTCATACTTGCATTTGGGAAGACATTATGACGTGTGAGTCCCTGTCTTGCACCCCAAAACATGAGGCTGAGGCTCAGTACTTTAGCAAAACCAGTTTTATTCAGCTTGAAATGGAAACAGCACAATTATTTATTGTAGTGGGATCTACCACTCTCCTATACACAGACACAGCAATCAGGCAGGGTCGTGGCCAAGTAATACTGTGCCCTGCAATTATAATGTTCCTAGCATTACCCACTGATGACAGGCACTTATAGCACGACCGCAGTTGGCTCGGATTTGCTATCACGGTGAGCTGCTATAGTACTGGGAGCCTGAGATTGCCCCAGCAGCGGAGAAGCTTTCTTCCATAGATGCAGCGACTGCACTTTGGGACACTCTTCGGCATGTCATCCCGTTGGGAGAGTCCCAAAATTATTTAGAAACCTTACAACATATGTTCTGAAGTAAGATTATTATACTCACTTATCATGGTGTGGGAGTGAATAACAAAATTAACTGAGTTGATACTGACATTGTGATCCTTTATTGGGTTGCAGTCTGCTAAAAACCTTTGGATTCCAACACAGCTGTTACAGTGTGCCTTTAGGATTGGGATGTAATTATAGCTATTTGAAAATGGAAGATACTGGGCTGTAAAATCACTAACGATCTTAAACAAATGACCCACACTATCTCCCAGAACTCATGACAATAATTATCTCGGCATGTAAATGGAAATGAGCAATTTAAGAATAAAGTGAATTAATTTGAATTTAATTAGATCAAAGCTAAATATTACCTAGTTGTCCATTTACAAACTTCGAACACAACTTTTTCATATCTGGGTCCTTCAATGGACTAACGCTCTGTCCAGAATTATATAAGAACATCTACATTTCCTGTTGATTTTCACTGGTGTCCTTGACTATACGAATTGCTGTTTAATCACAAGAATTCCATAGGATCGTATTTATTAATGCATTTCAGGTTGATTGATACCTTGTGCAAAATTCTGAACTGGATTTACTGGGTTTGAAAATTTTACATTATTTGTTATATTACTCCTTTGAAATAGGAAAAAAAACACAAATTGGACAAAAAACATACATTCAGAAATTAGCAGATATTAAAATTAAGAAATGAATAGCAAATAGTGAGGTTTCAAAGAAACACAATGGCCACCATGCTTTGAAAGGTGAATACATCAAAAGGTAGGCAAACAACCAGCCAGAAGGCATTATTTACTTGTTATGATTATATTTTGTTTTCAATTTGTTACATTTACATTTTTTGGGATGATTTTTACATATAAAATCAAAAGTTAAAATTGTGTTAGGCATTACTAAACTAATTTTCAACATCACTTTATCATACTTCATTTTAAATGCTGTTTTGGTTTCATGGGCATTACCATTTTGGGGTGCAGTTGCCACCATGTTAATGTAGAATTGGCATGTTAATGTGCAACATGTGATATCATCGTCATGACGGCATAAAAAGTCACCGTTAGACATTATTGGGTCATCTGAGATTAGGATAACAACAATGTGCGCTTTTGTATTTTTTCTTTCTTCTGATTAGACTATTTTGGTATGAACTTTATTTAGGCTCTTTTTTAAATATGGCCAAAAGACTGGTTAGGTTTTGACACACGTTTATTGTTCTGGTCCTTTTACTCTTCATCTGCTCTGCAGCACAGTATTATGTAAATCCTTCATTTATTGTTTTTCTTTTGGAGTCCTGTTGTATTCAGAGTATCAAGTCCCTGACACTAAAAACAAAAAAATTCTTACTTTTGTATTGTCAAAATAAGAGACAGTGTGAGTATGCAAAATTATGAAAATAAATGAACTCTACTTATGACATCCAAGTTATCGTATATAAGTTACCCAGGTTAAATGCATTACAATGCAAGAACCAACTGCCAAAAGAAAATAAGACAGAAATGAAAACAAACAACAAAAAAGCATCAAAACTTGAGGAAAAAAATCAAATACACACTAAAACAGTAACATTTTCCTGGTCCTATGCAATGACAAAAATACATTTTCTGCACAGTTAACACTTCTTTTTTGCCAAAGACTGTGGAAAGAGTTTTTTGATAAGGAAGAAAAATCTTTCATTGGCTTGCTATATTAAAAATATTTTTATACAATACATTGATTTATTATCTTTAAAAATGATGTTAGGCAGACTCACATAAAAACTAAATTCAATTTAATGGCACATGTATGGCAAAATTCTAATGTTAGTAAAAATTTAAATTAACACGTTTCTATGTATTTTATTCCTAATTAAAAGAGTACATATTTGTTGATGGGGAAAACAAGATGCCTTCAAAAACTACCATTTTCATCATTTTATTAACTTAAACATACAATACTTTGTAAACAGTGCAGCAGTGCAATGTGATTTTTTCAGGACTTTCAAAAACTAATTAAATAATTTTTTTTTGTTTTGCTTTTAATAAATATTTTTTAATATTTGCTCCTGTTCTTACGACTCTTAAGACTATGATGCTATGGACAATACAATAATCATGCAAATATAACTGCAATTCCTTTAATTTATACAATCTATACCTTCATATTTTATTAAGCCAGATTACTTGTACTGTCTATTTGACATTTCAAATTATAGCGGAGTGTCATAGGAAAAGGAAATAAATGTCTAATGTGCTTATATGCAAAGGAGGCCTCTGAACATGCAGGACACTCTCATGGACACATTGGTCAGCTGTAATGTAAAGGCTGCTACCACTGCCTCATTGAAAGGCCTGGCGTTCATCCACCATATCAATTTTACAGGGTGGTCCAGAATTAATTAGGCCTTGTTCACACGGGCGTTAAAATCAAGCATTTTTTTTTGCGTTCGTAGCGTCCGGTGAGCGCGGATCAAGCGCCGAGTGTTTTCTACACGTATGAGAGTGTTCACGCGGGCTTTGGTGACGTGCGCTTGTCTGGCTGCGCGTTTATACGGCATCAAAAAAATGTTGCATGCAGCTTTTTCTTGGCGTTCAAAACCCAACGAACGCAAGGAAACCGCTTCTAGTTCGTTTTCTGCGCGTTTATTTTACGCTTCGGAGGACTGGATATATATATAGTCTCTCTTCAGGGCTAACACCAAGTCGCATATTGGTTGATCGGCGTGCAATGAGGCATTGCACCAGCTGCAGCAGACAATCAAAAGTGGAAACCGACATCCGACAGTAATTAAAAAACTTGCGCGGAAATTTTCGCATTTCTTCTTCATAAAGCACAAAAAAACTTCCTTTAACCCGACGTTGTGCAGTCAGAGGATGAACCCAGTAGCGGCGGCGATTTTTTCTCTCCCTACGTCGCCGTATTACGAGTATTTTTAAAACAAGAAGATTAATATCTAACATAGCAAAATGGTCCATATTGAAAGGAAGCACCTCAAATAAAACGACAAGGGCTTTCATATCCAGTTCCCGACACTGCCTCCACAGGTTAACACACAAACTACAATTTGGGCTGCAGGCTGGCGTTAGACAGAGACAAACGAACGCCGGTGTAGAAGTCAATCGATCACCACCACAAAATGCAACATAAACGTCTAGGACGTTCAGAGCAAGTTCGTTTATCCAAAAACTTAACGCCCATGTGAACAAGGCCTTATGCAGATCCAAATCGTCTGTATGACTGATTTATGCGGGGACAATTCCAGTTCGGGGTGAAGACGATTCTTCATGTTGTCAGTTTGCACACTTCTCGATGGTCCGGGATTTTTTGGGTGATTTTCTATGTAATAAACTTAATAAGTTATAGCGTAATGAAAATTGCATAATTAGATCTGGACCACCCTATATAACTTCTGGCTTAGAAAACTGAAGCATTATAGCTTGTGTCATTTGGGAAGAATCACCAAAGTCCAATAGTTACTAAAACATAAACATATGTCATACTAGCAAAGTAATGTGATTCTGCAGACTATTATTTATACACATTATTGCTATTAACTGTTGAACAGAAATATGAGGTAGTCAGAGTTGAGTAAGTAATTATTGGAACCATCATTGGCTTTACATTCCTTTCATCCATCCATCCATTTTCCAACCTGCTGAATCCGAACACAGGGTCACGGGAGTCTGCTGGAGCCAATCCCAGCCAACACAGGGCACAAGGCAGGAACCAATCCCGGGCAGGGTGCCAACCCACTGCAGGACACACACACCCACACACCAAGCACACACTAGGGACAATTAAACTATAATAACAAACTTAATATTTGTATGAAGCAAACATATTAAAGGTTCAGCAGTAAAATAATTATTGGCAAACATGATTTCAAATAAAACATGGCATTCTTCAAAATTTGGCACATATACTTTACATACATATATAAGTAAACATTTCTTGTCAGGAAAATTTTAAGCTGTTCTTAATTAGAATTGCTAAAACAATGTGCAATATGTTGTTCAAATATGTGTTTCATTTAAATGTGTTTAGGAAAAGGAATTGGAAGTTGGGAGCATTCCCTGATTACAGCGCATTGCCACACCCACCACACAAGGAATCACCCAGATTATATTTTTTGTATATTAGTTATCCCAGGGAGAAAACCGTTTATGTTATATTAGAAGTCAGTGGTGACCAAAACTGTACAATAGCAAATGATGAAAAAAATTCTTGGAAAACAGAAACAAAATGTCATGTTACTTGTATCACATAATCCAACTGTCAATTAGAACATTGGAACATTAAAACATTAGAACAATCTAGATGAGAACAGACCATTTGGCCCAACAAAGCTCACCAGTCCTATCCACTTAATTCTTTTCAAAATAACATCAAGTCTTGTTTTGAAGGTAACATCAAGTCTTGTTTTGAAGGTCACTATAGTCCTATTGTCTACCACACTACTTGGCCCCTTATTCTGTGTGTCTATGATTTTCTGTGTAAAGAAAAAGTGCCTAATGTTTGTGTGAAATTTACCTTAACATGTTTCCAACTGTGTCCCTGTGTTCTTGATGAACTCATTTTAAAATAACCGTCTCGATCCACTGGACTAATTCCTCTCATAATCTGAAACACTTCGGTCATTTCTCCTCTTAACCTTTATTTGTTTAAACTGAAAAGGCTCAGCTCTTTTAATCTTTCCTCATAATTCATCCCCTGTAGTTCTGGAATTAGCCTAGTTGCACTTCTCTGGTCTTTTTTTGGCGCTGCTGTCCTTTTGTAGCCTGGGGACCAAAACTGAACACAATACTCCAGATGAGGCCTCACCAGTGTGTTATAAAGCTTGAGCAGAACTTCCTTGGACTTGTACTCTGCACATCATGCTATATAACCTGACATTCTGTTAGCCTTCTTAATGGCACCTGAACTCTGTCTGAAGGTTGAGAGTGTTGAGTCCACTAAAACTCCTAAATCCTTCTCATAAGGTGTACTTCCGATTTTCAGACATCCCATTGTGTACTCAAACCTAGCATTTTTAATTCCTACATGTAATATTTTACTTATATTAAATTTCATCTGCCTCAATTTAATCCAATCTAGTTATCCAGTCAAATGCTCAAAAAGTGCAAAACACATGCGTGTTTGGGAAAATAATGTTAAATTTATACTTAGGTAATAATTACCACACATGAAAAACAGGAAAATGAATTGAGGAAATGACTTTTTGAACTGATGACAGGACTGTTGACCAATAAATGTGGGGAGAGGCGGGTCTTCAATTCAAAAAGTGACTCCCATAATGCTTTACTTGCCTGTTTAAGATGTGCATATTGTTTCCTGTTGTACATCATTTTTCACCACTGGCTTCTATTATGCTATATACATTTTTATGCATTGTGCATGGAAATATAAGGGTCAAATGTTTTATCCAACACCACTACAAACTATATGGGTTAAAAAAAATATAAAAAAAATTGGGGTGGAGTATTCCTTCAAGTTAAAATGATCTTTACAAATATGCAGTTGCAGCTTAATTTCATTACTCTTTTTAAGCATTTTACATCACTATTTTTAACTATCCTACACCAATATGGTTTGGAAGTATTAATGTAATAAATCATTTTATAAATAGGCCTTTACCAATGGGGACATTTTCACTGAAGTCCTGAAATCACAAATGATGTCACTTATAGAAGGCCAGTTTGTGATAAATGTGCAGTGGAATCTGCCTGAGTTAGCAATATGCATGTCTACAATTGCATACCAAACTAGTAATATAAATAGCGAAAACATTACATTAAAGGTATGATAAATGTTATGATAAAATAATCCAAAAGGTTATATAATATAAAGACCATAATACATACATGTTTTTTACATTCAGTGCTTCATTTTAATACTACTTAAACAGAATCACAATAAGCTCACCATACTGTATATTTCACAATAAATAAGATATGGATATTAAGAGGTGTAAATCACCTGAAATTTTGGTTAACATTTATGACAGAATTTTCATCTTTATTTTTACTGTGCATATGCATTTAAAGAATCATTACATCTATCATTACATCTGTTGCAATTAAATAGTTTTAAGTACTATATGTTTATGGTGTTTTACGTTATTCTTTTTTTTGGCAAAGATTTTTTAAGGAATACAGTATGTGAGGATAATAACACCCACTGGTTAAAAAAAAAAAAAGTTTCCAGGAAAGCATTTTATTAAAGACTGAAAGTAAGCTCTCTTTCCCCATCTACTGGCAGAAAGGCATATTGTTTTAGGAAGGGGAGTGGAAAAATTCACTGCTGCGCCCCACTGGGGTAAGCTGCAGATCCATTACAGTGTTACATGACATTCTATGGAATCAGTTGCATCTCTCAAAGCAAATCCTCAATGTACATTTGAACACACATTCATTCTTCTGTATAAAACACAAACATTATGTATTAAACTTTGTTATTCATAAACACATCCAGTTGAGCATTTCTATTAAATGACAATGTTCAAAGAAAATTCCTACTAAGAATGTGACAAATATATAAAATAATATGGTGTACAATTACATTTTGAACTATTCCCAATTTTTTTTAATATAAATGTTTTAAAAACTCAATCCAGAGATCTCTGTCCCTTAATGCTCTCAGTCATATTTCCAATTGTAATGTAATTCTAAAAAATCATTTCAGTTTTTTTTTTGTAACAGTACTTGATTTGTGTACATATGTTTAGCCAATGTGCTAAAATAAGATGTTCAACTGTTCTGAATAATTATAATAATTCTTTACATTTATTCAGCACTTTTGTCGCTACTCAAAGCACTTATCACAGAGAGTGGGGATCCACATCAATCACCACTAATGTGCAGCATCCACCCGGATGATGCAATGGGAGCCATGTTGCGCCAGTACGCTTACCACATATTAGGCAATAGATGGTTAAGGGGCGAGAGATAGCCAATTAGAGGCAGGGGTTGACTAGAATGACTAGGCCATGGAGGACAATTTAGCCAGGACATTGAGAAACACCCTACTCTTTATGAAGGATGCTCAGGGATCTTTTATGACCACAGACAGCCTCATCCAAAGAACAACACCATTTTTATAGCACAGTGTCCCTGTCACTGCTCTGGGACATTGGGATCCACACATAGACCAAGGGTAAGTGCTCCCTGTTGGTCTCTCCAATACCTCAGCTGCAGATGTTGGGGTCCTACAGCAGCAACCTAAGCTTTTTCTGGATGGATTACGATATCTGAACGGCATGTGGTATGGCTGCTGGCTTAGGTGGTGAATGTGCCATATATAGACAAATGTAAATTTTAGTAAAAAGATATGTGTTTCAAACATTGTGGGATTTTTTCTTGGAGATTTTTGATATTGTAGATATTGTTCTATCAGAAACTGTGCATACATCATGAAATTAAAAAAAAAAATCCCAGCCATCACTTCAAACTACATGGCGTAAGTAACATTTTAAAAATATATATAATTTTTGGGTGAAGCATTCCTTTAACACCAGGAAAGTTTTTTAGAAAAATCTGTTATGGTTTCGATGGCTAGAATAATTTAAGCTGTATCTAAATGTATTTGTCAATGCAGTTGGAAATAACGTTCCAGTCAACAGACTGCATATTTTAGTTGGATTTCCAGTCTCTGTAATACTAGGGTGTTGTACCATGTTAGCCATTATGAATGTAGTGAAAAGTCAAGCAAAATGACACCTTTTATTGGCTAACTAAAAAGATTACAATATGCAAGCTTTCGAGGCAACACAGACCCCTTCTTCAGGCAAGATGTAATCTCAATAATAATGAACTGTTTTTGATTAATTAATCGGATAGGGACTGGCTAATTTCTATTGATACGACACTTTCTCCAATATTCAATAAATAATTGATCACAAACCTGGCTAACATAGCTGACCCTTTTTTGCCAGGGTCACTTATGAACCTGATTTTTTAGTCCTTATATGTTACCTCTCAGGGGACAAAAGATTCATCTTCAAAGCTATGGATATGTCTGTACTGTTCTGATTTACTGCGGTGGGCTGGCATCCTGCTTAGGGATTTGTTCCTGCCTTGCGCCCTGTGTTGGCTGGGATTAGCTCCAGCAGACCCCCGTGAACCTGTGTTAGGATATAGCAGGTTGGAGAATGACTGCCTGACTGACTGTTCTGATTTATATGAATTAAAAAAGGACAAGGTTTATTTTCAGTTAGAGAAATAAAAATGTTATTCTGACAGTTGCATTATTACACCAACCTTTACTGGCATTTAAACAGAACAGCAGTAAAAACAAGCTCACTTTCAGCTACTCTTACTGATTCAGGGCATTTTGACAGTCAGTGGACAACACTGGCCACATACCTGGAATTTCCTGAACAGGTAGTGAGTACGCTTCAGGTAACAGCTGTCGAAGTAAAATATGTTCCATAAAAATTATTGAAGAATTAAAAAAAAAACCTGAATAACTTTTGAAGGAAAAACAACAAAAAAATAATATATAAGAAAATATATGCATAAAACATATGCTGGGAAATATGGCGAGGGGTTCATTGTAGTGCAGGAAACACCATCAATAATATCACAGAAAGTAGCAAAAAAGAAAACATAGTTGAATTCAAAGAGAAATAAGTGATGTTTAATTCATTCTAAACCAGAAATCTAACCCCATGAATACAGTAATTACGGTGTGGCTGCACTGTTGTAATGCATATTATTCGAACCGTGTATTGAGGCTTCAAACAATATGAGGTGCTCTTATAGTATTCCCAAACCAAGCCAAAACCCATCTAGTTTGATTCATATAAATATAAAGGTTTATAATTCAAGCACAAGAACAAAAAGAAAACTGCACTGCTTCCGTTGGCATACCTATATGGGTTTAAATCCCTGTCTGCCTGATAAGATGGCTTGCCCAATTTTCTGCATTATACATTCCTTTGTCTTCTCTGTTTCTCAGCCCTGGCCTGTCTCCCTGGAGTAGAGTGCTTGCCACTGTTGTAAATGTATGCTGTTGTATGTCTGGAACATCCACTTTTCATTTTTGGAATTTTTCAAATTTTTTTATTTTGTAATTGATTTATCATTACTATGGTGATATCACCAGGGGTCCATTTTGTGTTCTGATTTCTTGGATAGTTGCTGCCATTTTGTGATTATCTGCATGGAGGTGGCCATGTTGTTTAGTGTTGCTATGCCTGTTGCCAGTCACATGACATATTCAGTGACTATATACAGTAAATGGCTGCACGCATCTGTTGTTACTCTAGTGTTATATTGAACATTAACTAACATTAACCGACTTTGTTCCATCAAAAGGAAGATATGATCCTATGCGTCCTTTCCCTTCCATATGCCCTTTAGCATTCTGAGAGAACATAATATTTTTCTGCCATGTCTAACATGTTTAATGTTAGTTATCCACACACAGAGTTTGCTTTAATTGCTTTTCAAGGTGCTTCTGTTGCTGCACTGATATAAGGTATAACACTACATTTCTGACCCCGGGCCTGCAAAATTCTCTCTAGTATGCGTTTTCTTTAGTCGTTTGTATAACCATCATATCTGAGTCAGACACTTAGAAGCTGGAGAAGCAGGGCTGAGACTAAAAGTTTGGTTTAACTAAAATACAAATACAAATTAATACTTTCAAGTCTGCACTTTTCCATATAAACACGTTTTCCTCAGATCTTCTCTTGCCCCATTTTCTTGGAATAGAACATATTTACCATATTTACCAGAAAAGAAAAATTGAACTTCTGGGTTCTTTTTTCTTAGTAAGTTCACTTTGATCACCAAAGACTGGCTTTCATCCCTCAGTATTTTCTTAATATTTGAGCCAAAATAGCAGGTAATAACACATGTTAAAATTTACAGGTGGAGGCTATAACTACAGTAACTCCCTGGTGAGAAATCAGTCCAAGAAGTCCAGTCTGAAACAAATGTTAAATATTGGTCTAGCTTTAAAGGAGGTTAACTGCAATGTCTTTAGTGTGACTGCCATATCTCTTAATGTCCTCTTTTAATATAGCAATCCAGGAACATATCTTGAGTGTCTGCACTTTAGAACAGATTTGATCTTCTAATGCAGCACATTTCCACCCAGGAGCCAGGCATTACACATTCAACAGTAAAAGCAAATTAACCTAAATTAACCTATAGCTTCAGGTGACTGTCACTATAATGCTTCATTGTTTCTGATGAGGCTATTTCTGGTTTTCATTTACCTAAATACATTTATTCAAGTTTTATAATGCTTATGAAAAAGTAGCCATAATGTTGGGAATACAGTTTTAGCTCTGTTGCCCTACCCGAAAATAGAAGACTGACTTTGCAATTAATCCAGAATTTATCATTGTTTTTTAGTTTTTTGTATAAACAGTTTGGTCATACATAAATGATTTATCTCGTCAGGAGTAGATCTTTTTGAGTACTCTAACTGTGAAAATTGTCCATCCATTTTTTCTGTGCATGTTTTATCTTGCACAGATTTGCAGAAAAACAGGCTTTCACTGCAGCAAAGCAAACACAAAAATCCAAAATAACGGGAGATCTGTGAACATTAAACAACAATTATATTGCTGTCTTTCACTACCTTGTGTGATTGCCTCTTGCATCCACCACACCTTGACACCACTGGCAAAAAAGACCCAATGAAAACGTGTTATATAAATAAATGTTGTTGTTAAATCTGAAGTCGTGGAATGTTATTCCATTCCTGCAGAAGGACCGGATGACATTGCTTGCCTTATCATATATTTGTATAAGAATCATAGACACAAGGATATACATTACCAAGCAGTATGGTGGAAAGTAAGAATTTATGGACCTTCAAATCTCAACTACAATGTTGGTCAATCTAGGAGAATAAGATGGATCAGCTTATTGAGCTGAATGGCTTCTTTCTTGTCACAGTTGTTCTAATGCTTTCAGTCTTTCCTTTTTATTTTAAAGTTCAGATGCTTGCTTAATGTGAGCAACAATATTAGATTTAATGGCTGCCATGAAGTCACAGGTCTCATGGCACAAGCATCACACGTCTAGCAACCATGCATCATCATAGTGTCCAGATACACAAAATGGTGATGCAAACACTCCATACAAATAGCAATAAAATATTAGTCTCAAACATTACAGTTAATATGGTACAGAAATTAAAACAAAACAACAGTGATTTTAACAAGTTCCTAATGTGGTCAAGTCATATGAGTGCTGTCATTTTGAAATACAAAAGTAAAACAAATAAAAACAAGAAATGGCAAAAATGCTTAAAAACAGGGTGGATATTACTCCACTAAATGCATTCACTTTGTGATTTACATATAATTCATACTAATCACACCACTGGTAGATAATAAAATTACTATACTATCAGAAGAAAAAATGTAGAGTATAGCAATGTTTCATTTATTTATTTTTTTAAAGTAAAGTAAAACCAGCCCAGTGACAAGGACAGGGATGTCAACTAATTAAAGGAATAGCAGGTCCCTTAGGATCCATACTGTTAAACGACTCAACAAATTAATCTTTTTATTTGACACCACCAATGATGAAACAGCTGCATATCAGGCATTAATTAATAATGTCCCAAACAGTGATAGTTATGTCCACTGCAGATTTTTTGTTGCTGGAATTGTATGGCATTTTGTCAGGCTGTTGAAATAGTTTTTTTTCAGTTGATCAGAAGAATCTATCTATCTATCTATCTATCTATCTATCTATCTATCTATCTATC